>CM037859.1:26128139-26728139 GCA_021292105.1 Anadara kagoshimensis
ATTGCAGTGTTTTTCTACCTTCCAGAAACTTGTTGGGGTAAGTAAAGTTTTTAACTCGAACGAATACACTATGAAAATGTGTTGAATTTTGATAATATCAGTTACAGACAGTCATGTCCAAAGTGTAACACTGAGTTAACAAAAAGGAGTCAAAATCAGCTGAAGAGTGGGCGAGATATACAATCCAACCTGCTTTAATAACCACCTCTATATAAGGGCCACCTGCTTATTAAGGCCAGTAGAATTGTATCCTAATTGTTCTTTATTCATATTATTTGAACCTGTATATAAAGGCCACCTGTCCATAAAGGCCAATTTTACTGGTTCCCTCAGGTGGCCTTTATAGACAGGTTTGACTGTAGATACATGTTGCTTGTGACAGAAAAGCTGCAGAGATATAAATATTATATACACAGTATGTATGTACAGCCGTCCATATCGGGTTGAGTCCTTTTTTCAGTAGCGGTATCACTACGAGTCGTGCAAGAGCGTAGTGATACGGGCTACTGAAAAAAAGACGAGACCTGATACGAAGGGATGTACATACACATTGTGTATATGATATTTTTGTCTAACATTTCCATTTGTTATTTAAAATGATAAAACAACATTTTATGTGAAAAAATTACATTTTACCACAGAAAAACATTAAACTATGTGATGACATTTGTTTTGAAGTGATGATGTCATTATGTACATTTGCCAAATCTGAGATTCCCCAATGATGTCACAATGAAAAACCCTAATTCCCCAATGATGTCACAATGAAAAATCCTAATTCCCCAATGATGTCGCAATGAAAAATCATACTAAAAGTGCATGTGTACTTTACCGCCAATGTTGTATCACCACAGTGTGGTGATACAAGATTCTGTATCACACGTGTTCGATAAAACTTGTATTTCGTCAAATCAGAAAGAAAAACTAGTCTAATGTTGGATAAATACATGTATCTAACAAGAGCAAATGCTCAGCTGCAAAGTGGCCAATATAAAGATAGCTATGGACCAAAAAAAACTGCAGAAATAGATCAAACAAGGGACAAAGTTGAGCTGCAGAGTTGGCACTACAGTCCAACCTGCTTTAAAAGCCACCTCTATATAAGGGCCACCTGCTTATAAAGGCCAGTAGAATTGTATCCAAATTGTTCTTTATTCATATTATTTGAACCTGTATATAAAGGCCACTTGTCCATAAAGTCCAATTTTACTGGTTCCCTCAGGTGGCCTTTATAGACAGGTTTGACTGTACTTTTGTTAGCTTTGTTAATTTTTGACAGGCCTGCATTGTGCATTCATTTAAACAACCTAACACAGACATAACTGAAAACTCTCATCAATTTCCTGTTTACCATCTTGTTTTTTAGAGATTTCATTTGCCCAAATAAAAAATTACTTGTCCATGTTAGTTTTATATTGAAATATTTGAAAAGTATTAAGATGCTTTGTTCAATAAGCCCGATTTTGGTATAACAAAGGTTATGGATGGGTCATTATCGTAGAAGTTTTATTGTACCTGTTATCATAAGTGTGTATCACACCTGTCGATGTACATTATTACAAGTTTTATTACACTTCACTACACAATGGCATTAGACAATTTCCCTCTAACTTAATCACTGGAGTATTGGTTCTCGTTTGCCAGAAGTAAAATATTCACAAGATATCTTTCTCTGCTGCAATAACAAAAATACAAATTAAAAAAAAAACAGAATGTAGTAAAATGCAAAATGATTTTTTGGATGACTTTTATTTTTGCATTTTCAGCCATTTCATTGGATTGTACCTGGCTGCTTTATGGGAGGGGAGAAAAGAAAAGCAGAGAAAGCGAGGTTTGGACTTTTGTTAATACTAGTATATTCATGATCATAAAACTGTTAAAGCAGCAGTCTGCTATTTGTTTGCTCACATTGGACTTATGTCAAGGAATGAAATTATGTGATTTGTTCTTCAGGTCAATATAGAGATAGTCAAAAATAGCAATTTGCAATTTAATGGACAGCGAAGCCATTCATGTATAATTTCCTATTCCTGACTGTCTCCATTCCACCTTCAAAAATGAAACAATACATATGAATTGCATTCTTTATATTTGCAATCATTCAAAATTTCTTTAACTTTGTAAACTTAAAAGTATTTTTACTCTGTTTTGGCATATTATGTCTATCATATCTCAATTCGTAGAGTGCTTGTTCTGTATGTGAGAGGTTATGGGTTCGAACCTAGATTTGAAAAAGGTAGTGACTGTTCATTCACCAAACACTCCACATTTAGAAATATTTACAATTGAAATTGACTTTCTTTAGATGAACCTATTTGTTTTTACTGGCATTCAATTGCTCTTGAATAAAGTGTGGGGTCATGACCTCTGATTGCGTAACGTTCGGCTATCCGATTACGTCACAGAATGTCATCCTATTACGTCACGCATTGTTTGATTGGTCAGCATCCAAGTCTAGTCCGGACGTAATTATCCTTATTTGGAACAAGGCTGTTCCATCAACCCCGTATGTTTGTCGGAATTTTGAATGAAATGAATTATTGTAGCGATAATTTTACATTTCGGACATGCTATCAATATTTTTTATGATTGTAAATATAAGAAATAACATTCCATTTGAGTGTATTCATTCGGTATTATGAATGAGAGTCAGGAATAGCATATTTTACATGTTATGATGTAGTTCCTTCGAGGAACCTGTGCCCTGGTTCCATAGCAATAAATGTAAGACAATGGTCAATTACGTGATCAATTGTTTACTAACCTATAGGTCACAGAATTTTGCTGCTTAGGTCACTTACTTCACAAATGTATGAAATACTTGTAAATCAAACTTAAAGACTTCATAGAGGGAAAAGTACTTTGATAGTAAACACTTGACATACATATGCTAATAATGTTGAAGTAAATATATTCACTTTTGCCATGCAAACTCTGAAAAAGAACTTTTTGCATTATGATGTTATCATCTAAGTCAGAACAAAAAATGTGAAAAGTCAGCCAGTCATATGGTCCATTTTATCTTAGTGTAGAAAATATAGAAATAAAAACAAAAATGTAATTTTTGTCTAATTTATTTTGCAGATTAAGGAAGGGTATTAATATTTTGATAGCCACACCAGGTAGACTTGCTGACCACTTGGACAACACAAACAGTCTGGTGTTAGACAGAGTGAGATGGTTGATTATTGACGAGGCTGACAGATTGTTGGATCTGGGTTACGAGAAGGACATTGCCAAAATTATCAATACTCTAAATTCTAAAACTGTACAAGACAGACAGACTATATTATTGTCTGCAACATTGTCAGAAGGTAAACTTTTCATTTTCATTGCGGCTGGGTGAACATCTTAATACAAATATAACCGGAGATGATAAAGGTTTTGAAGAAAGAGGGGGTATATTCAGTTTGAAATTCCATCCTTCTATCCAACCAGACTAGTGTTGAACCGATTAATCGATTTAATTGATATCTAATCGTTTGAGTGTCCGATTAGCGATAATGGATTCTAAAATCTAATAATCGATCAATTTTGATTATTTACTGAAGTTTGTTTATGGAAAAATGGTTCTTCACAATGACGATTCCACACTGACTGAGACAAACGTCTCTTATAAAAATAAGTATGAAATTGTAGCTAAAATAAGTGTACTAGGAAATGAAAACTAACACAAATGTAAGGAAGAGTAAATGATCAGAAAAATGGAGGATATTTTAAGTCTTAACTGAGATACAAATATCTTGCAGATATTATCAAGACTAAAAATTATAATTTAATCTTATTTACTTTCTAATATCTGCTTTAATTTATTAACAAGTTAGGATCGGAAAATCGATCAAAATCATCTTCCAATTATAACCGATTGATCAATTATGAAAATGCAACGAATTCCCATCACTGATCCAGACACTTCTTGTCCATAGTAAATCACCAAAACTATGAAACATCAACATTGATAGCATATCAATAAGCTGAGTTGGTTTGCTCCTTTTCCTTGGAGTTGTGGTGACTGAAAAAAACCTAAAACAATTAAATTTCTGTGTGGATCCTAATTCACTGAATTTGGTCTGTTTGTGGGAGATGGGTTTCAAATCATAGCCATCTCTAGTTTGAAAAAGAGGTAGTGACTGTTCTTTTGCCAAGCATTTGGCATATGGAAATGAGTTCTTGGGGTCCTTTGGATCAAACCTTAACACCAATTCCTTGTGTAACATTAGGCATGGCACATTAAGGAGCCCTCTGTGCACTTTGTCTTGAGCACACAGCAAGGACCAAAATTTAAACCACTTCACCAATTGCTTGGGAAATCTCAATATTCTTGACTGGACTTTGAAATCCCCATTCATTTGACCAAATTTTAAATTCTCAGCTGTTTGAATAGCCTAAATTCCTCTTAAAACCATACATATAGAAAAGTGTCAACCATACTCTTGGTCTATATACGGTACATGTTTATGCTTGCAGATGCTATCATTTCAACTTCAATTGACCGTCGATTTTTAAAGCATCAGCCATGCTGAATGCTTTATAGCGATCGTTGGATTTTTTCGTATTTAGCGCCGCTCTCATTTCACCTTGACAGCCAATCAAATCCTTCGTTTCGACTGAAATTACGGGAATTTCCATATACGGTATCCCAGGTATGTATAAACTCTATCTGAGTGATTGGGTCTCCCGGAAAGTTACGAAAACAATGTTTTCATCATGTACACATGTGCCGATCTGAAATGTATTCATACGCGTATTAGTCCGTTATTGTTTTTGCTGGATATATACTTTTGTATAAAAACCATTAAAATCCATGAAGTATACGCCCCTCGGAAAGCCCAACAAAAATGACGATCTTGTCAGTTCGCGCCGACGTTCTTCTTTTTGACCTACATTGCTGTACATGTGGTTGTTTTACAGGCGCCGCCATATTGGATTTTTTTAATTTACGCAAAGTGACATAGATAAATAAACACAAAGTATGCTCATTAAACAGTTTTTAAGTTAAATAACTCCAAACATGGATCACATTTGATGATAAATTATATATTTTTTTTAAAAAATTGATTGTCAATAATATTTCGTGTTTGGGATATCCCGACCTGGTTCATTAATATTCATCATAACGTCACGAGGATTTTCCCGCTTTCATTGGGTATTAAAATTCATTCCTGTCAGTTTGCCGGTAGCGAAATTATGCATAACAAAAAAGTAGAAATCAAAGATTATTCCCAAAAATGTGATACGAAACTGAAAGAAGAAGTTTATTTACAAGTTATTGGCTATGTTGATAAATCGTTTGTGACTCGTGAAGTTGTGTAGGATATCGATACCGTAGTTCGTATGCAAATTAGCCATGTGTTTGGGGGCATTGGCATTTGGCACCCGATGCCCCTGCTTAAATGTATTCACATAGCGTAGTGACTGACCTTTTTAGTCCAGTACACCCTTGCCCCTTTTAAAATGATCATGACACCCTGTCCTTTTCAGTTATCAGTTTAATATAAAAACGACATGCTTTATTCTCGAATCTCTGCTACATACTTCCGATCTTCCGCACACACTCCACTTCTCACCATATGTCTCCGAAGACAGACAATTTCATCATCAATGTTCATTTAAATACCCTTTCCAGTTGTTTATTTTGAAACAACAAAATAAATCGCAAGAAGGAACAACTTAAAATCAAAATGTTAACAAAACTGAAAAAAACGATGTTTTAAAATTTTCAGATAAAATTTATTTACCTTGTTACAAGTCCTTATTAGATCGTTTAAAAGTGGATATCCGATTAAAGTTGTTGTCAGTATTTTAATCCATGGTTTTTACATCCTTTAATTTCCTTTAATGAAGCCATATTACTTTATTTCACATAAAATGTGGCCACTGGACATGGAGGAAAACTGAAACAAAACAAGTATTGTGCTTTCTTAAGTTCTTCCGATTTCTAGAGCACCGTTGGTAAAGTAGAACAGAAACTAAGGGCGGGGAAAATATGGTACCAATCTTTAACTCAACCCCTCTTACAGTTTTCAACCAAAAACCTTGAAACTTCACAGAATGTTTCTATATATATTGAGGATGTGCACCTGACTTTATGGAAATATTTCAAGATTTTTTTCCCCATTTTTCAAGACTTTGAAACTTAGTCACTTTTTAGCAAGCATTTGAATGGGGGTACCTACTTTGTGAACTCAACTCCTCTTACAGATTTCAACCAAAAACCTTGAAACTTCACAGAATGTTAATATATATATTGAGGATGTGACCTGACTTTATGGAAATATTTCAAGATTTTTTTCCCCATTTTCCAGACTTTAAAACTTAGTCACTTTTTAGCAAGTATTAGAATGGGGGTACCTACTTTGTGAACTCAACTCCTCTTACAGTTTCTCTTAAATTCAAAGTAATTTTATTGTAACATTTTAGTTGTCTAAATAATAATCAATTAATTTTCAATTAATCCTATTCAGAAATATTTCCCCCTTTTGTACTCAATTCTTGTCAACGAACTTTTTTGAAAGAGACAGTTGCCTGGACAACTTCTGTAATTGGGAGGTACAGATTATTAGCTTATTGTGTCAGGATGGTTTATAGCAATTCAGGCTTTTGAAGCTCACTTGGACAATTTATATATATTCAACAATAATTTTAAATACATTTAAATTATTTCTAAAACAAAGGTTTTATTTTTTATTTTTTTTCAAATTAATTGTGAATTCAATGAATAAAATTAATGACTTCAACAATGGTTAATCTGTCAGTTGCAAGTCAAGGGAAAAAGCTGGTAATGGTGAAAGTTTTTTTTGTGATGATGACACTATGGCGATGATGATGTGGCATGATGATCTGGTGAAGATGATGACAATAATAATGATGATGATGACATTCAGTTCTGCTGCTGCCGATGATGATGATGATGTCACCATGATGATGATGATATGACATGAGGAGATATAATGATGATGATAATGATGATGATGATGATGTCATCATGATGATGATGTGACACGAGGAGATATGATAATGATGTTGATCATGGTGATGACATGAGTTCTGTTGATGCCGATGATGATAATGATTATCGTGATGAAGAAGATGATAGTGATGGTGGTGATGAAAATAAGCTCTGCTGCTATGAGTGATGATGGTGATGATGACGATGTGACTTGACGAACTATGATGATGATTATGATGGTGACATGAGTTCTGTTGCTACCGATGATGATGATGGTGGCAATGATGACATTCAGTACTGCTGAGCACTGCCATAGTATGATGATGATGATGATGAAGATGGTGATGATGATGATGGTGGCAATGATGAAATTCAGTACTGCCGAGCACTGCCCATAGTATGATGATGATGATGATGATGAAGATGGTGGTGATGTTGATGATGGTGGTGGTGATGACATTCAGTTCTGCTGCTGTCGATGATAATAATGATTCACGATGATGATGATGATAACAAAGCCAATGTGTTCATGCTGATGATGTGACATGATGATGACATTCGGTACTGCTGCTGCTGATAACGATGATGATTATGTGACACGAAGAGCTATGATGATGATGTGACCATATTAATGATGTAACATGAGGATTTCTGAAAATGATTAATATAATGGTGGTGGTGATTGTCATGGCATGGGTTCTACTGCTGCTGCTAATGACGATTATGATGATGATGATGATATCTTCATGTTGATGATCAAAATGTGATATGAGGAGTGATAATGATGATGATGGTGGTGATTATAGATCCAGTTTGGGTTTTCTTCCAGTCAACTGTGTTTTAGTGGAGTTATGCCCCTTTTACTTTGTGAATTTTATCAAAATGATGGTTTCTCTGGACTTTTTTCCGTTAGGCTTGAGATATTTCACTCAGATTTGGGGTCGGGTCTTTAGTAGCCTCTCTTGGTTTTTGAAAAATTGAAAATTTATATTTATGCAAATTACTTAGTTTACTCAATTGATAAACATTGCGTGTCATGTCCATTTTGACCATTGTAACATATTTATACGTTAGAACCTAACAACTTGCATAAAAAGCAGACTTGTTGTTAGAAGCTTCCCGATCACAGTATCTATTATTTGCATGATTTTCATTTGTTACTGATTCATTAGACAAATCTCAGTTTCAAGTGCACATTTTTTTTATCAAATTGCTCAGTTTAGCTGATGCTTCAGTACCTTCAGTACTTTGATTATTTTTGTTCGATTCATTGAGAATTGACATAAAAAGAGACTGTGCACATGAATCAAAGGAAATTGAAAATCAACAGTTATACTGTTATAATTTAATTTGGTTTTATTTCAAATTGAATAATCAATTACATTGGTTTTTTAAAATTTTATTATGCAATAAGACGACATCAAACTGTACATATAATTATAGTTCTTAGTTATGGCAGGCTGATTGTGATGTCTTGGGAATTGAATCAAACAGAATTATCCAATCAAACCCTCAATATTCACAAAATTCAATTACCTAATCTGAATTAGTCCAGAATGATTACTTAACTCTATGTATTATATTAAATAGGTGTAGAACGATTAGCAGGAATTTCACTCAATGATCCGGTCAAGATAGATGTGTCCCTGTCCCAGTGCAGTGAATCAGAGCAGACCAAGGGAGATAACTCTATCAAAGACAATGACAACTTTGCTGTTCCTGAAAAGTTGAAACAACATTTCATTATTACTCCATGTAAATTACGTCTGGTGACACTAGCTGCATTTTTGATATGCAAATGTAAGGTAAGTTTATAGAAAAGAATTATGATATGCTTTTCTTGGACCAGTAATTGCTTTTCTTGGACCAGTAGTTGCTTGTCTTTGATCAGTGGGTCTTCCTCTTTAATCATCAGTTACTTGTCTTGAATCATCAGTTGCTTGTCTTGAATCATCAGTTGCTTGTCTTGGATCAGTGGTTCTTTGTCTTGGATCAGTTGTTGCTTGTCTTGGATCAGAGGTTCTTTGTCTTGGATCAGTGGTTGCTTGTCTTGGATCAGAGGTTCTTTGTCTTGGATCAGTGGTTGCTTGTCTTGGATCAGTGGTTCTTTGTCTTGGATCAGTGGTTGCTTGTCTTGGATCAGAGGTTCTTTGTCTTGGATCAGTGGTTGCTTGTCTTGGATCAGAGGTTCTTTGTCTTGGATCAGTGGTTGGTTGCTTGTCTTTGACCAGTGATCGGTTGTCTTGGACCAGTTGTTCTTTGTCTTTGACCAGTTGTTCTTTGTCTTGGATCAGAGGTTGCTTGTCTTGGATCAGACGTTGATTGTCTTAGATCAGTGGTTCATTGTCTTGGATCAGAGGTTCTTTGTCTTGGATCAGTGGTTGCTTGTCTTGGATCAGAGGTTGCTTGTCTTGGATCATTGGTTGGTTGCTTGTCTGTGACCAGTGATCGGTTGTCTTGGAACAGTTGTTCTTTGTCTTGGATCAGTGGTTGCTTGTCTTTGACCAGAGGTTGATTGTCTTAGCTCAGTGGTTCTTTGTCTTGGATCAGTGGTTTCTTGTCTTAAATCAGCAGTTGCTTGTCTTGGATCAGTGGTTGGTTGCTTGTCTGTGACCAGTGATGGGTTGTCTTGGAACAATTGTTCATTGTCTTGGATCAGTGGTTGGTTGCTTGTCTGTGACCAGTGATGGGTTGTCTTGGAACAATTGTTCATTGTCTTGGATCAGTGGTTGCTTGTCTCTGACCAGAGGTTAATCGATTGTCTTAGCTCAGTGGTTCTTTGTCTTGGATCAGTGGTTCTTTGCCTTGGATCAGAGGTTGCTTGTCTTGGATCAGTGGTTTTCAGTGTTGGATCAGTGGTTCTTTGTCTTGGATCAGTGGTTGCTTTTTTTGGATCAGTGGTTCTTTGTCTTGGATCAGTGGTTGCTTGTCATGGATCAGTGGTTCTTAGTGTTGGATCAGTGGTTCTTTGTCTTGGTTCAGTTGTTGCTTGTCTTGGATCAGTGGTTGCTTGTCTTGGATTAGAGGTTGCTTGTCTTAGATTAGTGGTTCTTTTTCTTGGATCAGATGTTGCTTGTCTTGGATCAGTGTTTCTTTGTCTTGGATCAGTGGTTACTTGTCTTGGATCAGAGGTTGCTTGTCTCGGATCAGTGGTTCTTTGTCTTGGATGAGTGGTTGCTTGTCTTGGATCGGTGGTTCTTTGTCTTGGATCAGTGGTTACCTTCTAGGATTAGAGGTTGCTTGTCTTGGATCAGCGGTTCTTTGTCTTGGATCAGTGGTTACTTGTCTTGGATCAGAGGTTGCTTGTCTAGGATCAGTGGTTCTTTGTCTTGGATCAGAAGTTGCTTGTCTTGGATTAGTGTGGTTGCTTGTTTCAGAGCTCCAGATAATTTTTAAGTGCCATGGGTATTCACTCATCAAATTTTAATTTTATGAGTAAAAGCAATTTAGTGATGAGTAAAAGTACTTATCAAATTTATCAAAGAGGAGTAAAACCACTTTTACCGACAAATTTTGATTAAATTTCACATTTGAGGCGTGTTTCGCTTCCTGACAATTCGACAACCAACCACGGGTATTGTTGTGCCTGCCACTGTAATATTGTTTCTTTTTTCACATTCTGTCCATCGTGTTTTTCTTAGACTTGTTAGAAGAAATTAGAACAAATAATTAAACTTTCAACAATTTGTTTGACAAATAATTCGGGACCTGACGATTTTGTCGTCAAAAAGCAAGCAAACTTGTTTGTTTTGACTTGGCCATATTCCGCGGCATCTGTCATTAGAAGAACTTTGATTGGCTGACACTGACGTACGTGTGATACCACGAGGTTCATCATTGTCACAAAAGTGATTTCGAATCCAGGTCATGTAATTGTTATTATCAAGCGTCTACATGACTTGGCTGTAGACTGGTAGTTTCTACTTTCGTTTTCATTTTCAAGTTGTTGACATCGATACGCGGGGGTTTAACTGATTATGCGTAAGTGTCCATAACCATGCGTAAGTAGTACGCCTCTTATTGAAATATTTGGCGTATTTAAATAAAATCTATGCGTAAAATACGCAGATACGCAGCTTATCTGGAGCTCTGTGTTTGTATTTCCACAAGACACAATTTCACTTTTTTTTTCTTCCAACAAATGGCAAGACCATCAAATTTCAACCCCTGAAATATTAATGATTATGCAGTATTTATTAGATGCTGGGTATGAAAATCAATTTACTTGTCCAACAGCAGGAAAATTCACTGATCCAATATTAAAATTTGCTTTCCCCAAACCAGGAAATATTAAGTAGAATAATCCAAATATATTGTTTTATTTTGGTTTTAAGTGCATTAATCATAAATAATTTTGAAAAGAAAAAGTTTTTTTTCTAGATACTAAACCACAGATTTAATACAGGCATTTAATTATACATCTCAGTTAAGTTGCATCTACCTGTATTACAGACTTTACTGAACTCTCAAATTTACCGACCCTTAAATGGTATACTGTCAAACCTGTCTATAAAGGCCACAAAAGGAAACCATTGAAAATGGCCTTAATGGGCAGTTAGTCCTTTTATAAAGGTTTAAATAACATGAATAACGTGCAATTGGGATAAAATGTTGCCCTCCTTTAAAGGCAGGCTTGACTGTATTTCTTATAAAAACTGAAACTGGACACTACAAAATTATATGATTTCACAGTATCAGTCATAAAAGTAATGGTTAAGACTTAAAGAATTTTGTACTTTATTTCAGATTTTAAGTCAGTCTTCAAAAATGGTTGTATTTTTAGCGACACAAGATTCGGTAGAATTTCACTATAGTCTGTTTCAACATTTCTTTGGTGTGCAGAAATTTGATAACCCTGAACTGGCCGATCTGTATGATGAAGAAGATACTAGAAGTATAAATGTTTATAAACTTCATGGAGATATGCCACAGAAGGTTAGTTTATAGTCTGTTGCAACTGGAAAAGGAAAAAAATGCAGTGGCCAAACCGGGAATCAAACCTGGAATCTTCAAGGTACTGGCTGGATGATCTATAGACTAATCCACCTTGCAACATTTTGTGTCCATATTTTCCAAATTCATCTATTTTATTCAACTACCTTGAATGGAAACCAAATGGTTCCACCCTCAGACCAACCTTTTAGCCATCCACTTCCCAGGTTGTGTCAAGCCCTTAAATGTAAAAGGAAAGGGAAAAAATGCAACAACAAAAAATTAACAAAAAAAAAACAGATCTTGAACCCATGGCAAATATTCGCAGGAAAAAACCTCATTCAAGAAATTCCATATTCAAATTAGAGGATTTTTTACGAACAGGGAAGTTACTTCCCTGGAAGTATTGGCATAGGGTTTGAAAAATCTGAGAGCGATTCACCGAACAACTACTCTGACTTTTATTCTTTCGAGAAATAAAATAGTCTGTTAGAGGCTTTAATGTCCAGATGTAATAAAAGTGAATTGTGTTGACTGCAAGGAGTATTTTAGTATTCAAGTGGAAAGAGAGGTCCTCGTTGGTATAGGCCGATGTTAGTTTATATTTTTTCTATAATTTGTAATTGTGTATCAGTGCGGCGCAATAATATTTTGTATTTGAAATATCGGGACCTGGTTCATTGATATTTTGATTTTTCTTGTCAGTTACAGCTACTGAATTCTGGGATGTGTTTATTAGTGGAAATTTATTGATGGCATTTTAAATCAATTTTCAGGAAAGAACATCTATATATTATGATTTCTGTGAAGAATCATCTGGAGTTCTATTATGCACTGTAAGTATGCCATTATTTAATCGCTTCAGTTACTGTGGTAGCTCAGTTGGTAGAGTGCTTGCTCCGTAAGTGGGGAGTCGTGGGTTCAAACCCCCACCGGGTCTGACCCAAGACTTGAAAGTGGGTAGTGACTGTTCTTTCGCTAAGCACTCGGCATTACGGAATGAAAGCAACGGTTCTTTTGGATAGGAACTTAAATTAAACAAGGCCCCATGTCACGTTGGGCTTGGCACGATAAAAAACCCTGCTGTATAATGCCATCAGCACAATGCACAGGCAAAATTTCTGCACCTACACCTATAGCTGGTGATGTCTTGATATTAGTGAAATATTCTTGACTTGGACGTTAAACATCATTACTCAACTAAACTCAACTCTTCAGTTACTCATTTGTTAGAGTACTCACTCTGTATACAGGAGGTTGTAGTTCAAAACCCAGTCGTATCTGACAAATATAGGTAGTACCTGTCTTTGACCATGTACTCTGAATTTAGAAATGTGAAAGTCATGGCAATGGGATTTTTCTGAAGAGCTGAAAAAACTGATGTCCAGAGTCAGGATAGGCATAACAGGCTAAGGAACTCTCTTCACAATACCTTGAGAACACCACAAAGATTAAAATTTCTGCCACTTCATCTATAGATGGTGATGTCTGGATGTAAGTAATATTCCATAATTGATTCAGTTTGATGTTATTGAAACAGTTTAAGTTCTTACCTCGGTTATTGAAGTTTCATTATTTTCATAAAGCTCTGGAGTAGTTTTAATGAAACTTACCAGTTTTTCAATTCTGTACACTTCAGGATGTAGCTGCTAGGGGTCTCCACCTACCAAAAGTAAAATGGATAGTACAGTATATGACACCAGGTGGCGTTACAGAGTATATCCATCGTGTGGGACGGACAGCACGAGCGGGACTGCAAGGGAATTCCTTACTATTTTTAATGCCATCAGAAGTGGAGTACATTAAACTGCTAAATAAGCAGAAGATCAGGTTAGTGTCATATAGACATTGTAAATACCCCAGTAGTTTTACAAATTTTTGGGTCCTTGGTGGCCTAAAGTGCATACTTAATGATAACAGTGCTGCTCACAGGGTTCGTACAGCCCTGGAAAAGTCCTTAAATTTTGAGGTTTGCCCTAAAAAAACCCTAAAAACAAGTCTGACCCTAAAAAGCCCTTAAATTTATCTTGAAGGTCCTAAAAGGCCCTTGAATTTGGCCAGTTGGTTGCCTGTATTTCGATATTAAGTAGTTGCAAATAGACTGATATAAAAAAAAAATTACCAGTAATTGATAAGTTACGTTGAAATGGGCAATATAAAGGTACCTGGCCCAACTGAACGCCCAACTTCAACCTCCACTTCATGTGTCCTTACTATGGAACAGGTAAATAATTGTTTTATTGATTTGATTGCCTTTTCACCAATATTTTTTTGCTAAAATTATCCCTCTGATTAGGCCTTAAATTTGCAAATAAGACCCTGAAAAGACCCTAAAAAGTCCTTAAATTTGGAGTCCAAATGTCTGTACGAACCCTGTGCTCACCACAAGGGCCTAGGTTCGAATCATAATCAGGACAGAGAAAGCTTACGAGTTTGCTTGCCTAAAGTTGGTAGTTTTATTCAGGCACTCTGGTTTCTTCCTCCATTTCTGAACTACCAGCCTCGATATAGGTTATAATTTTTTTTTTTACTGGATCATAAAAAACTTCATAACATGTACTTCACTTCACTCTACAAGATGTTTACTACTCATGGTTCGAGCTGAAGTGTTAGATCAGTATAAGATCTCTCCATTCAGACCAGTTCTTTGCCTTGTTTTCTTATCAGATTTGCCTCATGTGTTATTTCTAGTTATTTCCATAGTTCTGTGTGTCTCAATATTCAATCTACATGTATGTACAATATATCAGGGTTCATACAGAACATTAAAAGACATGGCATTTTATTATTGTCATTTAAAAATTATTGAATTTGAAAAAAAATAATCTCTTAATGACTATGTGGGAGACTACAGCCAGCCCTGTCTATAAAGGCCACCCAAGGGAACCAGTAAAAGTGGCCTTTATGGACAGGTGGCCTTTATATACATGTTAAAATAATATGAACAAAGAACAATTGGGATACGATTCTACTGCCCTCTATAAGCAGGTGGTCCTTATATAGAAGTGGTCTTTTAGGGCAGGTTGGACTGTCTCTGCTTAAAATTATATTACATGAATTTGGGAGAAATTTGGTTTTGTTTTGTTTCAAAGTCTGATAATTATATACAATTGACAGAACCATTCAGCTCCAATATTCCATGGTTTGTAGTGTGAAAATGGGGAATCTCGTATCAGAAGAATGATAATGTAAATGTATTTAATTTCGTATGTATTTATTTTCCCGGTTTGGGATATTTAGACAATTCCACAAAGTTAAATTTTTGCGTTTTTGAAATATGCTCTATAACATAATAAGTAAAATATAATTTTGGCTGTGTGTAAATTTTCGAGCAAAACAAATGGCCTCTAAGAAATAAGCGAAAATTAGTGCACTGCGAAAATAAATATGTTTACAGTATCGTTTACATGGTCAATAGTAAGTCATTGTTTTTCTATGATGTGATTATTGTAATTTTGTCCTGAGAAAATGGTGAAATTGTCCTGAAAAAGTCATTAAATCTTAATTGGTCCCTGTATATTATCATTATTATAGATAGTTTACAATTTGATGGGGGGGGGGGGGAGGGGGCTAATAGACTTTCTGAACAGATTGTGAATGACCTATACACCTGTATTTCTTGACAATTTATTTATTTATTTATTTATTTATTTATTTTCATTAGTTTAGAAGAATTACAGATGGACAAAGTGTTGAAGATGTTAACACCAGTTGTATGTGATATAGCTACACTAACAGATACAGAGGTAAAATGGCTCTGAAATTCTCCTGATCCCAAGTTAGAGACTGTCCATTTTTTCCAGCCGTCAAGAAAATATATACACTCTAAAATTTGCTATTTTAGCTCACCTGACTAAAAGGCTATTTTATGCTTATGGCATGATCCAGTATTTGTCCCTGATTTCCTTTATATTGGTGATTGTATACATGTATACATCTGTTAATCACATTTTCGACATATCTTCTGAAACTACTGGGCCAATATAGATCAATTTCAGAAGAAGGGTTATTGGCTAGTGTACTGAAGCCCTGGACGGCTATGTGGTAATAACAAGGAGAAGATCCAATTTTCTATAGTGGTTTTTATTCTGTTGTTTTCATCCTCTGGAGTTCATGGTGTCTGGTGCTGTGTCTGTGTGTAGATGTCCAGGTGTGTGTGTGTGTGTGTGTGTGTGTGTGTGTCCAGTGAAACCTGCGACAACCTTTTATACTCTTCTGTTAGGTAACAGAAGGTTAGAACATGACCTGAACCTATCATGATTTGTAAGGTCAATTGGACAAAGGTGCATACATCATGTAATGTCCAGGCTGTACGTTATTGAATAATTGCCTAGAGGTAAAGGCTTGCCTGACCATTGACCTGAGGATGACATAAGAAATTATATAAAATTAACCCAAATATTTTGGGGTTAATTTTATATGATTTCTTATATCATTACACTAGGCACTTTTCAAGTTTGTACTTTTGTTTGTGGTAGCTGTATAGAATGTAGTTTGTGGTGATAATTGCGCCAAAAATTTAAAAAAAAAATCTTTGCTGAAAGCCAAGAACATTGTGGACATGAACTGGTTTGAATTTCAGCTTCTCCAGTGTCTAGACTCTAAAGTACACAGGGATTTATCAAGGGCCTATTTAGGGCCGAAATTCGGCCCCATTCCCAATGGAAAAACACATATTTTTTCCTAAAATGGGCTGAGAAAATTCCCAATTAGAAAATCATACCAGATACATATCTGAAGTCTGGCCATAAATGTAGCTGCTTTTCTCAATCACAAATGATGTCAAGGTTTTCCCAAAATGAGTAAAAAGTTGATACTTCTTCCCAATTTTTAGTTTAGGGCCTATTCCCAAAAAACCCTGATAAATCCCTGCGTACAGCACAGACCTGACAAAAGTTAAACACCAAGCTAACGAATTAGTGCTAAGTCAGCAGTGCATCTTAACCCCTCATTATTTATACATGTATCTCGGCAACTGTTTTCTATCTTTTAACAGCTTTTTGGCCACTAGTTGTCCACATCACCACCATTTTGTATGTTGCATTATGGACTTACAAGACCAAGAGTTATCTCTCTTTGTAACTTATGAATATGTATAATGTAAAGCTCCATGAATATCTTTATGTAAACCCCGATTACGTCTATGACATATGTATTTGTCACATTGACGTAGTTCAGTATTAAAATGTCTACCAACATGAACAGACGTGTCGTCGTCATGTAAAAACACCTCTGACCACATGGAAATATTACACTGTAGCTGAGCTTTAACTTTATCCAATTAGCTCAATGTTTAATGTTTTAACCAGTTTAACAATTGCTGTGTGAGAAATTTCTTTGAAAGAAGACAAATTAATATAATTTTCTTATTAACATTTTGGTTATTTTATACAGAGCCAGCAGAGAGAGAGACCTAGGACACATGAAGAAGCTGCCACATACCTACAGATGGCTTTTGAATCATATGTCCATAAAAATAAAAACATGTTAGAAATGGCTAGAAAAGGTATACTAGTAATTACAATGGGAGTTTGGACCAAAATTTGTGTTGCAATATAGAAATTTTGTGTGGCCATATAGAAAATTTGTGTGGCTATTGCCATAGAAAATATATGTGTTGCCATAGAAAATTGTGTTGCCACAGAAAATTGTGTTGCCATAGAAAATTTGTGTTGCCATAATTTTAGAATATCAGCAACCCACTGATTGTTGGCTTCAAATCTTTAAAAATGTGACTCCTGAAAATTCTTTGTCCAAAACTCTTGAATCTTGAAATCCTGGACACTTGTATGGTTTTCTTTTTTGTACCATTCTAAACTTAAAACTGATACCATGGTAACTCCCATGTTGAGGAAAAATTAGGGATTTTTTTTTCAAGGTCAGAGAATTTAAAAATATTAAGAAAATGGCATTGAAGATTGTTGAGAATTTTATCTTTCATTCTTGAGAGTTGTGTCCCTTTGAAATTTAGATTTTTTTTTTTTTTTTTTTTTTTTGCTTCTTATGCAGGAATTCTAGTTTTAAAATCCATTAATGTCAGGAAGGAAAAATGAAATTCTGTCACGAAATTTTGAATGCAGTCAAACGTAAAGAAATTAGAGAGTATGCAAATTTCTTGAATTAATGATTCTGGCAAAATACGAACCAACGCCAAAATTTCAGGAGTTTTTTTATTGCAGTATTTTTTAAGATATAAGGTAATTTTCCAATGTCTTAATGAACTTGCAAAGTATAATGGGCTGTCTCAAATTGCATAAAAGGCAAAACCTTTTGTACTTTATACTTTGCAAGTTCATAAAGACATAAGGAAAATTACCTTATTTCTTATATTTACAATTTTTATAAAACTTAAATTTATTGTCGTCTCACATTTTCCATGTTAATTTGGAAACAATTTTGACATGCGAATGTCGATATCAAATACTTTATTGAGGCAAAAATATTGCAATTATAAATATTGTTTGATATTTCAGCATTTCAGTCTTTTGTCAGAGCCTATGCAACTTATCCAGCCAATTTAAAGTCGATATTTCATATAAAATATTTACACCTGGGTCACCTGGCAAAGAGTTTTGGTCTAAGAGATGCCCCAGGAAATATAACATCAGATTGGAAACACTCACATGTCACTAAAAGAAAGAAAAGTTCTATCAGGTTTGTTAAATGAATAAATTACCCAAAGATCAAACTTATGTCGGATTATAAGGGTTTATTATAAGTTATACAGGGTTTTGGCAGGTTGCACGGCCCCATGTACCCTGTCAAAGATTTATGTACCCTGAACCTGCCAAAGCCCTATATAACGTTTTTGTCACCCTTCAAAGCGTTACCAGTTGGATATTTTTAACATCCATTTCGTATTTTGTGTGACTTGCGTACGTTGTCGCCATGTTTGTTTATTGTAACTAGACATAAGTGATGTACGAGTTACTTCCCTTTTACCGCTAAACGTCGTGTGTGTTCATGTACCCTGGCAGATTTCCGAACACAGTTCCATGTACCCCGGCAAGTTAACCAATCGATATGCGAGAAATTTCTTTGAAGGGTGACAATGAAAAATGACTCTACAATTTGTAATCTTGTTCCCCTTTGCATTTCAGAACCTCTATGCCAGTGAAAAAATCTTGACCGAGTAAAACGCATTTAATCCATACACTCCTATCCTTATGAAATAAAATTTCTGAATTTTTTTTCAACATATCTGAAAAATATCTGAATTCATTCTGAATTTTTCTCACACCAAACTAAGTATCTTAATCTGAATTTTTCTGACCACATTTATCTGTATTCTGAATTTTGTCTAAAAATTCTGAATTCATTCTGAAAATGTAAAATGTTCAAAATTCTGACAAAGTTAAGAACTTTTTCAGACAAAATTCTGACAACTTTTTTTCATGAGGATCACATCCCATTTTAGAATGATTATCAGTCTTATTCATCATACCCCGCTTCAAAGATGGTTTTACACTGGTTTATCTCTGTTCTTCCATTCATCAGTCTGAAACAAAAATTTTTGTAACAGTTTTCTCAGCAAATATTAAACACAGACATTTAAAATTTACCCCCGCTTCGAAAAATGGTGGTATACTGGCTTACCTCTGTCTTTCCATCTGCCCAAAACAAAAATTTTTATAACAGTTTTCTCAACAACTACTGAACACAGCCACTTGAAATTTTGTTTGCAAGTTCAATATGATGGCCCATGATGTATGTGCCAATTTCAAGTCTGCCAGACATCTACTTCCTGTTTACCAACTTTTATTTTTCGACATTTATGGTCAATGATTGAAGTTAAAGCGGCGGAATACTAAGTGAACATTAGCTCACAGATTTCTTGTTTTAATAAGATTCTAGAATATTTATCGGTTTATTATCCTCCATCAAAGTACTTTGGTACAGCAATGGTGTCTGTCTGGACCATTCCCTTTTAACTGGGGCCCAAATGGCCAAGTGGTGGAAAGTACACATTTGTTAGTTCGCTTTTCACAGGTCAGCAGTTTTCTCCTGGTACTTGGGTTTCCTCCATCATCTCAGAACTGGTCAGCAGTTTTCTCCTGGTACTTGGGTTTCCTCCATCATCTCAGAACTGACCTCTTTGTAAGTGAAAGAATCTTGACTTGGGTGTAAAACTCCACTACTCATTCCACTCCACTTATACTGCTAACTAGGTTTTAATGAAAATGTCAGTAGTCATAAGCATTTTCTCTTTGATAAGGAACATTCGTTTATTTTATTATTTTACCACCTTAAAAAAATCATTTTCCTAAAAATGATTGTGTCTCTGTCATTTCAGGTCCAGTAATGTAGAAACAAAGAAACCCAAGTTTTCTAAAGACGTATCTGAATTCGCTAGTGGACTCATAAAGGGGCAGTTGGCACAGTTTACACAGAGAAAGAAAAAGAAAGGAAAAAGATAACAATGACGTTATTTTATTTTTCATATTTAGATTCTATAAGTGCAATATAGCAGACTAAGATATATTATTACGATTTCAGAAAGACTTATGTTTCAAATTTGAGAGATAGTAATATGGAAAGGAAACCAACACCCCTAAGGTACTAATTATGGCTATTATTATTCTTAGTGGATACCTATGGTATTCAGTAGAGTTCCATAAGTCAGTGTAATTAATTAAATAAATAAAGTATGGCTCTCAACACTTAGAATAACTGATGCTAATATGATTTATTGTCGACATGTTTCGACAGCTAGGCTGCCGTCATCAGGACTGATATAATACAATTTCAATTTCCCTGAAGTACAAAAAATGGCTACATAAATGGCTCAAAATTGGCTAAGTATAATCACGTGATATTGATTGTTTTGATTGTGTTGTTAGTAACTGTACTGTTTGTTTACACTTGTAAGTATTATTGTAATTTAACAGTTTGTAATATTGTTCACTTATTAAAATCATTAAAATTCAAAAGAAAATCATTAAAATTCAAAAGAAAATTAACCTGATTGTTTGTTGTTATTTATATTGTCCGCTGAATATTCCATAAACACTGTAAACATATACTTCCCTCGTTGTTAGCGAAGGAGGAAGTTCATCTAAGCATACTGTATTTTCTTCCGTTGATAGGAGCATCGTAGATTTAACTGTACTGTAGGATTCAATTTCTTGGTTGACATCTTCATAGTCTAAATTTAATTCCTTTATGATTTCATTAAATTTATTATTCAAGGATGTGTTAGAATTAGATTGATATCCTAAGGTTTTGTAGTTTATAGACGTTGGATCTTCGATTAAATGTGGAGGTATTTCAAATTCTTCTTGATTTTTTATTGGTATGGCTGTAGTTCCGTTCTTTCCTGGTGTAAGTTTCATGATTGGCGTGGCGGTGGTGATTTCCCTTTTTGCTGCTACTATCCGGAAATTTGGGTTGACTGGAATTTTTGGCGTAACTTTCTTGGTCTTTTTTTACTGTGCAGTCCAGAAAATGGATTTCTTGCTGACTAATTTCATGTGTGAATTTTATGGTGTGATGAAAGTTGTTTAGACCATTAATGAAGGAATTCAGATCCTTGCTGGAGTGTGGCCATATGAAGAATATATCATCGATATACCTCCACCATATTAGCGGTTTAAGTTTTTGTGTTTGTAGATATTTTCTCTCTAGTTCACCCATAAAAATGATCGCATAATTTGGTGCACATTTGGTTCCCATGCTTGTACCTTGTATTTGTAAGTAGAAATTTTCTCCAAATCTAAAGCAATTCTTTGTGTGTACAAAAAATGGCTGTTGTGGTATCTGTGTGTGGGTGTAACCTAAGGCTGTGGTAACACTTGAAACGGATAATAAATTAAAACAAAAATTCTAAATAAAAATAAAAAAAATAAAATTCTAAGATAAAATAAAATGTTAATGCACCTTAAAAATTATTTTTTGGATGCATTGGTGGCTTGTCTTTTTCCTACTTCCTTTTTCACTGAAATGGTAGTGGATTCCAAAAGGTTACAAATTATATCCATTTCTTCTCCTTCTGTTTGGGTCTTGAGATTTTCGGTGGCTTCTTCAATTTCTTTTTTGATGTTTCTGACTCTTTCACTCCAATAATCATGTAATAATCTAACTAATGTACGGCTAAAGTTGAGGTGTGCCTCTTCCCATTTTATCAAAAAATTGGAGTTTGTGTCAGGAATTTGTGGCTGAATTCTTAGACGGAGTGTTTTTGGAACCGTGTCGAAATGTACGCACTTATCTAAATATTCCATGTGGCTGTTTGTCCGTACTAATTTTATGTGCAATTTTCTTAAGGCTCTGAATTGAGCTACGTTTTTTTCTTGAATCCTGGAGCTGGTTTGTTGGCTGGTTTGTTGGCTAGTTTGTTCTTCATTCTTCTTTCGTTTTCTTGGGTTTTCCTCTGCTTCTACATATTCTTGTGGGTCCCTGAAGCTAGTAGTTGATGTGTTCTCCTGTGGGTTGGACATTATTATGTCGCTGGATGGTTGTTGGAAGAAAATACAGTATGCTTAGATGAACTTCCTCCTTCGCTAACAACGAGGGAAGTATATGTTTACAGTGTTTATGGAATATTCAGCGGACAATATAAATAACAACAAACAATCAGGTTAATTTTCTTTTGAATTTTAATGATTTTCTTTTGAATTTTAATGATTTTAATAAGTGAACAATATTACAAACTGTTAAATTACAATAATACTTACAAGTGTAAACAAACAGTACAGTTACTAACAACACAATCAAAACAATCAATATCACGTGATTATACTTAGCCAATTTTGAGCCATTTATGTAGCCATTTTTTGTACTTCAGGGAAATTGAAATTGTATTATATCAGTCCTGATGACGGCAGCCTAGCTGTCGAAACATGTCGACAATAAATCATATTAGCATCAGTTATTCTAAGTGTTGAGAGCCATACTTTATTTATTTAATTTATCAAATTTGAGAGAGAATGGGGTTCACCGCTGTACCACGTGATCAATACCTCTTAATGTTTGTGCGGAACGTTTTGGAAAACATCAACGTCACATATTCCCAAAATGACGTCGTTTTCACGGGAAAACACCATTTTATGTGATTCCATATTCATTGGGAATAAGTGTTCTGGACAAATGTTAGAAGGTATCACGTGGTACAGTGGTGAACCCCATTGGTTGGAGAATATACCTGCATCGGTAGATATGATCTTGGACTAATGTTGTCATGGATACCGATTTTATAAATTGTAATTCGGGTATCGCTTACCGGTATATGTTGCCATGATAACAGATTTTATGCATTGCAATCCGTCATCAGTTTTATGTTGCCATGGTAACAGATTGGATGAATTGGATTTCAGTCATCAGTTTTATGTTGCCATGGTGACAGATTTTATGAATTGGATCCAAGCATCAGTTTTATGTTGTCATGGTAACAGATTGGATGAATTAGATTTCAGTCAACAGTTTTATGTTTCCATGGTAACAGATTTTATTAATTTGATCCAGGCATTGCTTATTTGTTGCCACAGCGATAGAATTTACAAATTGATATTCAACCATAAGCATGATAAGTGTGATGTTGCCATGGTGATGAATATATAAATTTTTTCATCTTTTAAGTGAATAATGTTGTTTATCATTTTGTACAGGAAATTGTCCAATAATACACTTTAATAATTATAATTCTAAAAATATATATTAAATCAGGAGAGCTTCAAGATGTCACATGGTAAATAAATGTTTTGGAAAAAAAATTATATGCCATAAACATTTGAACTTATATGCAACATATTTTAAAATGATTTTAGATCATAGAATTATAATTTTGTTAAGATTTTGTTTAATTGTTAAAAATATATATTATTTTAACAAATAAATAATTAAATATTTAAAGTAATTGTTTTATTAATAATATAATAAAAAAATTAATTTAGTTCCAATGATTTGTCAGTTGACTGCATCAACTACAGCTAGTTGATTATCAAAGTACTGAAAGTACTAAAATTCGCGAAAGATTAGAAAGACAGGGAGTTCAGTGTCTCCATCAATGTAGTGTCAGGTATATGAAGTTGTCAGGTAACTGAAAGGAGGTTGTTATGTTCACCTTGCATTGCTCCCAACACAACACAGCGGGTTCATGTAGTGTGCAATGTGCAGACTATGAGCATGGGGCTGTTTTAATATTCACACATTGGACCAATATTAAGGATTCATGTAGGAAATAGTTCAATCCGAATAAATGCATGTATGGAACCATCAAGGATGGTCAAAGTTACTTCCATCGTCATGGAGACCCTAATATTAAACAAGAGGTCCATGAGCCTTAATGCTCACATGCAGCTGAGTACATATCTCATGCAGAGGTTCAATGGTCATTGACATTAATTAAAGAGAATGTCCAAATAAATTTTCAGCAGTAAGGGCCAATTATATGTAAGGATTTTTTGCAAATTTATTATAACATAACTAGTCATAAGAGTGCTACATATAATATATCTGAAATCTAGCTACAATATATTGTTTATAAACAACTAAAAAGGTAAAGAAAAATTTGAACCCATGACCTTAATCTAAATATCGCAATGAATATTAGGTCAATACCTACAATTTAGAAGCCTATACAAAAAGTTTATAGTTTTTGAGATAATTAACCATGTCAGTATTTGTTTGCATCAGTGACCTTGACTTTTAAACTCATGTCCTTCATTCATATATCAAAATGATCGTTAGGCCAATACCTACAATATTTTAACATATATGCCTATACAAAAAGTTTATAGTTTTTAAGACAATTAATCATTTCAGTATTCATTTGCATCTATAACCTTGACCATTAGACCTATGACCTACATTCATATATCAAAATGAACATTGTGTAAATGCCTATAACATTCTGATATACATGCCTATAGAGAAAGTTTATCATTTTTGAGATAATTCACCATTTCAGTATTTGTTTGCATCTATGACCTTGACCTTTGAACCTATGACCTTCGTTCATATATGGAAATGACCGTAAGGCAAATGCCTACAATATTCTAATATACATGCCTACACAAAGAGTTCAAAGTTTTTGAGATAATTAACCATTTCAGTATTCGTTTACATCTATGACCTTGACCTTTGAACTTATGACCTCTATTCATATATCAAAATGACCGTTGTGCACATGCCTACAGTATTCCAATACACATGATGATGATGCCCATACAAAAAGCTTATAGTTTTCAAATATATTGACAAATACATTAATTTTGCAATTTCCCCCTCAAGTACCTTGCCATTATCTCATTTTGGCCCCTAAAGCTACAATATGTGCAAATCTAAAACTAGGTGCCCATAGTGTTTTACATGAAATATCTAAGTTATATCTCTTGTAGGCTCAGAGCAGACGATTTTTAAAGATTTTCACAAATTTCCCCTTTATGGGGCCCCAAGGGAACATAATCCTTGCATTTGTGCAAATCTGAAAACCCCTTACTTGACCATTACTGTCAAATATCATCCAATTTGGCTCTGTAGTTTTGGAGGAATTGATAAAAAATGTGAAAAGTTTATACATGACGCACATCGGACGAAGATAGATGGCAATTGCACATCTGAGCCTTTGGCTCAGGTGAGCTAAAAAGTTTATACAAGACGGATGAAGATAGATGACAATTGTTCATCTGAGCCTTTGGCTCAGGTGAGCTAATAAGCTTCTGATATCTTTCATGTCATAATTGAGGATATTTTTTAAATAAATTAATAACTTGAAAAAATTAACTATTATTTTATTATTATTTATATCACCAGAGTTGTGTTTTAAGAATTCGATAATTTTTGGAAGACTTTTTATTCCCGAGACCAGCATAATTTTAGTAAATCTTGTAAACAACAATTTTTTCAATCGGGTGGCCGTTAGGATCCCCGCTGACTGGGTTTGACAGGTGACCCCTCTACAAAGGTTCTGTACATGATAAAAATGTAGTTGACAGATGACCACTCTACAAAGTGATCGCTATCCCAGATTTCACTCTAATCAATTTATAATTTTTTAAGGATGACTTCACGGAATGCTTTGAAAAACGGGAAAAGCAGTATGATAGCACAAAATTCCAAAATTTTTGTCTTAATATGGGGAGACTCCTCACATCAGCAGGGATTGAGCTTAACTTTTCGATGAGCCATACAATGAACTGTCAAGAGTGATGGTTGATCTGAATATATCAGGCATATGCATTTGGATTATTCTATCCCTTGCTTTACTTTTCGATATTCAACATCTGCAATTACATTGACGAATGGTTTTGCAGAAAATGTTGATCTATAGGTACTGCCAATGTCAATGACTGTATAATTTTGGCAGATTTTGATTTATTAGCAGGAACTTGTTTTGCATTACTAAAGGCTTGGGCCTGTTTGTGAGATTCAGAAATGTCATGTTTATTTACACTGTCAAGTTTATAACTAGTGCAACCCTCGGTAAATACAGATTTTTTTCCTGTTGAACTCTACACAATCGGCACACTTCATTCCGTCCTGCGTATCATACAACCAAGGCCTGCCATCTTCCCATGGCTTTTTATATGCTCCGATGCGTTTGGACTTATCATACTCTTGATAGTACTTTCGTTTTTCCGCAGGTCCTTGTTTAGCCTTTGGAGTCGATGCTCCTAAAAATTTCCACATGGCAGAAAGCCGGAAGTATCATTTTATACATAAATATCAGAAAAGGAAACGAAATGGCACCGTATTTGAATTCCGGTCGGAACACCGGTCCATTTACACTTGTTAACTATATGATACCCATTTTTCAATTTTACTATTATTGTCGCCAGTCAGAAATATAAACAGGAAATCGGTAAACGGATCGGAATGTCAAATACACCGAACTGAAAATTCTAATCGCCACCTGGCAGCCCTGGGCGACCTGTGTATGATACATTTATCGCCCAGAGCGAAAAACTGGGCGCCCGTTAATCTCAATCCCTGATCGGGAGGGTTGGCAGGTATGATAAAGCGGAGAATATAGTTGGGGCGGAAAATATTAATATTGGGGCGAAACGTCCATAACCCGCATTCAAAATTTGAGTTATCTACCTTTATTTCAACTTTGAACCTACATACGAGAGAGAGTTGATTATCTGTAACGGAAGAATATTCGGGTTGAGAAATCTGCATGTAACAGCTAAATTCGAGAATGATCAAGATCATTCGCGAATAATAAGACTGATCTCAGCTTGGGAGAAAGGAAATCAATTTATGAGAGTGTAAGTGAAATGTGTTAAAATGCCAGTCCTGCAGCTACAGTACGTTTGTTTGTTGTTGATGAATGTTGCTTAATGTCACATCAGCAATTTTTCAGTTATTTGTGACAAGAACTACTTTATAAATCTCTATGGATAAATCTATGAACAAGTTCATGCATGCATGTGAAGTACGAGTGTGTTTAATGGTCTGCCTTGTACCAGAACGCACTCAGGGCGACATTAAGGTCCTAACTCACCTAGGCAGTGAGAGGTTCTATTATCCGTTAGTACGCATTTTAGTCCACTCAGCCTCTATATGATTGTTTGCAATGGTGTTTAACACTGCATCAGCAATTTTCAGCTATGTGTGTTTGCAATGGTGTTTAACACTGCATCAGCAATTCTTAGCTATGTGTGTTTGCAATGGTGTTTAACACTGCATCAGCAATTTTCAGCTATGTGTGTTTGCAATGGTGTTTAACACTGCATCAGCAATTTTCAGCTATGTGTATTTGAAACCAGATCAATATTACATGTATTTCTTTCTAAGGGTTGACCTGTATGTGGAAGGTCGTTGGTTTAAACCCTGGCAGGGTTCTGACTAAAACTTGAAAAAAGGGAGTAACTGTTCTTTTACCAAGCACTCTGCATTTAGAAATGATAGTCACAGGGTCCTTCGGAAGAGACCATAAAAACAGGTGCCCTTTGTCATGGTAGGCATAGCACCTTAAAGAACCCTTCCTGAATATTGCACCGGGTGCACTGCATAGGAAAAAATTTCTGCCAGATCACCCATGTGGTGATGTCTCAATATAAGTCAAATTTTCTTGACTGGGATGTAAAACTTTATTCAATCAATCAAATTCACAACAATTTCCTAACCAAGATTTTCCTTAACTTGCATATGGCAAATTTAAAATCTGAATAATTTTGTTAATTGTATCTTAAGATATTCTGAAGAACTAAGGTAAATTTCCAATGTCTTTATGAACTTGCAAAGTATAATGGGCTGTCTCAAATTGCATAAAAGGCACAGCCTTTTATGAAAAATTTTGAGACAACCCATCATTATACTTTGCAAGTTCATAAAGACATTGGAAATTTACCTTATTTCTTATATTTACAATATTTATAAAAATTAATCTATTGCCGCCTTACATTTTCCATGTTAATTTGAAAACAGTTTTTTGAAGTACAATGTTGGTACACTTTCTTATAAACTGGGTCAGCTCCTGCAGTCAACGAGCACATTTGACATCTGACGTCATAATGGAGCGTGTGGAGCAATGTCTCTATGAAGTTGCAAAGTATAGCTGATGCCAAATACTTTATTGAAGGGAAGATAATGTAAATATAGGAATTTAAAGTGCCGTATTAAAGATCATTTCAGTTTTGTAACATCTGAATTTAGTTTCGACAGAATTGACCATTTATAGTTCTGACAGAGATTAGTTATACCAAATTTTGCTAAATATAAGTTAAGGTAAATATTGGTCAAGGAATGATTGTGAAACCTAGACCTCATGTTCCTGAGTAAAGTCTTGAGACATATAAGCAAATTATATCAGGTAAACACAATGCATATTAAGACTCAAATAAATTACATCATAAAATGGGTGAACAAATTTTGAAAATTTTTAATCAAATATCGGAGAACACAAAATGGGTAAACAAATTTTGAAAATTTTTTAATCAAATATCGGAGAACACAAAATGGGTAAACAAATTTTGAAAATTTTTAATCAAATATCGGAGAACACAAAATGGGTAAACAAATTTTGAAAATTTTTAATCAAATATCGGAGAACACAAAATGGGTAAACAAATTTTGAAAATTTTTAATCAAATATCGGAGAACACAAAATGGGTAAACAAATTTTGAAATTTTTTAATCAAATATCAGAGAAAATCACTGACCTTCAGTATGCAAACTGACAAACTTTCTCACACAAGAATCTGTCCAGGATGGGATTCAAACCTAGGCAGTGAGAGGTGCTGTGGTCCATCAGTGTACAATTTAGTCCACTGGGCCACCAAGGCCCCATATCTCGAGTTGAAACAGGCTTCGTACAGACATTTGGACTCCAAATTTAAGGACTTTTTAGGGTCTTTTCAGGGTCTCATTTGCAAATTTAAGGCCTAATCAGAGGGACAATTTTATAAGAAAAACATTGGTGCAAAGACAATTAAATCAATAAAACAATTACTAACATGTCCATAGTTAATGACACTTGAAGTGGGGGTTGATTTTGGGTGTTCAGGAGGGCCAGGTACCTTTAAATTGCTCATTCCAATGTAACTTATTTATTTATTTATTCACAACCACTTAATATCAACGCCTAATTGGCAAAATCCAAGGGCGTTTAGGGCCTTCAGGATAAATTCAAGGGCTTTTTAGGGTCAGACTTATTTTTAGGGTCTTTTTAGGGCAAACCTCAAAATTTCAGGACTTTTCCAGGCCTGTACGAACCCTGTGAAAATCTGGTCAAGTGTTTGCAAATTGACCAAAGAAAACACAATCTAGAACAAAATAGAGAAGAAGTCTTTTCTCTCTTTTAATGTATAAAAATAAAAATGACTTAATTTAACAAAAACAATATATATACTATAAAATAATTTTCAATATTTCATTAATTACTTAAAGTATGAAGTTGAAAATACTATTCCAAAGTCACAGAAGTGTAACCATGGAAACAGTTATTACAAGTGATCAAGAAAACTAAGCTTACTTAGCATGCAGTCAAAATACGGTAATACAAAGTTACATCTGTGTAACACAATGGCAAAATTACATGTAAAACTAGAACTGTCTCTTGAGAACCAAATGCCCCACCCCAACATTTAATGTTTTCCAGTGACCTTCACCTTTATGATATGACCTTAGTTCAAGGTCATGACACACCTTTGTACAATAAAGATTATTCATGTGAATTTTTATGACGGCCGTCCAAAGCAATTATGAGATATGGCCTGGGCAAGATTTTACACAGACAGATAGACATGGTGATTCCTATATACCCCCCCCCCCCCCTTCAAACGAATTTGCTGGGGGTATAAAAAGAATTCAAACAAATGTAAACCAACATAAGACAATGTGCCGCATACCAAATTTAGTGTCCATCCATCTGTCTGAGGGGTATTTATCTCTCAAAAGACTGCTCTAGTTTAAATCTTGCTAACAATGAGGGCATGCACTTTTGATATTTATATTGTCATTCCACATTCATTATCAAAAAATGGAATAACCTAGTAAAAGTTGTCTAAATCTAAATCAAAAATTAAAATTCAGAATCCTGAAACTGAAAAAAATGATTGCAGTCATAAGTGTGTCAAAAGTACATGTAAATTATTTTCACTAACTAATTTTACCACTTTTGTTTTTTTTAATTTGGTCTGGTAAAATCTTGTTCAGTGCGGTAAATCCTGTTAATTTTCCAGACAGAATGTCCAGTAAAATTTTTAAAAAATTTCATGAACACTGTTTCAGTATATTAATAAACTGAATTGTTAACAACAGACATCATAATAACACTGCATATCTTGTCTCCACTTAGTTTCAAACCTGGTATTGTACCTCTGAGATGCCGGCCAACTTGTACCCAAGACAACATGTACCCAGGAAAAACTCGCAACCAGGACTACTCATACTCAAAAAACAATTTAAGAAAATTAATTTTTAAAATTTTTTTTTTAAGTATTAAACTTGTATTAATTTCGCCAACTAAGCACACACACAAACATCAAGTTTACACTAGTCTTTAGCAATTAAGTTGACAAACTTGTCCAGGTAATTATTAGTAACAAGTGCATGTTCTTGCCAGTGATTGGATAAATAAATTATTCTTATGGATGGGGTTGTTCTAGTAATGCCTTATACAATGTAAATTTGAAATTGTTAGCTAAAAACAATTAAAGATGAAACAATTTGAATAATTGGCTTAATTAAGATAAAACAATGATTTAAATTTTCTAAGATTAAAAATTTATTTTCTTGGGTACAAGTTGTCTTGGTATGGGTACAAGTTGTCTTGATGCCCCTCTGAAATACCGGCCCATTGCTCTACTGATCCACTATACAAAGAGATTTCCTCACACCACCTTCATGTAGAAATGACTAACATTAACACAAAGGAAACCAATAACTATTAACAAAGCTATAATAAAATATTTTAGCATTTCACAATGACACTCATGCACTCTTAAAATTACTGGTAATCAACATACAGGTGAATTAAAAAACCTGGAATCAGAATTGGGCCTGAACTTCAACCTGTACAATGAAAATGACTGCTTCACACTGTTACAATGTATCTATGTTACAAATATATTCTTCTGTGTTCTTGTATGAATGTTTGGCAAATTGGACATGTCTGATTTCTTCTAGCAATGGTAAAAACACAATTTTGACAAAAATGGGTGTGTCCACATGGAAAAAGAACTGTATTCCTCTCTTCTTCCATACACACTATACAGAGTCTTTGTTCAAGATTTGCTTGTTCATTTGTGTGACGATTCCGCAAACCACGATCATTGTCATTTACAACTTGTGCATCCAGTTGTCTCCCTTGTTCCTGTGTGTGATTTGCTTCATTTTCATCTCTTGCTTCATTTAATTCATTCTCTTCCATTGCGTTTTCATGCAAAATTCGTAAATTTCTGTCGAAATTTTGAATGTCCCTTCCATTTGTATTATTTTCCACAAAATTATTCACAAGAATTTGTCCATTATTGTTCAATTCTCTGTTATTTGGGACTTGATTGTTAATATTTTGATTTTCGTTTTCATTTTGATCTGCTTGAACTTGCTCCAGATCTAGGACATTTCTATTTTGATCATTGTATGCCTGACCTCTATCAATTTCTTCATTAATATTTCTTTCCCAATACTGTCTCTCTGCTCTGCTCTCCGTGTTTAAATTCCTTGTAGAATTTCTGTTATTATTGCTCTGATCATCCCGACGTCCACCTACGCCATTCCCCTGAACTCTATTTTCTATATACAAATAAGTTGTGCAAAATACTACCACCCAACTTAAACATCGCAAAAATTGGCAATCACTACCAAAAATACCTTTGATCAGATGGTAAATTGTCCAACACACAAAGGAGAACATTATTTTAAAAATTCTCCAAAAGAATGGTAACAGTCTGACCATTATGTCCAAGAAATGTCCCAAAGTTGATATAAAAACTGTTGTTAAAACGAAAAATGTGTAACAAATCAAGTTACAAATTGCATATGAAATATCAAACGCAACAGTCAATGCTGGTGCCATACTGTTCCCAATATTGAAGTTGTTTAAAAACCTTGTTAGAATGTACACAGGTATTCCAGGGTCATCTCTTAAATTTGTGGAACCAGGCAAAAATGGAACTAAAATTGTCATGAAAAACACCGCACCTGATGTCAACAACAGAAACCCAAAATAGGCAACAGCACATGTCATTAGAATCATAACGTGTTCGCATTATCTGATGAAATATCAATGTCTTCTGCGAATACACAACTTACACGTCTTGTCAACTTTCTGTATTGCAAAGATTGGGAATTCCCTTCCGCCTACGTCATCACGGGGGTTTCCTTGATACTTTAATTTCCTCCCCTGATCAAGTTGAATTACTACTAAATAACAAGTAACTTTATTTGACTGAATCACTTCAGTTATGCCAATAGAAAACAAAGATCTATTTGTGAAAAATAAGTGAAACAAGTAAAATGAAGTTTGACAATTAGCGCATTAAAGCTTAAAATAAAATTAATTTTATAATTCAAATAAGGTGCAATTATTTTTATTACATGTATTTTTTTTTAAAAATCAGTTAATTTTTGGATTACTTTGAATCATTATTTTTAAAAATTCAAACTTTATTAGATTCGATTCTGTTTTTTATATACACCGATGGTCCAAAACAAAAAGCTGAAATCTGTAAACTGAGAAAAATCTGCAGTAAGCTATATGAAAAATGGACATGGTGACCTAAAGCATATATAGGTCATTACAAATTTTGTTTATGTTTTGATATCAGAGCATGTGATTTGAATTTAAGAAAGTTATAAACACAAACTTGAACTGAAGGATGGAAGGCGTTGGACAGTTTTTCCAACTTTCATTTGCATGTGCATGTACAGTGTTGAGGTGTGCAAAAGACAGCATAATTTCAGTTTTGGAAGTGAACTATGATGTTGTATCAACCGCCATCATTTATATTTCAGTGTGTTTGGACATGGTGTCCAGAATCCTAAACATAGCCTCTGTAGTTTTTGTGAACATTTTTTCAGCATTTTTTGATTTTGTGTTGGAATGCTCTCATTTTTTCAGTGCATTTTTCACATTATTATGGAAGTTTTCACTGCTGGTAATAAGTTTCTTGAACTTGATATTCCGATGTTTAGAACAATTCTGTTACTGCCTATGGTCTGGTGGTATATGGACATTAGAAACGGTTTCTTCTTCATGGCTCAACCTGAAATTCACCAGTATGAATTTATACGAAGCTGTTTCAAGTTTTATATATAATCTATTTTCAAGTATTTATGGCGGGTTACACTTGGTTGGATATTTCACAGTGAAAGGATTTATTTCCCTTTATTACGCTACAAAATTATTATTCATAACGGCGTGGGAGTTACTTGACGACAGTATGGATCTGTTTGACCGATCTGTTCGATATGTTACAAACAGTGTTTATTTTTTTCTCACAAAATTCATTCCAGGTCTTTCTAAAGAAGCATATTTGGGTGTTCTAATATGCACAATTACATATTTCTTTATTGTAAATCTATACAACATTCTATCAACTCGAGGAATGACATTCCCGTTTTTCAGTCGACCAGAATATAATTATTGAACGAAAACAGAAGTCAGAGAAACCGACATTATGGAAGGAATCTCAGATGACGAAGTTGAGATGAGTGACAATGAAATTGTAGAAAGTGATACCGAAAATATGTGACTGATGAAGATGATGATGATATTGAAGATATTGATGATGAAAATATTGATAGTGATGATGATGAAATTCGGATGATGAAACTGAAATGAAAATGATGATACATCATCAAATGAAAGTGATGCAACAACAAACAGTAATGACATTGATATTCAGCTGCCCCAGCTGATGCAAGGTATAATTTACGGCGTTCTGTGACACCAAGTCGAACAAAACAGCATGACCCAGATGAATTGGCAAGAGCCGTGGAACATGAACGAGAAAAACAGAAATGTGTAGTGTGTCAAGATGAACACAAATCTGTGTTAATTCTTCCGTGTAGACATATGTGCTTATGTGTAAACTGTGGCAACAAAATCGCAAGATCAAGAAATGTAGATAGACGAATATGCCCGTTATGTCGACAAAGAATTAGAACTATTATGAATGTGTATACATGATTACTTGCATGGTGCTCATGACTTCAGAAAAAGTATTACCGTAAACAGTCTGCTGCGACATCATCATCAAAAATTTCTGCAGCAGAACTATTGTCATGTCATAAGCTTGAGTGTCAGAGTTGCTAGGCGTACATGGAGTACATTTATGCATACTCCTACAGTGTAAAAAGTCCTGTGGCAGTTTTATGATATACTTCCTCCAAACAATTTCTGCCGCCAATCACCCTCCAATGCCGTTGGAGTAATCTATGTAGACAAGTTCAGACGGTTTTTGTTAATTTTTCCCCACATCTCTTCAGGGGTTAAAAATTCCTTGGGTCTGACTCTGAGGTCCAGGACCTTGATTTTACATTGGGACCCATGATATTTAAACTTTAAAATCAGGGGTTCAAAATTATGTTTTGTAATGGAAGGTCCAGGACCTTTTGCCTTTATTTTTGGCAGGTCCCACATAAAGTTTTGAAAGTCCAATATCAACATTGAAAGATCCATGTGCAATTATGTAATTATATTGAAAAAATAGAATTATTCTGGTAAAAATGGCAGGTTCAGCGGACTTTTACAATTTAAATATTAATGGTCCCACGGTAAAATCAATAGGTCCCGGACCTCGGACCCAGGGAATTTTGAACCCCTGTATTGGACTTTCAAAACCTTCTGTGGGACCTGCCAAATATAAAGGACCTTCTATTAAAACATAATTTTGAACCCCTGGTCTTGTTATTTATAGTTCTTAATATTAATGTTGAGCTAAGTTTGCAATGTAAAATATTTTGATAGGTCTGTAAATTCTTTTTTTTTTTTTTTCATCCAAAGATTTTTTTTAACCCCAAATCTTAAACCAGTAATCCAAATTTAATTCAGGGTTAGCTCTCACAGGGACTTAATACAGTAAAAAAAAATCATCTTACATTACATAGGATGGGCTGTTTGGTGTTTTTTTTTACCATATCAAGTGCCCACATGTTAGCTCTGGCTCTCTGAAAATAGGAACCAAAACTTTATCCATCCCCAACATCTAGTAGCCAGTGTAAAGAGCTGGTATGACCATTAGACTGGAAATAAATAGCAACAAAAAAAATGGTACTCTCAAATGTAGTATTTTGTAATCTGCTGCATAGATTCTACTTGTGAACAATACTGATTTTTTTTTTTTTTTTTTTTATTATTATTAATATTATTATTATTTTCACATTTTTGTATAAAGTAAAAAAAAAATCAACAACTTCTTGCCAATATTTAAGACACTTATTTAATGTTAAATTTGAATTGTTTATTTCACACCATATGTGTGGTCAATTTTACTTTCCTTAGAAATGATAGGTGTTATTTACATGTAAAAAATATCAAGAAATATTTATATTAAAGTATCTATCACTGTTTAAATTTAATATTTTAATCTTCTGACAATACAGGACACAAACTTTAACAAATCTGTGCGACTGGGGGGACAGAATTGTAGCTATATAGTTTAGAATTAATAACTTAACTTCTACACTTGAATGAATGTAGTTTATTTTATGGTTTAAGGAAATAGAATATTTGTTTCAGTTGCAAACAAGTACACACACACATACACATGCAATGCATGCACACTGTGGCACAAATGCATGCACATACACACACATGCACACAGTTTTGTAAACAAATACAAACACATCTTTTTCAACAATACAGGACACAAACTTTTAACAAATCTGTGACTGGGGGACAGTATTATAGCTGTAGCTAAGGTAAATACTTATCTTCCAACACTAAAAATTCTCAAAAGTTTATTTCTTGGTCAATTTCCATGTTTTTTTCACCTTTAAATGTAAAATTAGTTGTAGCTTCTTCCAATAATTTTCAAAATACTGTCCATCTCATAACAATCTAGAAAACAAGCTGAACAGCATGGTAAATTTTAAACAGCTTTGTGAAGCATGATTATGTAGTAGATTCTAATTTTAGAAAATTTCTGTTGAATTTGTAATGTTTATTCTATTAAATTTTAAAAACAAGACATTTTCTTTTCTAATTATTTTTAAGAAAAACTTCAACAAATTTCATCTACATTTAACTGTGAAAAATTCATGGAAATTGACCAAGAAATAAATTTTGAGAATTTTTCAAAAACATATTGGTTTTGTATGGAATAAAGAAGGATTTTACAAAATGTCCCAATATATATTGCACCAATATGTATATAAAATAATCTGAATAGGAGGTTGGCTGGAGTTTTTAATCTTTTGTGAATAAATCCAAGGTCTTTGTTATTGTGAAAATTAGTAAGGTAATAGCCAAAAAGTGTCCACTCTGTATATAATTTTATTTGTGTCAAGGGTTAATAAGAGCCTGTCTTGTTAAATCTATCATCTTTATTTATATTATTTATTATCTGGACACTGGACATGTTAGAGGTTTAACTGGACATGTCAAGACACGCTTATTACCTACCGATATATATACAATTTTGTTATTTCAAAACTAATCCATGGTTTAGAAGTGACCCATCATTTTATCCAATATATTTATGTTTAGTTTAAATGAAGAATTATAGTATTTGCTGTATTTTATATATATTTTATTGTTCTGAATTGCATCATTCCCAAAAATGACCCAGAGATTAAGGAATTCTGAAGTGGTCAGATTTAATAAATATGATATCTAGATCTTTGTATTTGTTTACCACTTGAAGGTTTATGTGTAAATATATACCTGTGGATGGTTATTAATTTTAAATAGGTTGGCAAACAAGGGCCAGACTCATAGATTATTTTTTTATATACCATAGGTATAATTGGAAGGATTTCCATTTGTGTTACACACCCAAACCTACCTCCACCCCTCATTCCCATCATCAATGTCATTTTTGAGTGAAAAAACCTAAACATGACACCTCCGCTCCTCATTCCCATCATCAATGTCAATTTTTGAGTGAAAAAACCTAAACATGACACCTCCATCCCTCATCCCCACCCTCAATGACATTTTTAAGTGAAAAACCTAAACATGACACCTCCACCCCTCATCCCCACCCTCAATGACATTTTTAAGTGAAAAACCTAAACAGGACAGAAATAAGCCAATTAGAACATTTTTGTGAAAAGAAACTTTTCAAATTTACATTAATGAGATACATATGGCGGGAAACAGTATCAGGACCGCTTTGTGTCTGCGGGGCAGTGAATTGCCACAGACTGTTCACATTTCATTGTTGATTACATAACGATAACACCAATCAAAAGATGTATCTAGATCTTATAATTTTAATCTTAAATTATAAGATCTAAATAAATTTTTACTGTTTACACATTAATTTTTAAGAAATATACCTACCTACCTACCTATCCTCTTCGTCCCTGGTGGGACATAAGGCCACTTTTGCTGTGGTTTCTGTAACTAAAAGGTTTTACAGGATAAGGCAGTTAACCTTATGCCTAACACTCCAACCTGGGGGGGCCAGGGTTTTTGGTCAAGGTTTCCATCCTCTAGAATGGTCGCTTTCCAAAGCTAATGAAGCCATTCTATCCAGGTTTTATGTCAGAGTTTTCCTTCTCTTAGATGAGCTGTCCTCCCAGACTAATGACTCTCATCTAGCCACACTATTTACCCATAGTTGGGACAAGGCTGATGAGTGCTAGGGCGTGTCCACACACCGATGGGCCTACACACTGCATCTCTAGGGGCCTTGTTCCTCCGAGATCCTCTACAATTTAGCCCAGAGTACTAGACCCCAGTTTCCATGCACTGCCACGAGGAGGCACTGTAGAGATCTTAGACTGGAAGAGGCTTTGTACTGGCAAGAAAGACTGACGCACTCGGCTTTCTTTTTCGCCGACAGAAGTAGGCTAACCAGCGGCAAGGTAGAGTCTCTGACTCCCCCCACACTAGACGCATATCCAATCTCTGTGGTTTTGCAACCACTAGCGCACTTTTAAGAAATATGCTTCCCGGAAAACCAAAGACATTGAAACGTAAATGGTGTTATCAGTGACGTAATCAACATAAAAATTTGCACCCACGATGCGGTCCTGATACTGTTTCCCGCCAAATGTATCTCATTACATTGATTTTTTTCATTTAGTTTACTATCTTGCTTCTGATTATTGTTGTAATATACTCAACAAAAATAGTTAAGGACCAAATCAAAAACAAGATTGAATTTTGTAGAACATAGATCATATCATATCATCTTCATAGAATTTCATTAATGAAATTTAATTTCATGTACAAAAATTCTTACTTTATTACATCATTTAAAACAAAAGAGAACATGAACAAAGTACAGGTCGGTAGCATTTTTTTCAGTTTTTTTTTTTTTTTTTTCAAATTTTACATTGATCCCTAACCATTTTTGTTGCAATATTATCTAGCTGAGCGTATTGAGCGGCATCAGATTCAGATATTTCTCCAATTTAAATACATGTACCAGAGACATTTATCACGCTTATATTATGTCTCTGCATGTACCCCTATAAAGAACATCCTGAATATACATGTAGCTTATAAAATTTGTACATGAATTGATTCATGATGTTTCACAGTCAAAGAACTAAGATTAGCCAGTTGGGCCAGTCTGTTTTATAGGGGCAGGCCCCGGTTTCACAATCATTCCTTACCTAAGATTTTCCTTAACTTAAATCTTGCAAAATTTCAAATCTTTATAATTTTGTTAATTTTCTAGATATTAAGAAAATAAAGGTGTCATTTTCAAGATCACTTCTAGATTAAAACATTTGCATTTTAGTTTTTTCAACAATATTCAATAGTAGTTCCAAAATCGAAGAGAGATTACCAAATTTGGCTAAATTTTAAGGGGAATCTTACCCAAGAAATGATTGTGAAACCAGGGCCTGAAGCAAAGTAGCAATTTCTATTCAAATGATAGTCTTGTGTTAAGATTTTGTCACAAACCAGTTAGGCTTGTTGTCATGCAAATTTTACTGGACTAATTAAAAATTAACTAGTGTCAGGCCATTGGAACAGGGCTAATTTCGAGGACTGGTAACATTGCAGTGTAATAACATTGTATTTGTAGTTTGATGTCTAGAAGGAATTATTATATATTAAGTAAAGTGTAAAGTATTTTCTCAATATACAGGTATTTTACACATAACCTCAGATCAATCATCAAAGGTGCTCAAGGAATTGATTTTAAGCATTTAATAAAGAAAATATAGCATATCACTATGTGTGTGTGCTTTATTTTTTAGAAAATGCTAAAAATCTATTCCCCAAGCACCTGTGGGAAATACAGGTATAGCATTTCTCATCACTTTAATTACACAGTGTATTATTTTATGTTAGTGCTAACAGGAGGCTAGGGATGTGTGTTATCACTTTTTCTATCGAATGCACTTTGATTTATTTTGGATTTCATAGTTATAGGCTTTATCAAAACCATTTTATCTATAAATACATGAATTTCTAGAGTTGTTCCCCTTTGTACTAAAATATTGTTTTGAACTCAAATTAATAAATATGCCAAAGCTGTTATACAACAGGATACTTGTATAGAAGGAATGTAATGTATTGTATCAAATTGTCTTTTGTGTCAGCTTTCATAAGGATGTTTGGATGGCTTTATACAAATTTGACAAATATTGCATGAACATGTTTTACAATAATTATGGCAATGAACAAAAGTAATTAATATATAACAAACAACTAAGACATAATACACAAAAACTGAAAACTATGTTTCCATTTTTGGTAGTAGCCAAAATTGACATTTGCCACTAAATTCTTAGAAATTCTTTCAAATAGTAACCTATTATAGCAAATTTGTGACAAAGTGTTTTAAGAAGGATTTTTGTGTTTACAAATTTTGAAAATTTGGCTAACTACTGTAATCATTTTGAATTTTTGGAAGCCTAGCCAACAGCTTAATCATAAAATCAATATTACAAAAGTGCCAAGAAAATTTGACCCTTCATACCACTACCCCATACATTTTGGAAAGTAAGATTCAGTTTTACAATCATAAAGGACCAATCATTGTCAACACTAGGCTCAGTTGTTGTCAATATTAGGCCCAGTTGTTGTGAACATTAGGCCCAGTAGTTATCAACACTTGGCCCAGTGGTTGTCAACATTAAGCCCAGTCATAATGTCAACATTAGCCTAGTTATTGTCAATATCAGGCCTAGTTGTCAGTATAAGGCCCAGTTGTTGTGATTTTAGGCCAGGTAGTTTAAACATTAGATTCAGTATTTTCAAAATTAGGCCCAGTGGTCATCATCACTAGGCCAAGTGGTTGTCAACGTTAGGCCCAGTGGTCATCAACACTTGGCTCAGTGGTTGTCAACATTAGGCCCAGTTGTTGTCAACATTAGCCTAATTATTGTCAATATCAGGCCAAGTTGGTGTCAACATCAGACCCAGTTGTTTCCGACATTAGTCCAAGTTGTCATCATCACTAGGCCAAGTGGTTGCCAATATTAGGCCCAGTTATTTTCAATATCAGGCCAAGTTGGTGTCAACATTAGACCCAGTGGTCATGATCACTAGGCCAAGTGGTTGTCAACATTAGGCCCAGTAGGTTGTCAACATTAGGCCCAGATATTGTCAACTTCAGGCTTAAGGGTAGCAGAAATTTATGAGTGTTATGATGGATGATGACCTTGTTTTGAGTTTCATTTTCATCGCTGGTGATATTAATTATTTGATCATGATAAAAGCCATTTGGTATGTTTAAAAAAATATGTTGTTTGCAGACTGATTATGTATTGCATATGTTGCAGTGTTTGATGCTTTTTATTTAAATGTATATGTTGGTTTGTTTGTTACTATGGTTACAAGAAATGTATTTATAACACCAATTGTGTTCATATGAATTCAGAAAATAAACATAAATTTTTCACTGAATTTTGAATCTTACATGAATTCTTATTTCCAAGGCATATAAAGATTTTAATATGTGAGTATTACACAGTCACTGGTGCACAGGCCCTGGGGTCAGGTATTATTATCATTTATTATTAATAATTAAATTTTCATTTATTTAATTATTTTATCTTTAATATCTGACATGACTCTGAGACAATCTTTTCTCTATATTAAAAAATAGCCTGATGGCAAGTGCCTGTGCACTTGTGGACCCCGAGGAACAAAACACCACCACCACCACCACCCGCTTTTTCTAAATTTCTGGGTCTATGGGATTTTTTAAATTCATATGTGGTGTTTACATTGAAATGGATACCATTGGTATCAGGTATTATGTTTGCAAAAGGATCCACCTGGCCTCCCACATACATAGTGAGCACTCATCCAACAGAGTTTCTGTAGTTGTACTCATTTTCCATTACATTCTTGTATTGACAGATTGGTATGTTGACAGACCCCATGAAAGCAGCAGTAACAGAAGTTATGTTTTTACACTCTCAGGGATTTCTTCCAGTTGATCAAAGCTTGCCACCTTGGTTCAAATCCCACATTGAACAGATCCTAGTGTGAGAAAGTTTGTCAGTTTGCTTTCAAAATTAGGATGTTTTTTGGGCACTCCAGTTTCCTCCATCATATATGAACTGACCAACTCAATATAAGTGAAAGAATCTTGACTTGGGAATTAAACACCACCATTCTATTCGACCCTTCCAGTTTATATCGAGCACCAACAAGTTTGTAATCAACTAAGTTACTTTTTAGTTTTACTGCCATCTAGTTCAATTGAAATGCTACAAATCATTGTCAGGTTGAGTTGTATGTAGTTTTATTGTCAAATATTTACAAAATGACTGCATCTCTCTTCGATAAAACATGCAGAAGCAATTGTATTGCAATTCCTGTTGAGAGACAATTGGGATGGTGACCCTTGATGTGTATTAATTTTCCCACAAGATGATGTCATATCCCCAACAGGATCGCATGGTCACTTGAGAAAAGCTGATCTCGCATGGCAAAAAAACCTATTTCACATGAGTAGGTATGGAAAAATAGTGTTGTAGATATTGGTACAAAATATTATTGAAAGAAAGAATTGTAAATATAAGATATGAGATTTCTGATCTTGGTATTTCAAGAGGTAATGCAAGATAGTGTGGCGCTTGCCAAATTCAAAATGAAGGGCTAGGCCTTCGCCCTTCATCAAATGTGGCACGTGCCACACTATCTTGCATACCTCTTGAAATACCATGATCAGAATATCATTTCCTAATCAATTTCAGTTGAACTGCACTTAACTAATTGAGTTGTCATTTCAATGTGGAGAAGTTGACTAGCAATCCTGACAAGTCATTTGTTTTCAACAATTTGAATTTTGAGTTAACTGTCAACTAGTTGAATTGCATTGCTGACTGGTCATTGATCAGCCTTTGTGCCCAACTACATGTAGTTGAATTTCAGATGAACTTTAACTGGTTACACTGCTACCCTGATAACTCATTGATCAGCCTTTGTAACCAACTTTTTGTAGTTAAATTCCAGTTGAATTTTAACAGGTTGAACTGCCTTTCTGACAAGTCAGTGTTCAGTACAGGTACTTGCTATCACGTAGTTGAGTTTTCAACCTTTGTTATCAGCTAAATTAGTTTAACTTTTCTTTTTGAACTGCATTGGTAACGAGTCAATCAGTGGTGGCAAGTTGAATTTTTAATTTACCGGTAATGTCAACTACTGTACCTAGTGGAACTCCATTACTGACATGTCATTGTTCAACCTTTTTAACAACTTTTTAATTCCAATTCTACTGTCAACAAGTTGGAGCTGCATTGCTCAACCTTTGTAATCAACACATTCAATTTCAATTTAACTGTCAACTTGTTGAATGAGTTGTTGCCCAGTCTTCGCTATCAACTAGTGAAACTGTTTCAGTTCAACTGTCAACTTGTTGAATGAGTTGTTGACCTGTCTTTGCTATCAACTAGTGAAACTGTTTCAGTTCAACTGTCAACTTGTTGAACAAGTCATTGATCAGTCTTTGCTATCAACTTGTCAACTAGTGGAACTGTTTCAGTTTAACCGCCAACTTGTTGAATGTGTTATTGATCAGCATTTGCTATTCAATATGTCAATTAGTTCAACTATTTCAGTTTAACTGTCATTTTGTTGAACTGCATTGGTGACAACTTGTCCAGCCTTTGTAGTTCAACTATACTGTTTACGGGTCATTATATCGCCTATGTTCTAACCTATTAAAGTTTCAATTATCTAACTCAACTTTTTTAACAATGATCTGTTCAAATCAAAGTGCATCAAAATGATAATACTATCCAGTAATCATTTTGTACAATAGAAACAATTAAAATACTGTACATGGATAAGATTACAAATTTCCTATCAGATGAAACCAGTTTATTTTAATTAAAATATAATATATACATGTAAATTATGTACATGTAATTAACATGGTGCATTCATTAATAAATAATTAAAAACATGACACAATAATATTATCCATATAAAGTCAAGGTCATTTATTAAAATATGACCTTGACCTTTTGAGTATAAAAGTGGCACATTCATTAATAAATAATTAACAATGTGATACACAATAAAACAGAAAAAATATACACATTATGTCAAGGTCATTTATTAAAATATAACCTTGGCCTTTTGAGTGTCAAGGTCATTTATCAAAATATGACCTTCACCATGACCTTTTGAGTATGAAAGTGGCACATTCATTAAGAAATACATGTAATTAACAACATGATACACAATAAAACAAAGAATATACACATTATGTCAAGGTCATTTATCAAAATATGACCTTGACCTTTTGAGTATTAACAAGGTGTACATTGCACATCCAATGGTTTGTGTTCTTATATAAACATATAGCTTATTGCACACAAAATGAATATTTATAATTAAATACAAAAACAATAAAAATGGTAAAATTTGAATAAAAACAGCCTTACAAATTGGCATAAATTGCTATTTTGTTAAATTGGTCCAGTACATGGTCCAAGCAAATGATCAGTTGCTATTTTAGGTTCCTTAGATGGTGGACCAAGATTTGTGAAAACTGGTTGCTTCAAATCAAAACTGGGCCAATATATGTGAAAATTGGTTGCTTCAAATCAAAACTGGGCCAAAATATGTGAAAACTGGTTGCTTCAAATCAAAACTGCTCCAATATATGTGAAAACTGGTTCCTTCAAATCAAAATGGACCACTACATTTGGTTAAAAGGTTTATGACTCGAGTATTAGGTCTCTACCTAAATTGACTAACTTCAAAATGGCAGTTTGGTGGTGAATCTAAGTGGGTAAATATAGGCAAACAACATTGACGTGTCCAGTTGACCCTTATTTAAATATTTATTATAGACCAGGACCAATATGTTTAAATACCCTAGTTCTCGCTAGTTTCTGTGAAATTCATTCGACAATGCTGGTCATGTGGTGACCTAATATAATTCATATCGGGGCAGGCCTGTTCCATATCTAGTCAGTATGAGAGTTACTGCCCCTGACCAATGTCAATGGCAGCCGCTTGGTAGTAAACACATCATATTTATCACAAAATATTTACAGGAAAAATGTACACTAATAAAGATGTAGTGATATTAAAACAAAATATTTAATTATTTGGTGGGCCATCATATATATCAAAATTTCTTATAGAAGGTCAAGCGGACAGGTCAATATTGTGTACCTATACCTGTATATCACTTGATTGTACAAAACAAAACAAAATTATCACCAAAAAATGGAACATAACCAGATGAAGATGAAAATTTTAAAAAAAATGCACAAAATGTACATCATACAACATGAAAACCTTTCAGCTGATACATACCGGTATGCATTTAAACCTGTCTATGAAGGTCTCATGTCTCATGTCCTGCCACCCAAGAGAACCACAGGGTTCGTACAGGCCTGGAAAAGTCCTTAAATTTTTAGATTTGCCCTAAAAAGACCCCAAAAATAAGTCTGACCATGAAAAGCCCTTCAATTTATCCTGAAGGCCCTAAAAAGCCCTTGAATTTGGTCAGTTAGGAGTCTTATTAATAGACTTATTAAAATAAATTAATAATAAGTTACGTTGAAATGAGCTATTTAAAGGTACCTTCCCCTCCTGAACACCCAAAATCAACCCCTCTTCAAGTGTCATTGCTATAGACATGTATGTTTCTGTTTTATGGATTTAATTGTCTTTGCACCAAATTTGTTTTGCTAAAATTGTCCCTCTGATTAGGCTTTAAATTTGCAAGTAAGACCCTAAAAAGTCCTTAAATTTGAAGTTCAAATGTCTGTATGAACCCTGGAACCAGTAAAAGTGGCCTTTTTGGTAGAAGGTCCTTATATATATATATATATATATATATATATATATATATATATATATACAGGTACAAATAACCTGAATAAAGAGTTATTGGGATGGGATTTTACTGGCCTTTAAAAGCAGGTGGCTCCTGTGTAGAGATGACTTTTAAGACATGTTTGACTGTACATTTTATGGTCACATAAGGATTTGTGTTACAAATAGTAAAATGGATAAACACCTGAATCCATGCCACACAACTGTCTCCATTATTAAATCAAAGAAGGTTTAGATGGCTTGGGCATGTTTTTAGAATGGAGGGGAAAGGCATGACGAAAGAAGCAGTAAGATGGACACCCCAAGGGAAAAGACCTTGCAGAAGGCTTAAAACAACATGGTGACGGACTGTAGAAGGCCAACTGAAAGATCTGCAGCTTATTAAGGGAGATGCTGAGACAAAGGCAAAGATTAGATCGGAATGGCGAAATCTTGTATTGACCTTAAGCTCCACCTGGAGCAAAGAGGATAGGCAGGCAGGCATGACCATGATCTCTCTCTCTTTCTCTCTGTTGAACATATACTGAATATGTTAGTATGCTTTGCTATTAAAAATTTAGATTGTACATATATACCTATATATAAAAAATCTCAAGTTATTTGCTTAAATGCCAATAATATCAATTAGATGTCAATAATAATATCATATAGTTTGACCTGGCTGTTTGACCTTTAATTTGAATATTCAAACAGACATATCCACTGGGTAATTTAAGGGTTATACAATGTTTATATATAAAGGTGATGATATGGTGTTTATGGTAATGAAACAGGCTGTTTAACCTAAATTGCGCAGTTTTTTTTAATCTAATCTAATATTCAAATTTAAGGTCAAACGGACAGGTCAAATTTAAAGTACATTGTACTACATCAGTGTTATGTTGAATTAAATAATAATGATAATAAATAAATAATAATAATAAATACGATGGGATCATGTCATGTGCCCAATCATGGGATTTGATAATCAGACATTGATTAAAAAACTATGGTACATTCTTCACGTTTTGCATTATATTTTTTTTTAAATCACAGATTAACAAAAATCAGTCATTTTTCAAAGCTGTATTGAATAAAGCTGTTTCTAGCCCAGTCCCAAAAACAATTCCTAAATTCACAAATAAGGCTGTTATATTGATACACAACTCCCTGTCTTCATCCGGGTATTTCTCGTCGTTAAGGAGGAGGTAAAATATATTGACGTACGATGCCCCGCCCAACAAACCGACGTAAATCATTAACGCCGGTAGGAGGTAAACGGGAATGAACTTGAAATGAACATCAAATATCCATAGCAACATGTTAATGAATTGTAGCGCTGTTAGAATTTCCACCCTTTTTATTTGTATCAGTTGCACAGAAGACCGCGAAACAAACACGCCTGCCTGGTAACAGAATGACAAGGCCGCATATAATTCCGGGCATCCGATGTGGTATTCCGATTTTGGCCTCACTTTGGCAGCACAACCCTGAGCTACGTACTCAAACATGTACACGGTGCAGATATTGAATGCCATCCACAACACTAATTTGGTGCATCTTTTAAGACGTTTACTGTATTTTTCTTCCTGGACGCTATGCACTCCGAACACCTCCTCCGATGTTTGGTTCTTCAACAACGGTTTCGTCTCGTCCTCTCTTTTTGACTGAATTGTGTGGTCTGTCTTAGGCGGGTGTTTTATGATAAATATAAAAGCTAACAGATATATGACAACTGCCGGTGTTGTTAATAAAAATGCAAATTTTGTCAGTTTTTGCATTCTACCTTTGTCGTTCCCTCCGGCACCGACCACACAACCAAATATAATATATACCCCTGAACCAATAACGCCAGCCGCCCCCGTACCACTTGACCAAGCGTTTACCATTTTACTCGGAAATATGTGAAGATATCCTAACGCCACATTTTCCCCGAATGCCGCACTGCATCCAACGAGCAATATGCATCCTAGAGCGAACCAAAAATTTCCAGCATAAGCCACACCGAACAGACCAACAAGCATCAATACGGTGTTTGCCACAAATCTCTTCCAATAAGATATCTTAAGCAAGGCGAACGCGTTTAGCGATTTCGCAAACACCGACAGTGCTACGTTTGCGTAAAATACCAAGCCAATCTGGTTGCTTTCGCCAAAACTGTCCGCTATGGTGCTAGCTGCTGACGTAACGATGACGTAGGGGAGATTGTTAATAGTTCCTAAGAGGAAAAATCCAATCCAGTTTCTCAACGTCAAAGTATCCATCTTGGTACGGGAGTTGTACTCGGAAAATAGATCAGATGGTTTTTGTATACTTCAGAACTTACATCCTCCTTTGATCATATAGTATTGATATGTTGGTTTTTCTGCAAAAGAAATAATAATACTAAAATCGTGATTTTTGAAAAATAGGGTTCGTCACTGTACCACGTGGTGCCCCTAACGTTTGTGCGTAAAAAATGTTTCCATTGACGGATATGGGATCGTTATTCAATTTTTATGACCAGTTCAAGCTAGTAACATGTGTACTTTAGTTTTGTCGAAAATTTATATTTTATGTTCCGTACAAAGATTGCTACAAAAGCCTATTGTGTTCAGTTTAGAAGAACAAATAATCGCAAAAGTTTAGCGTTATCAAGTTTTGTAAAGACTACATGTTGTATGCATTACATACGCAATTTTTTTCTCTCTAGCAACAGACTGACCAAGTCGACGGATTTATCCGTTTTTGACGGGTTTGTACCGGACAAATGGACGGATCATATACAATGAAAAGGTCGAATTAGACGGATTTTCCCCATTTTGACGGTTTTTTTTTTTTTTTTTAATTATAAGTAGTTAAAATTAGGACTTTTTTGTATGGAAATTGTAGTACTAAAATCAAACACTTAACAATAAAAAGTAACTAAATGGCAACATTGCGCGCTATAAATGTACCGATCTGGACAAATAAATAAATTTGATTGGTCAGTCTTACGGTAGCAAACTGAGTCCAATAGGCTTTCGTAGACTGTCGAAATAGCAAAATTTAAATTAAGGAAAAACTTAGTTAAAGAAAAGATTGTGTTACTTGACCCCGGTCCTTAGTAATGGTTGAATGAAACTACTTACTCATCCTGACTTATTTACGGGCACCGGCTTCCTGAAGTTGTAACGAGGTATGTACACCGGGTCGGATTGATTCAAAACTATTTCCGGGGCCGAAATTGCTTCCTTAAAATGTAATACATCCGCGTTTCATCATACATAGTGTGTGTGTGTGTGTGTGTGTGTGTGTGTGTGTGTGTGCTTCCAAAATATTATATAACCACACCACCTGGGAATCTTTCGTCATTAAATTCAGCTCCCGTCCAACAGTCGGAATTTTCGTAATCCCGATAAGATGGTATTTACAGTCAAACCTGTCTATATAGGCCAACCAGGTGTCCTTTATATACATGTTCAAATAATATGAATAAAGAACAATTGGGACACGATTCTACTGGCCTTTATAAGCAGGTGGTCCTTATATAAAGGTGGCCTTTAAGACAGGTTGGACTGTACATGAAATAGTCTAGTTTCGTGTATTCGGTTGCATCGGTAATTACCAAGTTATACCTTCTCTTGTACCTTTACCCAGTCGGATAAAGCTGGTGGCATCTTGTTATAATTAAGGTACTAAACTATGTATACGCAAATCTTTTATCCAATCAGTCAACATTTTAATAACATAAGAGTAGTGTGTTTAGTTGGCCGAATTATCTGCCTTAACAATGTAAAGTTATTTTTGATATTCAAAAAATAACTTGCCATCGTTAAGGCAGTTCAGTTCGGTCTTAATGTTTAACTTAATTGAACAAGAAAGTCGACCAGGGGGTGTGCTTGTCCAGGGAAAGGTGACGGAATTCATTATACAGATCAAGATCCCAACTGTAAACAACACCGATACCGTGTCAGACAGACAGGAATCTGGAAAACCTCTCTCTCTCTCTCTCTCTCTCTCTCTCTCTCTCTCTCTCTCTCTCAACAGTGAGCAGTCAGCCAGTGGGACAATATGAGATCATATAGTTTTAAATAGGGGGCATGATAACCTATCCGATTTGTAGTTCCCGGAACGCAAATTGGTCCCCCACATAGTTGAAGCTGTCCTTAACCACGATGGTGATAACATCTGCTCTCTCTCTCTCTCTCTCTCTCTCTCTCTCTCTCTCTCTCTCTCTCTCTCAACAGCGAACAGTCATTTGATATATAGTGTTTATAGAGTATAGCATATCCGATCCACATAGTTGTAGGTGTCCCTAACCACGACGGTGGTGGCATCTGATCTCTCTCTCTCTCTCTCTCTCTCTCTCTCTCTCTCTCGGCATGTGTACAAACGCAGTTAAAAGTTATAAATAGCACAAATTACTTACCCCAATATTTCAGGAAGATCTTACTCAGTGACAGCTAAAAAGGACGCTAACCCCTGTGCCAAAATCCCTGTCCCCGTCGAAACATCAAAAGACCTAATTAGTGAGACACTAATAAACAACGATAAGATGGCAGTATTCACACCTGACTGTTTGACGCGACCTTAGTACATGCTATTTTTAGCAAGTCACGTGATTTACCTTAGATTATGAGATAAACCGTTTATAAACTTAATCCCTCGATGGGCTATGTACTGAATAGAGGATAAATAAATAAATAAATATAAATAAATATAAATAAATAATATATATAAATAAATTAAATAATAATAAAAATCAATTATATTTTTTTTTATTAAAATAAAATATTAAAAAAACAAATAAAATGAAATGGTTGAAAAATAAAAAAATATATAAGAAATATTAAAAATAATTAAATTAAAATGTTTAAAAAAGAAAAAAAAGAAAATAACATTAAAAATTGCAATGTACACATTGCAAGCAACGAGATTCAAAAAAGCTGTCTGTCGCTGAAAGGAAAGGGAAAGCGTACACGTTATGTTGTTTTATTTCTTGAACATCTCGTCAAGACGGGAAATAAAAAGGAAAGTAAATATTGCGGAAGTGGGCCACACCGAAGTCAGCGGCCCAAACGGTAAAAATGAGAGTGATGAAGCCTCTTCTTGAAAGGCCTCTGCAATATGTGCTAGCAGGCAATAATGGTATTTTCCTTGGAAACTGGTCCCAGTTTCACAATCATTCCTTAGTTAAGATTTTTCTTAACTGAAATTGAGCAAATTTTTGTAATCTCTTTTTAGAAATACTGGTGAATATTTTTTGCCCAAACTAATGCAAATGTTTTAATCTAGAAGTGATCTTAAAAATGACACCTTGAAATTTCTCAATATCTTGAAAATTAACAAAATTAAATCGATTTGAATTTTTGCAATATTTGAGCAGAGACATAAGGGTTTTATATGTCCAGAGGTGGATCCAGAATTTTAGAATGGGGAGGCGTATAATGTAAGAGCCGAAGACTCGAGCCTTCTAGGGGGTTCCGGGGGCATGCTCCCCCGTAAAATTTTGAAAAAATGGCGCAAAATCCTGCATTCTGGTGCAATCTGAGCTGCATCAAAGAGGAAAAAATCTTTCATTCAAAATGCCTGTATCATAGTATGAAAAATATGTAGTATTAGCGACATAAAGGGGAAAGTTTAACACCGATATCACTAAAAACTAGAAGTTCGGCTACCGAGTGACCGAGATATGGATAACTGTCCAAACAACTGCAAAGCACATAAAAAGAATGTGCTGAGATTTAGATTACGAGGGGCTGAGACGAGCCGATTCGGCAATTACAATACAGACTGTCAAAAGTTTAACACCGAGATAACAAAAAAGTTGAAACTCGAGTGGCAAAGATCTGTAACAAAAAGTTAGTTAGCTCATGCCGCGACAAAACAGCTACCAAGAAACAAGGGCTGAGATGAGCTGCCGATTAAGCGCTAATCCGTTAGACTTTCGACAGGTCTGTACAGGGGCGGATCCAGGATTTTTTTAAAGGGTGGGGGTGGGGGGGGGGGGTTTGAGATTATCCAGGATTTTTTTTAAAGGGGGTTTTTAAAGGGGGGGGGGGGGGAGGTTGAGAATTATCCAGGATTTTTGAAAGGGAGGGTGAGAATTTTATCCATGCGAGGTGCGAGCGCTGAAGGCGCGAGCTCCAGAGACGAGGAGTACAGGCCAGAGCCCCGATGGAGGCCAAGAAAATAATTTTTAATCAGTCAATATCTCTCTCTCTCTCTCTCTCTCTCTCTCTCTCTCTCTCTCTCTCTCTTTTTAAATTTTTCAAAGGGGGGATTGCAACCCCCCCCCCTTAAATCCGCCACTGTGTACTGTATTCGTTACTTAAGTATCGGCTATGTTACCATTCCTGGTAGCCATACTCGCAATTGGCTACACATTTTTGAGATATTCTTTCAAAAAAGTAACAATTTTAGCAAGTTTATGAAACAAATATTTTAAAAAGGACTATACTTTCTTAAAATTTGGAAATTTGCCTACTAATAATTTAAAATTTGTGGAAACCTACTTCATGGTTTAACTTTCGACAGGTCTGTATTGTAATTAAGTACCGCTAATTAATATCTCGACATTGAACAAGACTTACACAAAAACTCTGGAATATTTAAACAAATTTATTGAATTAAAAGTTAAATACCGACAAGAGCAAGATCAATATGTATAAGTGAACAACATCGACCTGTTCGTTTGGCCTTTCATTCTAGAATACATATATATATGACATAACTCGAACACAAAAAAATTAATTTATCAATGAGCGAACACAATATGACATATGGCAAACATTTGTAAAATGTTCACTAATTGGTATTGACATACTTGACATATTTTCTTCCCTCCCAGTGGAGAATCGGGCCGTTTTCAAGTCCTCTCTATTTGCATCAGTGTCTGTCGCTACTTTTGTTGCCTCAGCTACCACTTCGGTAGCTCAGTTGGTAGAATGCTCGCTCCGTAAGTGGGAGGTCGTGGGTTGGATCCTCGGCCGGGTCTGAACCAAGACTTGAAAGTGGGTAGTGACTGTTCTAACGCAAGCACTTGCTTGGCATTACGAAATGAAAGTCGCGGTTCTTTCGGATGGGGCTTGGCAAGCTAAAGAACCCTGCTGTATAATTCCATCAGCGCAACGCACACGCAAAATTTCTGCACTTTCGCCTATAGCTGGCGACGTCTCGATATAAGTGAAATATTGACTGGGACGTTAAACACCATTACATACATGTATATTCATAAAGTGGGACTGAGCTAGTCGTGGTATTATAGTGCTGTTTATATAGTAGATACAGTACAGACCTGTCGAAAGTTTAACACCGAGCTAACGAAATAATGCTCATCTCAACTTCTCGAAACTAGCTTACTCTTGTCAGCTTTTGGGCAGCTGATACCTATCTCTGGGCAACATTTTTAGCCCCTGGATATTATACCTATCTCAGGTCCCCAGTAGCCGAGCTTCGTGACTTTTTGTAGGTTAAGTGTTAAACTTTCGACAGGCCTGTACTGATATCATAGAGTGATTTACTGCCAGACTTCCTGGGTCCGGTTCTTTTAGCCGTGTGGTTGAACGCTCGCTTGTCACCCCGGAGAACCGGATTCGATCCTCAACCGGCCTCACTCGGTGAGGAAGTATATTTTTCAGGTGTTTCCCTTCCTTTTGTTACAGAAGAATCAACTTATTCATAGGTAGTGTTAGGATTCGCAGTGATTACATAAACAACACTGTTACATGTATCTCCATGACGTAGCCGAAATAAACACCTGTCAGGGGCGTAGCCGAGTGCTGCAGCTGAGCAAGTTGGTAAATTACGCATTGTAAATGTGAATAATGCGCCATAGGCGCGTTTTTCTAGGGGTCATGCTCCCCCAGGAAATTTTGAAAAAATATTGCAAAATTGGTGCATTTTTCAAAGACTATTTGGCTAGTAAGTTCTGATTAATCTGAACTCGAAATTCGAACCACCACGATTTTTGGATAACTGACTTGTACATTGACTTACATATAACATATGCATTGTGTTAAATTTTGTATTGCTTTCAAGTTTTAAAACATAGCTGTGTAATATACCATATTTAAAATAAAGGTCAAATTGACAGGTCAAAGTTGTCTGCCTACATCGGTACACCGGAGATCGATATGGTGAATGATATAAACAATATCAGAAGTCTGTTATTCTAGCATTAATGATTTTTGATAAAATATCCGTATCTTGTTTCAAGGTATCAGAGCCATCAGTTTTACAATCATTCACAACTCAATATTTTCTTTTGGTATATATGGCAACGGAGAGCAATTTTAGAGAGTTCTTTTTGTCGTAAGCAGTTTTCTTGATTTTTTCTTTTTCAATTTTAGACGAGAACAGTTTGTACAATTTGCTGAAAATCTTGAAGGTGACAGGCAAACTCCATCATGGCTTGGTTTACCAAATAATGCATAAGGAAGTTTTGTTGACCAACTTAGGTAATTTTAACCTCCAATAATGGGCGGACAAGACCGAGTGGTACTTTCACTGAATTTCGAAGTTAAGGATTGTGGGTTCGAACCTCACTCAGAACTTGGACATTTTCTGAGAATTGCATCTCCTGCCCCTAATAGAGCTGTAAAAAGCTCATTATTAGAATAGCCTTTTCGGGTGATACTCAAAACCGAGGCGCCGTGTCTCAGACTAAATACATCTCTGTAGGTTGAGGGTTCGAACTTCACTCAGGACTTGGAAATTTTCTGAGATTTTCATCTCCTGTTCATACTAGAGCTGTAAAAAGCTCATTACAAGAATAGTCTTCCGGATGATATTTAAAACCGAGGCACCGTGTCTCAGACTAAAGACACCTCTGTAGGTTGTGGGTTCGAACTTCACTCAGGACTTGGTTTCTGAGATGATTTTCATCTCCTTCCCATACTAGAGCAGTATGAAGCTCATTACCAGAAAAGCCTTTCGGATGATACTCAAAACCGAGGCGCCGTGTCTCAGGCTTAAGACACCTCTGTAGAGTTCGATAAAGAGTAGGCCACCTGTACATGGTCGCTACAGAGGACGCTTATAACTAGAATCGAATGAAACAGACTGAGTAAGGGAATATATCTGAATATTTCTGTAAAATATTTGAATTATTATATATAGTTTTACGGATGGGGGTACAAAAGCCGGAAGTCTTACCCAGGGTATGAGATGCCTGATCGAAACCGTTCTGTTTTCCGACACATATATAATGGTCAATGGCTTTACAAGTTATTCAGCGGCTAATTAGCGCTAAATATCGGAGTGCAACCAGTTTGAGAAATCATCCCCCGTATGAATATAGATCTACGGTACAGACCTGTCGAAAGTCAGTTACACTAAGCTTACAACATAGAACTGAATCGGCAGCTCACTATTGTCTATCGTTGACTTACTTACTAGACATAATTCCATCTCTCCTGGCTGGTGGAGAATCGGGCCAATTATCTTTCCTCTCCAGTCATCCATATTACTTGCTAATGTGGCTGCCTCTCCCCAATGTCTTCATTCCTAGCTCTTTTCTTCCCCTTTCTATTGTCCTATGCCAGGTCTCATTTAGCTGTGCTCTTGTCCTAGAGCTCTTTCCTTCAGCTGGTTGCCATGTTAAAGCGATCATTGGATGTTCGGTGTTAATCATCCGCAATACATGACCCAACCACCCCCCTCTTCGAACTTTCACTTGCTTACTTATTGTTGTAGTTGTTGCTCGTTTCCCGATCTCTTCATTCGTAACTCTTATTGACCAATGTATTTTAAGGATCCTATGGAGACATTTGTGTTGGAATGTATCCAGCAGGTCCTCGTCCATCTTTGTCAGTCTCCAGGTTCCTCACCCAAGGATTCTACGGGTGCGTTTGTGTTGGAATATATCTATCTGGCCCTCGTCCATCTTTGTCAGTCTCCAGGTTTAACACCAAAGGATCCTACGGAGGCATTTGTGTTGGAATATATCTATCTGGTCCTCATCTATCTTTGTCATTCTCCAGGTTTCACATCCAAGGATCTTATAAAGGCATTTGTGATGGAATATATCTATCTGGTCCTCGTCCGTCTTTGTCATTCTCTAAGATTTCACACCCAAGGATCCTACAACTACATTAGATTTGTGAATCCGTACTTTAGTCTGGTTGCTGTACTGGCTGCTCTTCCACACTTGCCCCAATTACCTGTCGTTAGCTATAAATATTTCGGCTGCTTTTTAGTAACTGCAACCTATCTCTCGACAGATTTTTGTCACTTGCTAACCATATCACAGCGACTCGGCAGCCGGACTTATGCGCCTTTTCGTTAACTCAGTGTAGATCAGTTGGTACAGTGCTCGACCGGGTCTGACCCATGACTTGAAAGTGGGTAATGACTGTTCTTCCGTCAAGTATTTGGCATTACGAAATGAAAGTCGCGGTTCTTTCGGATGAGAACTTAAGGGTCATTTAAGTAGGAAAATTCAAGTGAAAACCATTTGGTGGAAAAGCGTAAAAGAGGGGTATAATTATGAAATTACCTACACAAGTGTGAAGATTTATGAATAAAAATAAAATAGGAATTGATAATTTAAGAGTTTATAAAATATTTGTTGCATTTTTTAAAGAAAATTGTGCAAAAAACACGTGTTGGGGAAAAAAAGCTTACACCTTGTATAACGAATTAATTTTAAAAAATGAAAAGATATTAAGATAGTCAACGTCTTAGAGCAGTGCAAAGGGACCAGGGTTTGTTAAAGATATACGAGGTTTTTGAAAACTCGACAATTTACGGTTGAGGTTATCTACGATTAATTTTCCTTTTAAAAATGCGTGTACCAGGCGTGATATTTATATTCTAAGGCCACTAATAATCCAAAATTAAACAAGTCACTAAAAGTGCACGGTCACACAATACTGTTCTATTTGAATTGAGGTGAATATTGTTTGGTTTCAACAATAGTGAACTATATAAAGCCGAATATGCCTCAACAATAATCAAATAATATACAAGCTTAGCTTTTATAATCTTCCCTTGGGTCGTTGGTAGCCTTAGAATATGAACTATCACGCCTGGTACACGCATTTTGAAAGGAAAACAAATCATAGAAAATCTCCACCGTAAATTGTCGAGTTTTCAAAAACTTCTTATTTCTTTAGCAAACTCTACTCCCTTTGCACTGCTCTATGACGTTGACTATCTTAATATCTTTTCATTTTTAGAAATTAATTCGTTATACAAGGTGTAACCTTTTTTCCCCAACACGTGTATTTTTGCACAATTTTCTTTAAAAAATGGAAAAAATATTTTATAAACTCTTAAATTATCAATTCCTATTTTATTTTTATTTATAAATCTTCACACTTGTGTAGGTAATTTCATAATTATACCCCTCTTTCACGCTTTTCAACCAAATGGTTTTCACTTGAATTTTCCTACTTAAATGACCCTTAAACGAGTTCCCGTGTCACGGTAGGCTTGGCACGATAAAGATCCCTGCTGTATAATGCCATCAGCGCACTGCAGGGAAAAAAAATCAGCACCTTCGCATATAGCTGGCGACGTCTCGATATAAGTGGAATATTCTTGACTGGGACCATTACTCAACTCAACTCAGTGTTAAACTTTCGACAGGTCTGTACTGTAAATGTACGGCTAACAGAATTACGAGAAATAAGCAGTAAATGGTACACAATGAAAAAAAATGATTTTTTTCCAGGAAAGATAATTTTATTGTATAATAATAGCCTTATTTCGTTATATTAAGACCGTCAACGGGCTATATAAACAGTCCAGACGTACAGTACAGACCTGTCGAAAATTTAACACTGAGCTAACGAAAAGGAGTCAAGGTTTGGCTACCGAGCGGCCGTGATATGGATAGCTTATGACCGAAAAGGTACCGAGAAATAAATAGCAGCTGCCAAAAAGCTGCCGAGCTAGCGAGGGTCTAATAATGAGATGAGCCACGGTACAGACATGTCGAAAATTTAACACTGAGCTAACGAAAATAGTAGAAGCTCGGCTGTCGAGATATTGATAGCTTATAACCGGAAAGCTACCAAGAGATAAATAGCAGCTACCAAAAAGCTGCCGAGCTAACGAGGGCCTGATTATGAGATTAGCTACGGTACAGACCTGTCGAAAGTATAACACCGAGCCAACGAAAAGAGAAAAAGTCGGCTTTCGAGATATCGATAGCTCGTGACCGAAAAACTGTCAAGAGATAGGGTAGATAGAGGCTGCCGAAAAGCTGTCAAGATATTGTAACGGGGTCGAGATTAACTGACGATTGTACAATTCGCTTTTTCTTGGTGTTAAACTTTGGACAGGTCTGTACTGTACAGATTCAGTACTAAATCGTTAGCTTAGTGTTAAACTTTCGACAGGTCTGTACTGTATATAGCAGCTGTCAAGATATACCGGTAGAAATGAAGCGCCGTTTCGACACTATTTCGTTAGCTTAGTGTTAAACTTTCGACAAGTCTGTACTGTATATAGTAGCTGCCGACATTATAGAAATGAAGCGCCGTTTCGACACTATTTATTTAGTTTAGTGTTAAACTTTTGACAGGTCTGTACTAAAGATAACGAGTCATGTATATTATTTTATTGATCTGCCATTTATCTGGATTTAGCTCCAAAAATAATTGACAGAAAAACACGGGTTTTGGAACATTATTAAGAATTATTATCCGTGAGGCTGGAGATAAATAGCGCTTTTATGTCTTAAAAAACTGACAAAATTGCATACAGTGGGTGGAAATTAAAACAAAATGAGAATTATTGTATTTTTTTTTAAAAAAACTTGGAGGGAAACTGATAAAACTGCATAATTTGGTTTAAAATACACAATTTGCGGTGTTGATTTTGTCTTGTTTGTTGAGAAAAATTGGCATTTCTTTTGAGAGTAGTGAGGGATTATGTTGTTAAAAATATAAATTGCCCATGATGAATGTTGAAAACAGTTTTTTGTTGTTGATGTTTTGTCTTGTGTGTTGAGAAAAATTATCACAGAATTTATGTTGTGTTGTTATTTTTTTCTTGCATGTTGAGAAAAATTGACAAAATTGCAAAAGTGCTTTAAGATTATTGAGAAATAATTAAGTTTAAAAAGCAAATCTCCGACTATTGTATTGTTGAAAACACAAAATTTTTGTTGTTATGTTCAGAGACGTATAAAACCATGTTTAATTTGTATGTCTTGTTTGTTGGCTTTTCTTTAGGATGTTGAGAAAATATTGACAAAATTGTTTTAAGAATGATTTTGTATAAAATTCAAAATTATACTTCATGTATGTTGAAAATAACACTTTGAAGGCTGACCAATTCGACGGATTTGTACCATAAAAAAAAAAAAAAAAAAAAAAAAAAAAAAAAACAAAACAACCCCCCCCCCCCAAAAAAAAAACAAAAACGGACGGACAAAATGAAAAGGTCAAAGGTGGATTTTTTCCAATTATGACGTGTTTTTAATTTAAAGTACTAAAATTGTGACTTTTGTACCAAAATCAAACACTTAACGATAAAAAAGTACCTAAATGGCAACCTTGCGCACTAAAAACGTACCCGAATCTGGACAAATAAATAAATTTGATTGGTCAGCCTGACTTGGTTGTTTTGTTGATTTTTTCTTGCATCACAGTTGAAGAAAATTGAAACCCCAGAATTTCCGCTGTGTTGACGATTTTGTTCTTACATGTTGAGAAAAATTGACAAAATTGCTTTCAACAGTGGCGAATAATTATTGTGTTTAAAAAATCAAAATTTTGCATTATGTAGGTTGAAAACACGAAATTTTGGTTATTTCGTTAATTTTGTCTTGCATGTTGAGAAAAATTGAGACCAAATAATTTCCGTTGTGCTGTTGATTTTTTTCTTGCGTGTTGAGTAAAATTGACAAAATTGCTTTATTAAGAGCGGCTAAGAATTATTGTGTTTAAAAAAATCAAAATCGAGTTATTCGTGTCTGGTAATGAACTTGCATGCCGTATACAATCGTTGGCAGATAAACATTCTGAAATCAATAAAGCTGTACATATAATTGCTGAGACATGGTTAGGCCTGCAAAAAGTGACATTTTAAACGTTTCTCCCTATCATATCATAGCCGAAGTATATATATATATATATAAATATATACGTTGCTTTTGCTTTTCATCAACGGTTGCTGAGACTGAAGAGCTGATTGTTCACGTGACACTACCTTCGAGACATGTGACACATATTGTAGATTTCAGAAAATGGCGGAAATAAGGACAGGCGTGTAGAAAATGAGTCATTTATTTATTTACAAACTAACTGTTTCAAAAAAGGGATTAATGTTTTCGGCGGCAGGTAATGGGGAAGAAACAAAGTAAATTAGAATCTACTGATATGAACGATCTCCTGCAATCGACATATTGTAAGTAAAATATTTATTTTATTTTTTTCCAGAAGTTGCGAAATCCAGCTCAGCTGATGTGATGCGTTATTTACGAGCGCTAGTATGAATGATTCATATGGCTGTTCAAGGTGTATAAATTGCACAGGTGTTATTCATTCCATGTATGTGAATTTTAAAATGTTTTATTCTTTTGTGAAGCCGCATAATCAATTATTATAAATAATAGGTTTATGAATTATCGATGTTAAAATAGAATATCAATTATCCGGGATGTGCGTGCTCTCGTCACGCGTGTGTAAATTAAAACCCGTACTCGATCGTGAGGCCTATTGAAGGGATATCTATCTAGATTAGTGGAATTAAAGAAATAATGATTAATATAAGATATTTAAAGAACCCATGTTTATAGTGGTCGAGTTGGTTTTTATGGTGCATGCATGTGGTGAAAATGGCGGGAAAGGTATAAAGGGAGACAACTGTACTCCACTAGGCTTCATAACCTTTAAAACAAGACTGATGGTTTCCCATATTCCCTAATATCTCTTGCTGTTTTGGTCACAAATGAAAACTGCTTCTTCAGGTGTCTGGACTAAAATGTCACACCTGTACATAAACTATTTATTGTAATGTTTGCCCCTTATATTTTTTGGGTGAGGGTATTTTGTCCAAAAGACCATTTAATTTCATACTGTTTAAGTCATGGTTCCCATGCATCAGGGAAAAGTCGTGGAATTTTAATATTTACAAGCTCAGAGAATTTGAAAAATTTAGGAAATGTAAAGGAAGTAGTTGTTTCCCTATGAAACTTTAATCATGAGATTCCTGGCCATATTTTGAGAATAGGACCTTGAAACATAATTTGGAAAATCCATCAACAATATCATATTTTTGGGATAATGGAATAATAAAAAAAATAGGATATTCTGATTTACTCAATATTTACCAACGGAATTGGGGAAAATGTATGCTAATTTAGTATAGGGAATGGGGCTTTTTACCACACCTTGTGAGTGGCCAGATAAATCCCTGTTTGTAACTTTCAAAATACAAAATTTCTGCTGCAGATAAAGTTTAGTGCTTAATGATTTTGTTTACTTAAAACTACTACCATTTAAAGGTAGTTTCCCCAAGGGAAAATGACAAAAATTTCCAAGTTTGTCCACTAAAATTCTCCAAAACAGCAATAATGCACCGAAAAATTAAATCTAGTTATTATATATATGGGATAGTATCACGATATGATGTCTTTACAATCAATACACCAGCTATTGAATGTATATCATACTGTAGTTTGCTCGATCTCGGAACTTCAATTTTCTCAATCTTAAAGGCAAAAGGTAGTTTTCAAAAAAAATGTAACAAAATCCCTGGTGCTGTTAATTTTATAATTTTATAGATACAGTTATAACTAAATTCATTGACAATAAAAAATGTTGGTATGATAAGTGAGTTTGGTGATAAAATGAGGGAGATTTATAATGAAATACATACAATTCAAACTGCCTTAAAGGTCACCTCTATATAAAGGCCAGTAAACATTTTATCCCAATTGTTCTTTATTCATATTATTTGAACCTGTATATAAAGACCACCTGCCCATAAGCCAACTTATATTGGTTCCCTTGGGTGTCCTTCATAGACAAGTTTGACTGGATATTGAGACTTTAACAATTGTTGCAAAATTATTGAGAGGTGTTACAACAAGGTTTTACTGTATTAAAAAATACATGTATATACTATACAATGCAGCATCTTGTAGGTCATATATATGGATGAATATATTTTTAAAAAAATAATAAACAAATTGTTTTAAATATTGAATCTTTTAAGTAAAACACTAATAAAACAGTAGGGATTTATCAGGGTCTTTTTGGAAAAGGCCCTAAACTAAAAATTGGGAAAAACAATATATTAACTTTTTGCTCAGTTTGCACTAGAAGGGGGTTTTACCGGAATAATTGCGAAAATCCGGAATATTGAGATCAATTCCGGAATTTTTAGATCAATTCCGGAATTTTTAGACCAAATCCGAAATAATCGGACAAAATCCGGAATAATTGGTCAAAATCCGGAATAATAAGAATATTTTCACGGTAAATTTTACGGATTCTAAAAATTCCGGCAAGTGTCTGAATATTACGGTAACTTGTCTGATTATTCCGGTAAAAGACTGATTATTACGGTAAAAATCTAATTATTCCGGCAAATGTCCAATTATTACGGTAAAATTTTTTTTTTAAATTATAAGTTTTTAGAAAATTTCCCGTAATAATTGGACATTTGCCGGAATAATTAGACTTTTTCCGTAATAATCGGTCATTTTCCGGAATAATCAGACACTTACCGTAATTTTTAGATTACGGAAAACTTACCGTAACAAAATAGTCCAATTATTCCGGATTTTGTCTGATTATTCCGGATTTTGCCTGATTATTCCGGATTTTACCGGTTTATTGCGGACTTTACCTGATTATTCCAGATCAATTTGGTTTATTCCGGATTTTGTCTGATTATTCCGGATTTTCGCAATTATTCCGGTAAAACCCCCTTCTAGTGTTGGGAAAACCTTGACATCATTTTTGATGCCATTAGTGATTCAATCTAATGCTTTTAGTGTATTGAGTTTATTGAAGATTGATAAAAGCAGCCACATTTATGGCCAGACTTCAGCTATGTATCTGGTACGATTTTCTAATTGGGAATTTTCTCAGCCCATTTTGGGAAAAAATTAATGTTTTCCCATTTGGAATTGGGCCGAATTTCGGCCCTAAATAGGCCTTTGATAAATTCCTGAACAGTTTATTAATGGTATTTGTATTATGCCAACAAATGAAGTTTTGGTGATTATATAGGAATCACCCAGTACGTCTGTCCATCTGTGGCTGTTCCAATATCTTGTCCACTTCATATCTTCCATATAGTATAAGGATGGTTTTATATCAAAATTGACACAAATTTAAACTAAAAAAACTGTGAGCCACAAGCTCACAAAAAATACATAGGATCAAATTTTTAAATAGGAGGTGAACATCTACATTATATCACAAAGATTGTGTGAAAGTTTCATGAAAATCCATAAAAGGGTTTAGGAGGAGTTGCGGATAAGAGATAGGTACCCTAAGGTGTAACTGAAGACAGATGGACACACAGATGGACACCCCTATCACTATATACCCCCCCACTTTTTAAGCAGGGGATATAACTACCGGTAATTCAACACAAGAAGTCATGTCACATACAGACCTCAAAGTGTGTTTCAAAACTAAGTGGCCAGCTGACCACCAATTTAATTTTCAGGTGGCCAGTGAAAATTCCAAGTGGCCAGGCAATCTTTTCTTTCAGATGAAGGAAAATTAAAGCATCTTTTAGGTAAGGAGAACAAAAATGCACATTTTTAAAACTGATTTACATTCACATACATCAGTGTTATTAATAACAATAATGATGATGTAAAGTGTCCATTATATTAAAATGGTAACAGTGTCATGGAAATTCTGTAACAGAAATAATATCCCCTTCTCTGGTCTCAAAAGTTCAAATTTAAAGTGGACAAGCTGGCCACCATTTACAATTTTTAGGTTGCCAGACACAATTCAAGGTTGATTTGGCTGCCATTTTAGTAGACAAAATTGAGGGCTGTGTTTAGGTTCAAACCAAACTCAGGACAGATTCTTGTGAGAAAGTTTTTCAGTTTGGTTCTTGAATGTCGAAGGTTTTCTCCTAGCATTCTTGATATAAGTGAAAAATTGACCCAGGTCTAATACAAAAAGAAAACAAAAAACTTACTGGTTGTAGGTTTCCTGAGTAGAAAAATTATCAATATAGCTATCAGCTATAGTCTATTTTATAAATCCCATTAGAACTTATCCCAAATCTGATATCATTTTCCGTCACTTTACAGATGGAATCCCACTTGAGACAGATTCTAGTGTGAGATAGAAATTTTCAGTTCACTTGCCAAGGTTGATGGTTTTCTCTGGACACTCTGGTTTCCTCCATCATTCCTGAAGTATCCACCTCCATATAATTTAAAAAAATTGACCAGGGCCTTAAAACAAAAAGCAAAACAAACGCACAAAAAAAAAAAAAAAATAATTATATATATACAAAAAGAAGAAGATAAAAATTCCTGATTGAAACAGATTGTAATAGATAATTTTAATTACATTTACAAAGTACTGTGATCAATATCGGTATCAGCTATAGTCTCTTTTGTAAATCCCATTAAGACTTAGCTCGAGCTTGATATCGTTTTATCTGTTCAGTTATGAATAATTAATTACAGCCTGTTTTATAAATCTTGTTCAGAACATAATGTTTTATTTGTTCTTATATGAATAATTAATTTCCATTAACAGTAAACCATCAGTTAATGATCAGATACAAAATAGAGAAAATTAATAAAACGGTAATTGGTTAAGGCACGCCACTTAAACAATTCAATAATCATTCCTACATTTGCTCAAGACCATTATAATAGCTCAGTGGTAGAGTGCTCACTCTATAAGTGGGATGTCATGGGTTCAACACCAACAAAAAATTCTGCACCTTTGCCTATAGCTGGCAATTTCTCGATATAAGTGAAATATTCTTGACTCACTTTAGAAGCAAAGTATAACAAGATCAAGTTTGATGGTACCCTTGTTGATGGTCAGTTGAAGTTCTCTGGTCACTCCAGTTTCCTCTTTCATCTTTGAACTAACTGCCTAAATGTAAATGATTTTAAGGATCTTGACTGAGTTGTAAAAATCTATTACTGTAAACGTATTTACTTTTACGGAGTACTTATTTTCACTTATTACGCGGTCGTTTGTTTTGCACGAAAATTAAAATCTCGCAAAAATTATATTATGCTTAATTGTGTTATAGTGCATATTTTAAAAACGCGAAAAATTAACTTCGCGGAAATGTCTAAATATCCTTTACCGCAAAAATTAATACAAGCAAAATTAAATACATTTACAGTATTACACTTCACTTTTTAAGGCATCAATCAAAAGTTTAAAACCATTGAGTTTGTATGCATTAAACTAAATCTGTTACTACAGAGAAAAGTTTACGTTGTCAACCAAAGTGTTCATTGTTTGCTGCCATTGAGGACAATGATCTCATGTTGGGTTAAAAAGTAGGTCACCAGGCCAATTAATATGCAATTCTTGATAACACTCTAGAAGCCAGATGTTTTGGAGGTTCGTCTCCAAACTTGCTCATAATTATTTTCTTGTCATACACTAAGCCAGGTATGTATATGGGTCATGTGAGATCAATAAGTGGGTCATATTGGATCAATAAGTAGGTCATACTGGTAAATTCCAACTACATGTATACCTTATTTCAAAATTGAGATAAATGTAAATAAAAAATTCCCAATTGGACATCCAGGTCCTTCATGGAATGAATTAGAATAATCATGTGTTTTACAAGTCATTTAAATTTTGTCGCTGATATTGAAATATTTCGGATGAGCTAAAAAGTGTCCTCCTGACAGCTTCTAGATCACTTTGGTAGCTCAGTTGGTAGCATGTTTGCTCCATGAGTGGGAGGTCCTAGGTTCAAACCCACAGCTTCTAGACCACTTTGGTAGCTCAGTTGGTAGCATGCTTGCTCAATGAGTGGGAGGTCCTAGGTTCAAACCCTGACCAGTTCTGACCCAAGACTTCAAAGTGGGTAATGAGTGTTCTTTTGCAAAGCACTCGGCATTACAAATAAAGTCAGTTATTTAAGATGGGAACTAAGAATAAACCAGGTCCGGTGTCATGGTAGGCTTGGCACGATAAAGAACCCTGCTGTATAATGTCATCAGCGCAATGCACAGACAAAATTTCTGCACCTTTGCCTATGGCTGACGACAAATTGTTATAAGTGAAATATTCTTAACTGGGACTATAACTCGACTAATTTCCAAACAGCTCCTGTCCTGGTGAGCTATACAGTGTCCCCCTGACAGCTCCTGTCCAGGTGAGCTATACAATGCCCTTCTGACAGTTCCAGTCTTGTTATAAACATTGCCATCACCTTGAGTAATATTATTAATTATTTTGTTTGTTATCCAATTACACGATGATATCATTATAATCATCTGTACAAAAAAATCAATTAATATTATATATTGTATTGTGGATCCCCTATGGGGGATGTTACTACTGATCGGTTTATTGATCAATGACATATCAGGTATTCAGGTTCATTGGCTTGGTAAACAAAACATCGCCATAGTGATGCATACAAAAATATAGGCATACAACATTGACTTGTATGGTTGACCTTTTCATTCGGAATATTCATATATAAGATAGGTTGATGTGATGGGATTCACAGTTAATTTTAATGTATGAAAAAGGTACACAATAAGTAGACAAACTAAATCTGTTTCATCTCTAAACAGAAATGCACTCATCCATTATAAATATTTAAATGAAAGGTCAAGCTGACAGGTCAAAGTACCGGTAGTTTGCCTATACTGAGGTTCATTGAGTTGGTAAACAAAACATAGATATAGACAAACAACATTGACCTGTCCGCGTGACCTTTTATTAAAAATATTCATGCACGGTGATCCATTCAATACATTGTAAGTGTTAGGGTTGACAATTTTCATGATTCTCATGATATAGACTAAGGAAACACTTGTATTCCATATAGGTAAATCTATTGGTCCATAATGGATATTAATCATATACTTAGTAGTAAATACGTAGTTTCTGCATGCTTTGATATGGCTAAAATGACGTCATTCATATCACCGACTGCATGTGCCTGGTCGGAGAGCCGTATCACCGGTCTAATATCGATATCAAGAAAATAGACTACTACAAAATGTACATCATTTAGAAAACCCTTTAAAGACAACACCATAAGACCTTACAAAGATTCATCTGTTGAGGACTATGTGATCTCGTGGGTGGAAGTACTTTGAGGAATATATTTTTCGTCTAATTGGTGCCAAGTTGAATTTTTTGGTCATATTTAGGGCAAATGTCTATTGCCATTTGTTCTATATGACGAAATTTAAGTATATGATAAACAGAATAAAATATGTTGAAATCCATATCATATACCATATCAGACCTCGACTAATATCAGACTCTCGATCTGATATGGGTGGTCTCAGTCAGATATAGTATATGATATGGATTTCACCATGTATTATTCTATATTTTTCATTAAAGGTCAAGTGGACAGATCATTGTTGTACAAGATTGTAAAATAACACACGTATGATGATTGTGATTGAAGATTCTGATGTGATATTTTATTTAAAACTTGATAGGAAATAATTAAATGATTTGATTTGATACACAAGGTGGGTGGAGGACAAGGTATATAAGGCCATATATAAAATTAACTCCTAGATGTTCACCCCCGCCTGCCCCACTTTTTTCGGCCCACCCAAGAATTTTGTATTGGTATATTTTTGATTTTGCCATCTGGATCCAGCTTTAAATGATGGTTGTATGTGTCCAAATTGTATTTCTGTTGTCATTACTGTTATTTATTTATTTTTTTTTTTGCATCTGAAAATAAAAAAATAAAAATTAAATCCCCCAACCCCCATCCCCATTTTGAAAATTGATGAAAATCTAGGAATTAATTTTATATGGCCTAATAGTGAAGTTGTTTTAAATTGTCCTGGGAAATAGTTCTGGCTATTGTATGCATTAGTATATGTTCCATATGAAATAAATTCAATAACATTGCTATTGTTGTTGTAATTGTAACATTGCTTAACATCACATTAGCCATCGTTTTGCTAGGTGCCATGAGAGTAAATTCATTAACCTTTTAAGAAGTCAAACACAATAAAAAACAAAGTAATAATTTCAAAAACTGGCGTGAAGACACCTAATGTTTATTAGATGATAAAAAAATATACACTCCATTATTTAAATGGTTTGGTGACATAAAACACACAAAAGTATTAAATTGTTAAATTGAATTGGATTTTACCTCTCAGTCAAGTATATTTCACTTATATTGAGACATCAAGTACTCAGTGTCATTATACAGGGAAAGTGCTTTAACATGCCATGGCTTTGTGACACGTTTCATCAGTTTCTTAGGGGGTCTTCTAAAGGACTTTCATTTCTAAATACATACCAAATGCTTGGCAATGTCAAGTCTTGGCCAGACACCAGCTGGGGTTCCAACCCATGACCTTGCACATAAGAAGCAAGCACTCTATCAACTGGTCTAATGTAGTGGTAAAATATTAAATATAGGTAAACAACAATGACCTGTCAGTTTGACCTTTGATTTAAATAAGGGAACTCAGGTGTTCATTTTTCTACTACACTTTATAGAGTAGGCACGTGTACTGTGTATGTTACACTATAGGTAAACAACATTGACCTGTCCCTTTGACCTTTCATTTTGAATATTCATACAGGAGAGTCCATCCAATATGTGGGTAGTGTTAAGATCCAATTTAATACATACACATTGCACAGGTTTACTCTACGAGGTGAGTATATCTCACAATGTACAGTAAAACCTCGGTATAATGTCCCTCGATAACTTTGCCACCTCACTTATCGCCACACTAAATTTTGAAGTCACAAAATCCATTTTGTTTATGTTTTTTTATGAGCCTCCCTCAATTTATCGCCAAACCCCTTTATAACGCCAAAATATGACTGAATAAATGATGGCGATGAATCGAGGTTTTACTGTATGTATACATAATAAACACCTGTGTTCCCTCTACACAGATGTTCTTGGTCCGTGATAAATATTTAAATGAAAGGTCAAGCGGACAGTTCAAAGTTGTTTGCCTATACCCATTTATTGGTTGGATCATCCCATATGAATATTCCTAAAAAAAGGTCAAGCGGACAGGTCAATGTTGTTTGCCTATACTTGAACATATTTAAAAAAAAAAACATGTGTTTATAAATATTTGGCCAAAATAGTAAATTTGTAACATTTGAAACTTTGATCAATATCTCCTTATCTCAATACAATCACAAATAATTAAAGTTAAACATGGAAATCCATTTTATTTTTATTTTACACCATATTAATTATAGAGTTTTCATCAAAACTTTTATTCTTAACTAATGTAAGGCGTGATGATCTCAGTATCCGTAAAACTAATTTTTATATAGCGATGCAGCGATAAAAATGACAGATCATTTATTTGATTGCTGGAATGCCATTATGATTTGTGTAACACTTACATTAAGGACGTTATATCAGTGGGAAGCTTTACTTTCGAACTACGGTAATACAATTGTCGTGGTTTTTAAGCAAACATCAGAGATGCTTTCACTTTAATCTCTGCGGAATTCCGATTTAATGGTAAAAGCATTTCTGTCATTTGTGATCAACTTCAATATTCCCACTCCCGTATTGTCACAGAGTTGAGTGGAGTAATGGAGTTTTAACACCACAGTCAAGATTCATTCACTTATATTTAGACAGTCGGTTCATGGATGGTGGGGAAAACGGTGAATAATGCAAAATTTCAACAATGTTTAATAGGCAAATCCTTTTACAGGTATCTTAGAATTTCACATTTAATTGAGTGGTATGGAGCATTGGCGTTTTATGCCCCAGTCAAGATTCATTCACTTTTATTGTGGCAGTCATGTGGAGTAATTGAGTTTTATGCCCCAGTCAAGATTCATTCACTTTTATTGTGGCAGTCATGTGGAGTAATTGAGTTTTATGCCCCAGTCAAGATTCATTCACTTTTATTGTGGCAGTCATGTGGAGTAATTGAGTTTTATGCCTCAGTCAAGATTCATTCACTTTTATTGTGGCAGTCATGTGGAGTAATTGAGTTTTATGCCTCAGTCAAGATTCATTCACTTTTATTGTGGCAGTCGGTTCATAGTTTGTGGGGAAAACTGAATTTGCAAAACTTCCATAGGAAAATCTAAGTAACTTGAATAAAGCTGTTTAATTGAGTGGTTTGGAGTAATAAAGTTTTTATGGCCCAGTCAAGATTCCAAGAATCACTTATATTTAGACAGTCAGTTCATGGATGGTGGGGAAAACGGTGAATTACGCAAAACTTCAACATTGTTCAATAGGGAAATCAATTTACTGGTAACTTAAATAAAACTAAGTATTTCACATTTACTTGAGTGGTGTAGTGTAATTGAGTTTTATGCCCCAGTCAAAATTCATTCACTTATATTGAGGCAGTCAGTTCATGAATAATGGAGTGTTATTCCCCAGTTAAGATTTTCTCACTTACATTGAGGCAATAAGTTCATGGATGGTGAAGGAAATAGTTTGTGAGTATTACAGTGTATTATGCGAAACTTCCATAGGAAAATCTATGTAACTTGAATAAAGCTTAGTATTTTTATGTTTAATTGAGCGGTTTGGAGTAATGGAGTTTTATGGCGCAGTCAAGATTCATTCACTTATATTAAAGCGATCAGTTCATGGATGGTGTTTCCCAGGAAAACCACAAATTTTGAAAACTTTCTTACACATGTATCTACCCAAGCAGAATTAATAGAATCTATTATGAGTTTATCCATGTAGGATAGGGACATCACACCCTCAGGGTTGAATATTTCAGTCAGAGATGAGGCTTGCCCAGTCTCTGACAGAAATATTCAACCCTAAGGGTGAGATTTCCCTATCCTACATGGATAAACTAATAACTGATTCTTTTGCTCCCATTTTGATAGCAATTTTTGACTTCAAAAAGAAGTTACATTGACATCAACGCCATCTTTGAAAATCTAACTTTGTTATTTAAAGTTTTACATGAAAATAAATATGACCATCGGACAGAATGCACCCGGATAAGGTTTATACAAAATGTATGAACTAGGAAACAAAGCTATTTATTCTAATCTCTCAGAATAAACATTTGAAAGGCAATTAAAATTTCTAAATTTTGAGACTCGGATGTCATTTTCCCACAAGACAACGTCATGTCCCCATATAATGACGTCATTTAATTGTCCTTTGATTGTTACGTCACTAAAAATCATGTGATAAAAGACAACAAAACCATTTGATGAAAGACAGAAATATTCCCAGGGATTTATCAAGGGTCTATTTAGGGCCGAAATTCGGCCCCTTTCCCAAAGGAAAAACATTGATTTTTTCCCAAAATTGGCTGAGAAAATTCCCAATTAGAACATTGTGTTGTTTTTAAATGAAAACGAAAGTAAATTAAACACTGATAAACACTAAGCGGCAGAAAAAGATTATTCTGATTCAACAAGTGATCACGAGAATTATAAATTCCCAGTGGCTTAAAGTAATGATTCAAGTTCTGGGGATGAAGAGGTCAGTGATTTAATCATTAATGGCATCAAAAATGATGTCAAAGTTTTCCCAAAATGAGCAAAAAGTTGATAGTTTTTCCCAATTTTTAGTTTAGGGCCTTTTCCCAAAAGACCCAAATAAATCCCTGATTCCACATAGCTTTCCTACACTGGATACTTCAATCTTTCATATTTAGAGATGGGAGAATAAAAAAAACTACAAACTTTTAGTAAGTAAACAGACAAACTTTCCTACACTAGAATATGTCCTGATTGGGATTCAAACCTAGATGGTAAAGGCAGAGTGCAGAAAATTAGAAAAATTAATTTTCACAGAAATGTTCAAAATTCAAAATTAACTTTAAGTGAATGGTACAAAATGCTCATAATAGCTGAATTCTATCAAAAATTCAGACTTTTTCATTCAAAATTGAAATTTTAGTGAAAGTTACAAATGGAAGGCTTTCAAATAATTGACGGATTACCAGCCACACCCACAATGTTCCAAAAAAGGCTGGCATGTTTGATTTACACACAAAAAGAATGAAAACTCAGCATTGAATTGTGCCATTTAATGATGTTACTGACACTAGTACCTTGTTAGTTGCCATGACGCTGCTTTGGTACGGTGATGGCAGCCATTTGTTGGAACATAAAAGGCATTGCCGGTGATACATCAATTCTGCTTACAGGGTTTTAGGTTCAATGTTGGATACAATAGCATTATATATAGTTACATCATTTTAACTATAGTTCATTATCTTCCATTAAGGCTTCAGATGTCCTGGATTACTAGAGCTGTCTTTTTTATCCATTATAAGTCGGTATAGGCAAACAACACTGACCCGTCCGGTTGACCTTTTATTAGGAATATTCATATAGGAGTATCCATCAAATAATGGGTAGTGTTAAGATTCTTTGTGAAGACATACACAATGTACATGTTTACTTTTGGATGATATAAACGCTTATGTGACCTATACATGAATGTACCAGTCCATAATAAATATTTAAATTAAAGGTCAAACAGACAGGTCAATGTTGTGTGCTTTCACATACATTAACTATGTCTGTAGATAATGCCACAAGGTAAAGTGCATCAAGTTTGACCTTTTATTTGAATATTCAAACATATCTAGTACCGGTATTTAATTTAGAGGTTATATATACAGTCAAACCTGTCTATCTATAAAGGTCACCAAAAGGAATCTGTAAAAGTGGCCTTTATGGACAGGTGTTCTTTATATACAGGTCCAAATAACATGAATAAAAAACAATTAGGATACAATTCTACTGGCCTTTATAAGCAGGTGGCCCTTATATAGAGGTGGCCCTTAATGCAGGTTGGACTGTATATAAGGATAGATAATATTAAAACTGGGTACTGGGTGTTTATGGTAATGAAACATGCAGTCTCACCTAAATCACAGTCTATTTTGCCCAATCTAATTATAGGTCAAATGACCAGGTTAAGTTTGATGCACTATACACTGTCTTAGAATTGTAAATCATATTAATGGTAGCAGTTAATCATTTTATCATCAGACGGAAAAAGTCTATCAGGTTATAATTTAATAAGAGAGAATAATGATGTTTACCGCTGAACAACCTACTTTATCAACACCCTTAACATTTGTGTGTAATGTTTTGAAAAATGGTATAAACAGGCGCTCGCTGTGAAGTTGCTAGCTCACTGAATCAGTATGCCACAGACAAACATACCACTCCCCTAGTCACATTATGCTGACAACAGGTAAACCAGTTGATAGCACCTGCCTTATTTGTACCGAGTTCCTGGCTAAAAAGGCAGCATGATTACACCCTCCCCCCACTTTGAAGAAAAGTTGAATACTGCTTTACCTCTATCCGTCTGTCCATTCGAAACAAAAATTTAAATTGTTTTCTTGGCAACTACTAAACACAGCCACTTGAAGTATTGTATGCAAGTTCAGTCTATGGTCCCATGCCACCAATACCTATTTCAAATCTGTCAGACATATTCTTCTTGTTTTTTTACAACTGCGGTAGCTCAGTTGGAAGAGTGCTCGTTCCGTATGTGGGAGGTCATGGGTTCAATCCCCAGCCGGGTCTGACCCAAGACTTGAAAGTGGGTAGTGACCGTTCTTTCAGCAAGCACTCAGCATTATGAAATGAAAGTCACGGTTCTTTCGGATGGGAACTTAAAATAAACCAGGTTCCATTTAACGTTGGGCTTGGCACATTAAAGAACCCTGCTGTATAATGCCATCAGCGCAACACACAGGCAAAATTTCTGCAATTTTGCCTATAGCTGGTGACATCTCGATATAAGTGAAATATTCTTGACTGAAATGCTAAACACCATTACTCAACTCTACTCTACTTCTTGTCTGTACAAACCCTGTCTATACAAAGATTTTAAATTGTGACAATAACTAACATTTTGTGGGTAAGGGCAACAAGATTTAATTTGCTAGCATATTACCATTGTTTTGCAATTTTAGTGATCAAATTGGGAAATTTTAGTCATTTTCCCCAAGGGAAACTACAGAGACGATGGTGGCCTAATGGTTAAGACTTCAGTCTACAAATCCAGGGTCCCTCATCACTTTGAGTTTAATTAGCGCTCAGACCACATAAAAGAAAGTCAATTTTCCTTGCCGTTGGCCTTTACTGGTTCACCTGGTATCAGTATAATGTACTGGGGGAGTGGTAGGCTTGTCTGCGGTGTAATGACTTGGTGACCTAGCACCTTAAAGTCGCCCTGAGTGTGCGCTAGTACAAGGCAGACCATAAAACACACTCACACTTCACATGCATACACAAAATTGTTCATAGATTAATGAAATAGTTCTTGTTGGGAATATCTGAAAAAATTGCTAATGTGACGCTTAAGGCAACACTCAACCAACCAACCAACTCGAGGGAAACTACCGGTACCTTTATTAGGAAGTGATTTTAAGCATACAAAACCAATGGTTGTGCATTTGTTGCTTTGTCAAAGAACAAGTAGGTGTAATCAAATTTAAGACACAATAAAAAAGCATTTAATTTGATTTATTTGATATTTCTGTTATTTCAAATTTAGTTGAAAATTAGGTTAATTCCTTTCCCATTTTAGATGTGTTAATCAAATCAGTATTTTACAATCTTCGCTTAATTCAATTAAATGATTTATTTTAGGAGTTTAATATTTTTCTTTATTTGCTCATGGGGAATACATGGATTAGATTGAAAATGTAGTTATTTCTAAATTTAAATTTACGTCATGGCTTAAAAGTGCATTTTGCCACCTGTGGTAAAAGTCACAGTGATATACTTTAGCTGGTTCATGTATGTCCATTTCAAAAGTACACAGTTATAAGTATGGGTGTAATGATATGGCAATGTCATATCGTGATATACTGTGGTACAGGTTGTGTGTATTGCAACATGAATCACAATGTATTGAAGGTCAAAACAATGGTCTTCAATACATTTATGTTTTATTGATAAATTCCAAGATGAATATATGAAACACATAAATTATAAGTATAAATTAGGTGTTGATCTTTAGTAGTCATTTCCTATCCAAAGTTATTCATGTAATCTAGGAGGTCATAATTCTATAACCACTGTGGTAGGGAGGTCGTGGGTTTGATCCCCGGCCAGGTCCGACCCAAGACTTGAAAGTAGGTAGTGACTATTCTTTCACAAACACTCGGAATTACGAAATGAAAGTCACGGTTCTTTGGGATGGGAACTTAGAATAAACGAGGCCCCGTGTCACAATAGGCTTGGCATGATAAAGAACCCTGTTGTATAAAGCCATCGGCACATTCGACAGGCAACATTTCTGCACCCTCGCCTATAGCTGGTGACCTCTCGATATAAGTGAAATATACTTGACTGGGATGTTAAACACCATTACTCAACTCTTGTAATATCGAGCGCTTTTTTAAAATTTATTTAATAAAAACTAATTTTTGTATTTTTCACGTGTCTGGGTGACGTTCTACAATCTTAACAAGCATACATTAACTGCAATTGCGAAATACCTGTTTTCCTTTAGTGTATGGGGATACGACCAGATCTTGTGTGCACATCACAGTTTACCAATATACTGGTATAAGTGGTCATTTACTGCTGATATTTGTTCAATTTTTGAACTGTTATGGCCTTGATGGCCAAATTGACAGATCGCCAGCCACGCCCACAATATTCCGACAAAGACCGGGCATGCTTGAATTAGATGCAAAAAGAATGAAAACTCGGCCTGAATTGTGTCGTTTAGTGACATCACTGACACTAGTACCTCATTAGTTGCCTTGACGCTACTTTGGTACCATTATGGCAGCCAGTGTCGGAACATTGTGGGTGTTGTCGGCGAAACGTCAATTGGTCTTCCTTATGCAATTGACATATTACAAAAGTTACACTCAATCAGTGAACAATCCAGTATAATTGCATTTTGTATTTTACTTTTCATTTGTACACAATGACAGATTAAATAATTTTTTTAAATTATTATAAAAAAAAATTATGTGCAAACACAGGATTATTGGCGTATAATAAATGCTATGCCACTTGGTAAAATGGATTTCTGTAGGGGAAATGTCAGTGGAATTGTCATTGAATTTTGAATGAAGTCAGGTTTGGGAATAATATTATATAATTTTGATTCCGCTTAAATATTTAATGGAGTTAGCAGGGTTTTCCCTGACACAAGTTTCCTGCATATCTGGTGCAACTTTTTCTTGATGGACCCCAAGAAATATTTCTGCGAGTCCCATGGGACGGAAAAAATAGATCTTTGCTGGGCTATAAATATTTTCCAGACTGAACAGATCATGTTTAATGCTACTTATAGTTGAAAGCTTGTTTGACTCAGACTGTCTTACTTTCATTGTAGTAAATCGCAAGTATCAGCGTTTTTATGACCTTTGATCATTGTTAGTAACCACATGGTGTCACAACGGAAATATTCTTACTTCTTCGGCAACCCTGTAATTAATAATCCCTGTGATCATGATAGTAATAGTAAATAGCTGAGGGAAATTTTTCGTTGACATATGAAATAACAAGCATTGTATTATATACTTCATTTACAATGATAATTCTTACATATTTCTTGTTATAGTGTAACGAACACACAAAACTGTAGTGTCTGAAAATGACGGACATAAAAGGGACTCCAAAATCTTGGCCAAGGACCCCTGCAAAATTCCCCTGGGAGTCCTAAGACTTCCCAAAAAAGATACAAGGGAAAATCCTGAGTTAGTTAATTCCCTTTCCCCTTCTTTTATTTTATACATTATGGAACCCTTATGCGTCTTTAACTATTCTTACTGTAGTTTTGCTATTAAAGAACTGCCCTTTATGTTTTGTTGGGTTTTTTCATACTGGATAAGATTTGTGGAAGATAATTTATTTTCTTACACAAGTAATCATTGAACAATTTTTTGAATTTCAAAAATATACATGTCATATAATAAAGAATTTTATTTTGGAAATAAAAACATTTTGACAAGCATTATCTATTTCTTGAGTGTATCTAGCACACTATTATGCTTTTTATATTTAACACAATATTACTTGAGTGTATTGGGCCCAATTTAATTTATTAATTTACTTAAGACAACTTACCGGTTTCCTATATTACTATATAACCAGAAAAATTTGTGGTTACAAACTTTCGCAGTTTATTATTCAGAAACGTATATTCACATGTACTTACTTTTGTAGTTGACCAGCTGGTAGGTAAGCCCATTTGTATATAAAACATGTAGAAAACTTAGTGATGTACTTATTTTTGCAGTTGAGACTAGACTGTGGAAATCGCAAATATTAATACATCACAAATATTTATCATTATACAGTATATTACATTTTTCAGGTTTTATGTCTTAAGCCTCAGATAATTAATCAAATTTGTTATTGTAAATTTTTTTGTGGACATAAAAATGATTGTTCATACTTCAGATGTATTATGATATGGATTCTAATATAGTACATATGTCTTACAGACCACTGCGGTAGCTCATTTGATAGAGTGCTCGCTCTGTAAGTGGGAGGTTGTGGGTTTGAACCACGCCAGGATCTTAACACAGAACTTTAAAGTGGGTTGTGACCGTCATTCCTTCGGGTGGAAACTTAAAACAAATAAGGTCCCACGTCACATTAGACATGGCACAATGAAGAACCCTGCTGTATAATGCCATCACAGGAATACACAGGCAAACTTTTTGCACCTTCGCCTATTATAAGGTGGTGACGTCTTCATATAAATGAAAATTTATTGACTGGGATGTGAAACAGCATTACTGAACTCAACTCAAAGTACCACCATCATGACAAGGGTTCGTACAGGCCTGGAAAAATTTTGAGGTTTGCCCTAAAAAGACCCTAAAAACAAGTCTGACCCTAAAAAGCCCTTTAATTTATCCTGAATGCCCTAAAAAGCCCTTGAAATTGGCCAGTTGGATATTAAGTGGTTGCAAATAAATAGAGCAACATATAAATAAATTAATTAATTACTAAGATGCGTTGAAATGAGCAATTTAAAGGTACCTGGCCCTCATGAACGCCTAACTTCAACCTCCACTTCAAGTGTCGTTACTATGGACAGATAAGTAATTGTTTTATTGATTTAATTGCCTTTGCATGAATATTTTTTGCTAAAATTGTCCCTTTGATTAGGCATTAAATTTGCAAATAAGACCCTTAAAAGACCCTAAAAAGTCCTTAAATTTGGAGTCCAAATATCTGTACGTACGCTGATGACCATTAACACTAATTACTGTCCAACACCTTGTCAAATGACTGACTATTGACAGTGTATTGATACAGCAGTAAACTATCACATTTCTATAAAACTCCTTTTAGTTTCATCACTCTGACCATCATTGTCATGGTAACAGCTATGTGTTTACCTAAACATTGCTAAATGTGTTTGATCATGATTTTTAGAAAAAATAAATTAAATATTTTTTCTAGATCATCATTTGTTGACTAATTGTTTCACATATCCTGAATCTTCAACTAGGCTGACTGTGCCAAGTGATATTAAAATTTTATCTGATGTTTTGCTCAATTTCCTGGGAGTTATGGCCCTTTGAACACCAGTCCAAATCACAAATAAATTACTAGCAGAGGGGATCCTAATTCACTGACCTTACTTGTTTTATTTTAACTCTGTCTTAAATTATTGTTTTTTTTTATATTTTAGTCAACAGAAGAGAATTACAACAATGGTGAGTTTTACATTTTGTTTTTGATTTTTTTTTTTTTTTCAATCAGTTTGTCAAATTTCTTTATAAAAGTCCCTATGTGTGGACCAACAGTTTAAACAAAGCCAGCAAAGTGTCAAAAGTTATCTGCTACTAGTTCGTATTTGAATTAAGTTTGTTGCCTACTTCCACTGATTTACATTGTCTGAATATGTTTTTTTAAAATACACGTTAACTTGAGTTGGTTTGGTCCATTCCTGGGAGTTATTGCCCGTTGAACATAAGTGAAAATCACAAAAAAAGAACCTGTTGGCAGGGGATCCTAATTCACTGAATTTGCTTCTTCCATTGAGAGTCAATTGATTTTGAAGACATTGATTTCATTCAGAATCCCTTTTTGCCCAGTGGCCTTGGTCTTGGTGTGTCCAGGGGCCTTGGTCTTGTTGGTGGCAGAGTGGTCTAAAACACAGCCTTAAGGATCAAATTCCACTCCCTTGGGCTACAATCTTCATTCTAGGATTTTTCAGATGGGGCCATTTTCAAAACTCTTTTTCTCTTAAACTCCACAATAACAATAGTTTTACATTTATATTTATCTTGTAAACATATTTATTTTCACGGTGTACTAATTTCCGCTTAATTCACAGTCGTTTGTTGTGCGCAAAAATTAATACCGAGCGAAAATTATATTAAGCTTATTGTGTTATAGTGCATATTTCACAAAACAAACGCCAAAATTTAACTACACAGATATGTCAAAATATTCTATACTGCCAAAATAAATACACATGTAATTACATGTAAATACGTTTACAGTATTAAATATGGCCCTTTGAGGCATTAGTAATGAGAACATTTGAGACAATAAGGGATCAATGGCCCCATGGCCCTGTCTAGAAAAAAAAACCCCTGTTAGGCAAATCTTAGTATGAGAAAGTTTGTCAGTTCGCTTGCCAAAAGGTCTGTGTTTTCTTTTGGCACTCCGGTTTACTCCACCATTCTAGAACAGATAGTCTCCATATAAGTTTAAAAAATCTTGACTGGGATGTAAAACATAATTATTCCAATCCATTCCATCTGATCTTTCTGGTACAGAAGCTTTGAATGGATTTATTTATTTCATTAAATTGATAATTTCATAAAAAGTATTTCATATTTTAACCTGAAATCCAGAAATTATAAAATGCATACAGATCTCATTCCCTTCACCACAGACAGAAGCATAACACATTTCTCAGACTTAAGTAGCATTATTGATTTTTGTGGTTGGTTGGCATTCTGGTTTCCTCCACCATTCTAGAATTGGCCGCTATTGGTATAAGTACAACACCATTAATCCAATCCAATGAAATCCAATCCAATCCATTTAATCCTTATTGTCCAGAAGCTTTTGTTGGATTTATTTATTTTAAGAACTTGATTATTCATTCTCAATTGAGATAAAAAAGTTTGAGATTTTTATTATCAAAATCCAGGAGTTATAATATGCATGCAGATGCTGTTCTCCACCACAGAAAAAGAAAAAAACACATTTCTCAGACTTTTAAGTAGCATAATTGAGCTAGTTTATTGATTTATAACGGAACTTATTCACAGACAGTTTGCGGAGTTGTTAATTTTAAAAGTTTTTACAGTATTAAAACACACATGTTATTGACTGAAGAAAATTGTCTTTCATAATTCATTGCATAATTTCCCATAAAAACACTTGTGAAATTGAAGTTAATTAACAGCTAGACATGTCGAATCGCAGTTTGAATCTAACTTGCCATTTTTTTATACATTATTACTCGAAATATTCCTTCTTTTACAATTGATTTTACCGCAAGAAACTTTCGTAAACAAAATTTAAGGAAGTTTATTGGAATTATACTGTTAGTGTTCAATTCAGATATGTATTTAGAGGCCACAGTGGCCTAATGGATAAAACGTCTGTTTACAAATCCAGGGTCTTTCACTGCTGTGAGACCAAATGTGGGAAAGTGAATTTTCCTTGCTGTTGGCCTTTACTGGTTTACCCATTGTCAGTATAAAGTTACGGGGGGAGTTGTGCACTTGTGTGCAGCATACTGACTTGGTGAGCTAGCACCTGAAAGTCACCCCTGAGTGCTTGCTAGTACAAGGAGCGACCATACAACACACTCGCACTTTACACAAGTATACACAAAATTGTTCATATATTAATCCATAGAGATTACAAGAATAGTTCTTGTCGCGAATAGCTAAAAATTGCATGATGTAAAGTTGCCCTGAGTGCTTGCTGGTACAAGGAAGACCATACACACACTCACACTTCACATGCATACTTGAACTTGTTCATAGATTAATCAATAGAGATTATTAAAATAGTTCTCGTCATGAATAGCTGAAAAATTGCTTATGCGGCGTTAAGCAACATTCAACCAACCAACCAGAAATGTAATTGGTAGGGTCATATTGGCCCAGGTCTTGAAAAAATAGGGGTTATGTTTTCAAAAGTTGGGTTCACATTATAACATACATGTAATTCACTGTGTTTCATTTGAAAAGCTCAGCATGAAGCCAATAAAAAGGTAAATGATCTGGATCTATTTAAAACTGAGTATGTGGGATAAAGTCATTATTGTAGGGTCAGTGGAGCAAGGGTCCCTTCTAGATTGAACACTTTAATGTCGGTCTGTCCATCCATCTGTCTGGTTATCCATCCCAATGTCATGTCCACTTTGTATCCTTCATAACTGTGGATGGATTTTGTTCAAACCTGACACAAATGTATACCAGTATGAGACATTGTGTTGCATACCAAATTTTGTCTGTATATCCAACTCTGTTTGTTTGGTCATTGGAGATGGGAGGGGGTATTTGTCAAGAGATCGACTGCTCTAGTTCAAACAAGGAATCTAAAGTGTATTTCAATATTGCATGGCAATACAAAGTCCCAAATGCCCTAGTGACACATTTAGGGATCACCTGACCAATTCCACTCCGGAATAAAATTGCACAGATGACCCTGGAAAGGCCATTAACTCTGTCAATTCTGATAAAAGCTTAAAACTGAAATTGAAACATTAGGTTATTGTTCTTTAAAATCACTGAGAGTGATCACTGCTCAGTGCCAGTGAATTATCTGGTTAAAATCAATGGGCCTCATAACTAGACATATTTAAACTGTATGAGGATTAATAGTATCTATCACTCCTTTAAATTTCCTATTTGACACCACCAAAAGTAATTATCCCCCCCCCCCAACAAACTAGTTTGAGGTGAGTATATAGGAATCACCATGTCTGACTGTCTGTCTGTGTAAAATTGTTTCTAGGCCATATCTCATAATTGCTTTAGATGATTGTCATAAAACTTCACACGAATAATCTTCATGGTCCAAAGGTATGTCATGACTTTGAATCAAAGTCATATCTGAAAGGTCAAGGTGGCAGGGAAAACATTAGATGTTGGGGGTAGGGCTTACTTGGCTCTTAAGAGACAGTTCTAGTTGATTCTATGTATTGCTCCAAAAATTAAAATCCATTTTAACATGTTCTCAATCATTAATAAATACACTTCTGATTTCATTGGTGGACAACAAGTGGACTATCTTGCCCAGGAGGAGAGAGAGAAAGAGATCATGCAATCCAAAATAAATTGATCTATAATCTTGTGTCATCTGAGCTGAGCTGGCGAGAGATATGTGACTGACGGAGAGCTAGTATTTATGTATTTTATTTATAGTTCCTGTTATTTCCAATTTTGTCTTAATAAACTTGATTTAATTGATGTTTCTATTTATAGCACTGTGATCAGTTACTCATAGCATTCTCCTTTTAAGCCTAATCAATATAGGTTCTTTTTTTAAGGGTTATTTCCATGACGTCTTCAAAAACCTCCTTAAACAGCAACAGAAACTATTAATTTGTAAAAATCAAATAATATTACATTAAACAGTGTTTTAAAGTAGATTTTGCCAAAGGCAGCGTAAATCAGAAAATTTTAGCGAAAGTGTTATTTAGTGTGATTTGAAAAATGACTGCTGTCTTGGATTTTCAGATGGCCAATCTTGTAGATTTGCAGAGCTGCCAACCCTTACTATTTTAGTGTAATCCTTACGATTTTAAGCCCTAAAATACACCTTATGAATTTCCAAGATTTCCTTACGATTAAAAAAAATGCTTGTTCCCTCGTTTTTCATTTGTTCACATCCCGGATTCAAATCATTTGATCAGTAGCCCTTGGAGATCAGTTGTGCCAAATTTGATGCTTGTATCATCGTTTACACAATTTTTCTTTTATCTGCTCTGCTATATCCCCTGACCGTAAAATAAGCCAACATTTGTACACTGCAAATAAAACTAGAACTGTCTCTTGAGAGCCAAATACCTGCCCCCAACATTTAATGTTTTCCCGCGACTTTGACCTTACTTCAAGGTCATGACACACCTTTGGACCATGAATATTATGCATGTGAAGTTTTATTACAGTCCTCCAAATCAGCCATGAGATATGGCCTGGACATGTTTTTACACAGATGCACAGACAGACTTGGTGATTCTTATAAATTACCTCCCTCAAACTAGTTGTTGGGGTGGGGGTATAACTTCACTTACATTACCCTAAAATAATGTAAAAGCTACTATATATACACACAAAAAGTTGATACAAAAACATGATGTATTTATTTATTTTGTAAAGTAAAATCACTAATATAAGTATGCACAAATGTAAAGTGGTTTTGTCTTCCTCATCTCGAGACATATGACTGTTGATACATTTTAGCTCACCTGAGAAAATGTCTCCAAAATTACCCTGGATAAATACATATTATATACACAGTGTGTATGTACAACCCTCAGTATCAGGTCGAGTCCTTTTTTCGTAAAAAGGACGAGACCTGATACGAAGGGTTGTACATACACACTGTGTATATGATATTTTTATCTAACATTTCCTATTAGGTCATTAAAATAATAAAAAAAAACCAATACTTTAGGTGAAAAAATACATTTTACCACATAAAACCACTGACCTATGTTATGACATGTTTTGTAGTAATGACGTCATTGTTTACATTTGACAAATCGGAGATTCCCCAATGACGTCACAATGAGAAGTGCACGTGTACTTTACCGCCACTGTTGTATCACCACAGTGTGGTGATACAAGATTCTGTATCATGCGTGTCCGATAAAACTTGTATTTCATCAAATACAGACAGAAAAACTAGTCTAATGTTAGATAAATTTTATATCCCATAGTTCCATGTTCTTTTTTATTCTAAATTTTGATTTTAAACACATTAGGGGTTTAGCTTGCTTAACACATGTAACAGGAGCTGCTTAATTACTCTTCCAGAGCACCAGAAGGTACTTACCTTTCCGGAGCACCAGAAGGTACTTACCTTTCCGGAGCACTTTGCCTCACTTTCCTGGTTGAAGTTCACATGTAAACTTATTTCATTTGCCAGTTTTCAAAGTTTTTAATTTCTTTCAGATGGTGATTAGGACATGGACCAGAATATTTGTTTTTGATTTTTATACAACGAAAATAAATACACGCGGAACTAAATATGTTAACAGTATCTCTTTATTTGAATTGTTTCAAGTGCACTATGGGTTCTCAGTGGTTTCAGTCAAGTCAACAAGGCCTCAAAGTTGTCTTCTACTTGTTTGGATTTGGATCAAGTTTGTTGCCTACTTCCACCAAGTTAACATTTTCTGAATATGTTTTGCAATACAGTCAAACCTGTCTCTAAAGGCCACTCAAGGGAACCAGAAAAAGTGGCCTTTATGGGCAGGTGGTCTCAATATGTAGGTTCAAATACATTCCGATCTGCCTTAATGGCCACCTCTATATAAGGGCCACCTACTTATAAGGGCCAATAGCATTGTATCCTAATTGCTCTTTATTCATATTATTTGAACCTGTATATAAAGACTACTTTTACTGGTTCCCTTTTGGTGCCTTTTTAGACAGGTTTGACTGTAATATGAATAAAGAACAGTTAGGAAACAATTCTACTGGCCTTAATAAGCAGGTGACCCTTATATAGAGGTGACATTTAAGGCAGGTTGGACTGTACAATTCTACTGGCCTTTATAAGCAGGTGACCCTTATATAGAGGTGACATTTAAGGCAGGTTGGACTGTACAATTGTATTACCTCATTCATGCTGCTTACTTTGAAAATTTTTCTTCTACTTGAAAATTTTCTGAAATACTGTCATGCTTCTGATTATTACTAAACCAGTTTTAATATTGCAGCACCAGACAGGCATTTTCAAAATACAATTCCTCATCAGTCGTGCGCAAACCATAATAATGACAATCAAACTATTTTCAAGATGTTGAAATGAAAAATCAAAGATTTCAGTAATTTTGGCTTCAGTAATTAAAGCTACTGCATTTTACAGAAATTAAAGATTGTTGCTACAGGTTCTAAATTGGTTTTAAACATAATTTTGTTGACATTTATTTTACTTGTTTTAAGAGAAACCTTTTCATTTTAAACACCTAATCAAATTTCTAGAGATATAAATTCTAATATAAAAGAAGAGTGATAACTGTTTTGTTAATACAAGTAGCTTTCAGCTGGATCATTTTAATTGGCAAAGGCGTATGTATATTGAGGGGTGTGTTTGGGTACAAAATGAAACTAGAGCAGTATCTTGAAAAACAAATATCCCCCACCACCACCACCATTGGCAAGATTGGCATTGAATTTGATATGCAACACATCCTCTCACATTGGTTAACATTTGTGTCAACTTTGATCAAAATTTATCCATAGACATGTAAAATATGGAGTGAACAGGTTATTGGGAAGGATGGCCACATGGATAGAGAGACACTGATAGAAAGATGGATAGGTGATTCCTATATACCCCCGAAACTTTGTTTGTTCACAGATACTGTAAAGAGGGAAATTTTCGCTTATTTCGCGCTAAAGGAAATGCCGCAAAATTTTTACCCATGCGAAAATGACAACTATACAGGTTTATATATCATAATATACAGAATATACACCCACTTATATCGGTAATTCGGAAATTACACCTACATGAAATGTCAGATTTCTGAAATCGCGAAATTTTCACCCCTCGAAAATAATCCCCTTTACAGTAATGTTAATGTTTACTTGCCAAACACAAAATATGTACACATGAATTAGTCTTATAACGAACATTACACATTGGTTTCGTTTTTGGGTTGGTCAGTGTTTCTCCTCTGTTATTATAATCAAAAACAAACATTCTGGCCGATGTCCAAATCACCATTCTGAAACAAATTAAAAACTTTGAACTGGCAAATGAAATAATTGTACATGTGAACTTCAAGCATGAAAGTGAGGCCAGGTGCTCGGGAAAGGTAAGTACCTTCTGGTGCTCTGGAAGGGTAACTAAGCACCTCTTGTTTAGCAAGCTAAACCTGCAATGTGTTTAAAATCAAAACTTAGAATGAAAAAAACATGGAACTATGGGATATAAAATATATCCAGGGTAATTCTTGATATAGAGAGGTGATGTACTTGATGTTGTGATGACGACCATAAAACTTGAGAGTTTTAATCATGATAAGCCTTGGCTTGCAATATGTCTCTTAGTCATTTGTTGCAATTACAAAACTATTAAGACACATACTGTCTTTTATCTCTTGTTTTACGTGGGATACTTTAAAAGTTAGAAAATAATGTTTGATATGGAATCAGCTGTAAGGTAGATGAAATAATTCCAATTATTATGGATACAAAAATACAAAAATTTGGTTAATTACATAAATACCTCATTATCTCCCTGTCTTCTATAAATAGGTTAATCTGATGCCTTTTAAGTGCTTTTTATCTTCTGTATAATGTGGTTATTTCCATTTTAATGACATTTTGCTGATCAATATTACCTCTGGGGTTTTTGGTATCTTTTTACAGTATGTTTTTGGTATTTATTTTTTCAGTGGAACCTGTCTTAACGTTAACATCTTCAGTACTAAAGATTTTGTTTGTTTGAATTAGTCAGAATCTCAATTTACTTGGGGTTCAATCTGTTTCACATGTGACTGGTGTAGCTCAGAGCTCCAGATAAGAATTTGACAAGAAGGGTTATTACCACCTACTTTTTTTTAGCTCACCTGAGCCAAAGGCTATTGCAGTCTATCACTGTCCGTCATCCGTCGTGCGTCGTCCGTCATCCGTCGTGTGTAAACTTTACATTTTAATCTTCTCCTCCAAAACTACCAGGCCAAATTTGATGAAACTTGTTGATTATCATGCCTGGATTACAGCCTTTCAAAATTGTCTTCGGGTTTGGCCACGCCCAACAAGATGGCCGCCATTACTAAAAATAACAAAAAAGACAAAAAAATCTTCTTCTCTGAAACCAAAAGGTGCAGGCACATTTTGATTAGATATTTGGATTCAGCATACCTGCGAACATTAAAATTGTTTTTTTCATGAAAATTGAAAGAAAAATAGGTTGAACGTTTTTTGCGTAAAATTATGTAATTTTGAAAATGAAACATTTATTGCTATAACTCAATAATGGCTGAAGACAATTGTATGGAGTTTTCAGTTGATCTTGTCTTGCTATTTTCTTCCAAAAAATGTAAAGGTCAAAGGTCAAGGTCATGTCCCTGTTTTTGACCTTTGATAAAAAATGCTATTTTTTAAACATTTCAGGTGATAATGGCATGGGATTTTTAGTTAAGTGTAGGTATTGACATGACAATCATTTTGATGCATATATCAAGATCATGGGTTCAAAATTCAAGGTCAAAGACGAACAACTATTACCGTTATAGTTGATTATCTGCAAAACTATTAACTTTTTGTATAGGCATACATATTAGAATATTGTAGGTAATGGCACAATGGTCATTTTGATATATTAATAAAGGTCATGGGTTCAAAGGTCAAGGTCACAGATGCAAGCAAGTACTGAAATGGTTGATTATCTCAAAAACTATAAACTCCTTGTATAGGCATTTATTTGGAATATTGTAGGTATTGGTCTAATGATAATTTTGATATATGAATAAAGGTCATGAGTTCAAAGGTCAAGGTCACAGGTGCAAATTAATACTGAATTGGTTAATTATCTTGAAAACTATAAATATTTTGTATAGGCATGTATGCTAGAATATTGTAGGTATTGGCCTGATGATCATTTTGATATATGAATGAGGGTTATGGGTTCAAAGGTCAAGGTCACAGGTGAGCATTAAGGCCCATGGGCCTCTTGTTTCGAAAGGGTATCTTGTAAAATCTAAAGAGTATCTACACTGATTTATAAAAATGTAAAGAGTATTTTCAATTTTTAAAGCCATTTATTCAAATAAGTGTAACTTCTAACAATAATACAGTAACATCATCTTCATTGTGACAATGGCATTTCATAGGTACTTTGGTCAGGAGTTCAACCCCCATTATAGCAGGTTCTACTTTTCTAAGAATTGTAAAGGGTAATGAGCATTTTCAAAGGGTTTTGATACCCTTACATTTACAATTTAAAGAGTATTTTAAAAAAAATAAAGGGTATTTACACAGACACTCCTCTTATCTGGAGCTCTGTAGCTAGCTAAACAAATGGTGCCTAACCTTCCGGAGCACCTGGTCTCAGTTCCCTGGTGGAATTCACATATTCATATTGTTTGCCAGTTTCAAAATTTTTATTTGGGATTGTGATTAGGACATGGATTTTATGATTCTCCAGATCTTTTCACACAAGCAATAAACAAATATGAGGAATTGTAACATTGATTATGTGAATGATTGATTGATTGATTGATGAATGGGATTTTACATCTTAGTCAAGAATATTTCACTTATATTGAGACATCACAGCTGTAGGTGAAGTGGCAGAAATGTTTACCTTTGCAGTAAGCTCAGAGCAATGTGCAGGGAGTATTATCTATAACATGCAAAACTTGGTGTGATACTTGATTGAATTTTAAGGTCTTTTTCCTGTGACTTAAAATGTTATTTTTATAATACTAAGTGCTTTGCAAAAGAACAGCCACTTCCTGTTTTCAAGTCTTGGTCGGACTTGGCTGGTTTTCAAACTAACAACTTCCTGCATACAGAGCCGGAGCAACCACTAGTGGAGTAGATATATGGGTAGCTAGTGACTAAAATCCTGCTGAGTGATAAATAGCAGTTGCCAAGATATAGCAAAAGAGGGACTGAGATGATCTGTCAATTTGGCACTACTGTAGGAACCACTCTGTTTGTGACAGTGAAATACTCTTCATATCCATAGAAAATCAAATAGATTTGAAAAAAGATTGATATTTTTCACTTACTTGTACCTAGTCGTAACAGGAAATCTGTAAACATATCTTCGATTGTCATATTAATGTGACCTGTAGTGACTGATGTTGCTGTTCATAGACTGCGATAAGCATTGATTACTTCATGGACTGCAAAAAACATTGGTACCCCACAGTTATAATGTTTGGTTACCTCAGAGACTGTAATTATAACAATTGGTAACTCCATAGACTGCAATAACCATTAGTTACTTCATAGACTGCAATAACCATTAGCTACTCCATAGACTGCAATAACCATTAGCTACTCCATAGACTGCAATAACCATTAGCTACTCCATAGACTGCAATAACCATTAGCTACTCCATAGACTGCAATAACCATTAGCTACTCCATAGACTGCAATAACCATTAGCTACTCCATAGACTGCAATAACCATTAGCTACTCCATAGACTGCAATAACCATTAGCTACTCCATAGACTGCAATAACCATTAGCTACTCCTACTCCATAGACTGCAATAACCATTAGTTACTCCTACTCCATAGACTGCAATAACCATTAGTTACTCCATAGCCTGCAATAACCATTAGCTACTCCATAGACTGCAATAACCATTAGTTACTCCATAGACTGCAATAACCACATTAGTTACTCCATAGACTGCAATAACCATTAGCTACTCCATAGACTGCAATAACCATTAGCTACTCCTACTCCATAGACTGCAATAACCATTAGTTACTCCTACTCCATAGACTGCAATAACCATTAGTTACTCCATAGACTGCAATAACCATTAGCTACTCCATAGACTGCAATAACCACATTAGCTACTCCATAGACTGCAATAACCATTAGCTACTCCATAGACTGCAATAACCATTAGCTACTCCTACTCCATAGACTGCAATAACCATTAGTTACTCCTACTCCATAGACTGCAATAACCATTAGCTACTCCATAGACTGCAATAACCATTAGCTACTCCATAGACTGCAATAACCATTAGCTACTCCATAGACTGCAATAACCATTAGCTACTCCTACTCCATAGACTGCAATAACCATTAGTTACTCCTACTCCATAGACTGCAATAACCATTAGTTACTCCATAGCCTGCAATAACCATTAGCTACTCCATAGACTGCAATAACCATTAGTTACTCCATAGACTGCAATAACCACATTAGTTACTCCATAGACTGCAATAACCATTAGCTACTCCATAGACTGCAATAACCATTAGCTACTCCATAGACTGCAATAACCATTAGCTACTCCATAGACTGCAATAACCATTAGTTACTCCATAGACTACAATAACCATTAGCTACTCCATAGACTGCAATAACCACATTAGTTACTCCATAGCCTGCAATAACCATTAGCTACTCCATAGCCTGCAATAACCATTAGCTACTCCATAGACTGCAATTGCTATTACATTCCTGATTTTCTCAGATGACCAAATGAAGAAAAATGCACATCTTGTTTCAATTGTGCTTTTACTGTCCTCATTTTCCTGGCAAATTTTGCTGATATGCTCTGCTCTCAATGGAAACAATTTTTTTATTTTCCCCTAGACATCATTTATTGTATCAGATCTGTTGCATTGGCTGGCATCTCTTGATACAAAGAGATTGAAGATTTTTCTGTCATTTCATTGCAATATATTCAATTTGTCACCAGTAGCTTTTTTTCCCTAAAATAGAAAACAAATGTTCAAAACGGAGTCTTTTGTGGACTTTTCCCTTAAATAGAAAACAAATGTTCAAAACAGAGTCTGTTTGGGGACTTTTCCCTTAAATAGAAAACAAATGTTCAAAACAGAGTCTTTTTGGGGACTTTTCCCTTAAATAGAAAACATTGGTTCAAAACAGAGTCTTTTTGGGGACTTTCCCTTAAATAGAAAACAAATGTTCATAACAGAGTCTTTTTGGGGACTTTTCCCTTAAATAGAAAACATATGTTCAAAACAGAGTCTGTTTGGGGACTTTCCCTTAAATAGAAAACAAATATTCAAAACAGAGTCTTTTGTAGACATTTTTCCAAAAATAAAAAACAAATGTTCAAAACAGTGTCTTTTTGTGGACTTTTTTCCTTAAATAGAAAAACATATGTTTAAAACAGTGTCTTGTTGGGGACTTTTTTCCAAAAATAGAAAACGAATGTTTAAAAAGAGTCTGTCTATGCTGAATTTGTCATCAGGGACTTTTTTATCTAAAAAAATAGACAACGATTCTTCAAAATAGAGTCTGTTCTATGTTCATATCTTTATTGCAGACTTTTAAATAGCTACAACAGTCTGGATTCATACACAGCTATGTCATCAGGAGTGGTTTTAGTACGTGATTTATTTCTCTTAATGATTTCTTATCGACAGACTTTTGAAGCATACAAAAACTCAATCCAGACACATATTTCATCATGTCTAAATCCGTTGTCATTAGCATATCTCAGAAAAATGTCTATCATAAATCCTCAATCTGTTGTCCGTTCTGGTTTTCAGCTGGCTGTTGAATGTAACTTTATGCATTGTAACAGTTGATCTGCAAGATGGCCTGAATCAATGGCTTAAGATTCCTTGATAATGGCTGAGTATTGCCAAAAGTGCATTTGAGAATTTTCAAAAACAAAACTGGTAGTTTCAAAAACTATTTTTAAGAAAGTCAAATTTTTGGTTAGTGACTTTAGTCAAATTGTGGGTCTAATATTACTTGATCACTGTGGTAGCTCAGTTGGTAGAGTGTTCACTCTGTAAGAGGGAGGTTGTGAGTTCGAACCCTGTGACTGGGCCTAACCCAGGACTTGAAAGTCTCGGTTCTTTCAGATGGGAACTTAAAATACACATGTAGGTCCCATGTAACTGTAGGCGTGGCAGGATAAAGAACCCTGCTGTTAAATAATAATGCCATCAATGCAACACAGGCAAAATTTCTGCACCTTTGCCTATAGCTGGCGACATCTCTATATAAGTAAAAAGTTCTTGACTGGGAAGTTAAACACCATTACTCAACTCTAAAATTCCTTGTGCTAGTTTTTCAGTTAAAATAAAACTTAAAGATGCAAGAAATTGGGGCTAGAACCAATCACCAAAAAAAAAAAAAAAATAAAAAAAAATAAAAAAAAAAATTAAAAAAATGACTGTTCAGTTTGGTTTATCAATCACGTTTTCGGAATTTTGGTTCTGTTTTAGTCTAATGTGTTATTTAATCTTGACTAAAACAACACAGATGGCTGACTTTAACATCAACTCACCATTCAAGTTATAAAATGCTCCAGTGTGGAGATACTTCAGTTTAAAGATGATGATAAAAAAAGGCAGTGTATGAAATATGGTTTACAGTAATAAGTTTCATGTCATATATATATATATGTCATTTTCTATTGTTTTGTAAATTTCTTAAATCTATATGATCCTAGATATGACATATCCTAGCTGTTCTTAACTGTCACACACTATCATATTTAAAGTAACATATTGTATCGAAAGTAATTGTATCGTGAGTCAATTAACGTGATATGTATCATATCCTAAAAGAATGTACAGTAAACCATGTTTAAAATTCAGCCCTGGGGACTCTATTTTAACCTCATTAGAAAGCCACTTCTTTATATTGAGGAGCAGTTGGGCCCAATATTTGACTTCGTACAGTGAAATTTGTCTATATAGACCACCTAAGGGAACCAGTACAATTGGCCTTTATGGACAGGTGACCTTTATATACAGGTTCAAAAATATGAATAAGAACAATTAAGATATAATTCTACTGGCATTTATAAGCAGGTGGCTCTTATATAGAGGTGGCCTTTAAATCAGGTTGGACTGTACTATCATTGTATTTGGGTATATAAGCGAGTTTGTTTTATTCCTGTTTTACATATTACTGGATCGTTCTTGAGCCTACCAGAAACTACATGGGGATGCTTTACAAATCACTGTCATTTATTTGACTGGTGCATCTGTGAGAGATCAACTCAGTGGCTTAGTGCTAGACTGTTCACAAGAGAATAGAAAGGTTGTGAGTTCAAACTCAGGCCGGGTCATCCATAATTCTTGAGAATTGAGATACTTCTTGCTCTTCTTGTGCTCTGTATTAAAAAGACAAGAGTATTGAGTTGTTCACCCGGTGCCAGGATAAGTTTTGGTGGAGTGGGTTTTCTTGTCTGCAGCAAACTGACACTCTGACAACCCTCTGCTCTCATGCATGAATTTAATCCTTAGAGATTAATAAATCTGGCACTCATCGCCAATAACTGAAAAATGGTTGCAATATTTAACAGTATCATGAACAAGAAAACAAACACCAGTAAAAGTACAACTTGTAGAACAAATTTTTGCAGCAGGTACAAGTTTGACCTAGCCAGTTATTATACCCCTGCAAACTAGTTTGAGGGGAGAATATAGGAATCACCATGTTTGTCAGTTCATCTGTGTCTGTCCAGGCAATATAATATGTCATAATTCCTTTGGATGACTGTCATAAGACATCACATGAATAATCTTTATGGTCCAAAGGTATGTCATGACCTTGAACCAATATTATATCGGAAAAATTAAGGTCGCAGAAAAACCATTAAACCATTAAACCCTAGTAGATGTTTGAGGTGAGGGATGTTTTACTCTCAAGAGACAGTTCTAGTTCATATTGGAATACATCAGCATAGTATCAGAAATGCCTTTTTAGTTCAGTTGAGCCTGCTACTGTTGTTGATGGCTGACTGGGTTGTCATCTTTTGGTATCACTCTGATTCATTAGTGATCAACCAGTTTTAATTCACAGATTCTTTTCTCTTGACGATGCATTCTGAACAGCCTTCAATTTTTTCATCTAAAATGGTGGCCATATCCACTTTGAATTGTGTCTGGCCACCTATAATTTGTAAATGTCGGCCAGCTTGTCCACATTAAATTTGAATTTTTGTGACCAGAGAACCGATATTACTTCTGCGACACAAACTTTTCATAATGTTGTTACCAATTCAGGCAATATAATGGACACTTTACATCATCATTATTGTTATTAATAACACTGATGTAAAAAGTGCACTTTTGTTTTCCATACTTAAAAGATGCCTTAAATTTCCTTCATTTGCAAGAAAAGATTTCCTGGCCACTTTGAATTTCCACTGGCCACCTGAAAGTTAAAATCAGTGGCCACTTGGTTTTGAAACTCACTTTGAGGGCTGCTGAAAATTTTCTCACTTTTATTCTGATCGAAAGTCTATGATGATCAATTCTGAGGACGTATATTCACTTTGCTGGTCGTTAATGAATTTGTTTTCCTTTCTTTTTAACTTTTATAATATAGTAATTACTACTTAATGGACCAAAGACAATATCATGTTGTTCCTGATGACCAACTGACCACTGGTCAATAAATGAATCAATTTTGTGATATGTAGAACATTTATCTGATGTTAAAGCCGTATAAGATTGGGAGATAAGCATCTAATGCTAACTGACATATGAGACATGCCAGTTGGCTTGCAGACTTAATAAGAGGTTCATTTACAAGCTACTGTAAAGTGGGAAATTTTTGAGTGGGTAAAATTTTCGCAGTGTTTTCTTTAGCGCGAAATATACGAAAACTTTACCCACTCAAAAATGTCTACCATACAGGTTAATATATTATAATATATAGATTATACACCCACTTATATTGGTTATGGCAAAATTACACCCTCGCAAAATGCGAGATTTCAGAAATCGCGACATTTTCACCCCGCGAAAAATAATCCCCTTTACAGTGTTTGCATGAACTCAAAATTTTCAAAAAGCAAATACAGTCAAACCTGTCTCTAAATGCCATCCAAGGGAACCAGTAAAAGTGGCCTTTATATACAGGTTCAAATAATATGAAAAAAGAGCAGTTGGGCTACAATTCTACTGGCCTTTATAAGCAGGTGCCCCTTATATAAAGGTAGCCTTTAAGGCAGGTTGGACTGTAGTAGTCATTTAGTTTTGATTTTTTAGCAATTATCTTTTGTGGGATTCACACATTTTTGTTGATCATTAATATTTATGCAAAACCTTTCAGCAGTTTTTGTTAATTTGTATAAACAGCATTATATAAGTGATGAGTTTTTAGCTCACCTGAGCCGAAAGGCTCAGGTGAGCTATTGCTATCTATCACCGTCCGTCGTCCGTCGTCCGTCGTTCGTCGTCCGTCGTGCGTAAACTTTACATTTTAATCTTCTCCTCCAAAACTACTGAGCCAAATTTCATAAAACTTGGTGATTATTATGCCTGGGTAACAGGCTTTCAAAATTGTGTTCGGGGTTTGACCACGCCCAACAATATGGCTGCCGTTACTATAAATAGCCAAAATACAAAAAAATCTTCTTCTCTGAAACCAAAAGGTGCAGGCAAATTTTGATTGGATATTTGGAATCAGGATACCTAGATACACTAAAATTGTGTTTTTCATGAAAATTGGACGAAAAATAGGTTACGCGTTTTTTGCGTAAAATTATGTAATTTTTAAAATGAGACATTTATTGTTATAACTTCATAATGGCTGAAGATAATTGTATGGAGTTTTCACTGTTGATCTTGTCTTGCGATTTTCTTCCGATTGATGTCAAGGTCAAAGGTCAAGGTCATGTCCTAGTTTTTGACCTTTGATAAAAAATGCTTTTTTTTAAACATTTCTGGTGATAATGATGTAGGATTTTTGGTTAATTGTTGGTATTGACATGACAATCATTTTGATATATCGATTAAGTTCATGGGTTCAAAGGTCAAGGTCACAGATGTACAAGTTTACCAAAATAGTTAATCATCTGCAGAACTATGAACTTTTTGTATAGGCATGTATATGAGAATATTGTAGGTAATGGCCCAATGGTCATTTTGATATATAAATAAAGGTCATGAGTTCAAAGGTCAAGGTCACAGATGTAAACAAGTACTGAAATGATTATTTATCTCTAAAACTATAGACTTTTTGTATAGGCATGTATATTAGAATATTGTAGGTAATGACCCAATGGTCATTTTGATATATGAATAAAGGTCATAAGTTCAAAGGTCAAGGTCACAGATGTAAACAAGTACTGAAATGATTATTTATCTCAAAAACTATAGACTTTTTGTATAGGCATGTATATTAGAATATTTTAGGTATTATCCTAACGATCATTTTGATATATGAATGAAGGTCATGGGTTCAAAGGTCAAGGTCACAGATGTGAACGAATACCTGAATGGTTAATTATCTTGAAAACTGTTCACTTTTTGTATATGCATGTATATTATAGTATTGTAGGTATTAGCCTAACAACCATTTTAAAATATGATTGAAGGTTATGGGTTCAAAGGTCAAGGTCACAGATGTGAACAAGGTCTGAAATGATTATTTATCTCAAAAACTATAAACCTTTTGTATAGGCATGTATATTAGGATATTTAGGTATTATCCTAATGATCATTTTGATATATGAATGAAGGTCATGGGTTCAAAGGTCAAGGTCACAGATGCGAATGAATACCTAAATGGTTAATTATCTTAAAAACTATTAACTTTTTGTATAGGCATGTATATTAGAATATTGGCCGAATTATCATTGGTACTGGCACAGTGGTCATTTTGATATATGAATGAAGAGCATGGGTTCAAATGTCAAGATCACAGATACAAACAAGTACTGAGATGATTATTTATCTCAAAAACTATAAACTTTTTGTATAGGGATGTATATTAGAATATTGGCCGAATTATCATTTGATATTTGAATGAAGCTCATGGGTTCAAAGATCACAGGTGAGCGTTAAGGCCCATGGGCCTCTTGTTTATATAAATATGGGAACCAGTTTTGCAATTATTTCTTTATTTAGGATTTTCCTGAATTTAACTCAAAATGGCAAATTTGAAAATTGAATAATTTTGTTAGTTTTCAATATACAAATGTATTAATGAATTTGATGTGTCATTTTGATCATTCTGAGGTTATTAAAACTGTATTTATATTTTGTTGAAACTTTACATTTTTAGTACGATAGAATAATGTCAACATTTGCAAGATTTAGGAAGTTAAGTAAAATCTTAAGCTGTGGAATATTAATTAATTGTGAAACTGGAGCCAGTTTCTATTACAAAAGCCATTTGTGTTTGCATGAACTCAAAATTTGAAACCAGCAATGAGAGTCGCTCACTTTTTTTTGTTAGTCATTAGCATTTGTGAAAAACTTTCATTTCCAGTGCTTATGGTGGAATGACAAAACAGCATTATGATGATGATATCCATAGAAATACAGTAAAACCTCGTTATAATGCCCCTCGATAACATTGCCACCTGGCTTATTGCCACACTATTTTGAAGTCCCAAAATCCATTTTGTTTATGTTTTTCTTTATCCGCCTCCCCCTATTTATCGCCATACCCCTTTATAATGCCAAACTTTGACAGAACAAATTGTGCCGATGAATCGAGGTTTTACTGTATAGGAAAAATAAAGGTCCCAACAGATGCGCTGCTAGACTTGCACAAGTCCCTATATTAAATTTTTAATTTAAATATCTTGCCCCTTTAAAACTATTACAGAGATCAACTGACAATATTCCCGGGTTTTGATAGTAAAATGACTTTTGTCAGTTGATCTCTGTAATAGTTTTAAGAGGGCAAGATATTTAAATATTTTTAATAATTTAATATAGGGACTTGTGCAAGTCTAATGTTATGCTATCATATAGTATGTGTATTGTAGAGACCCAACCATTTATTTTATATTTCCATGTGTTAATTTTTTATAATGATTTATATCGCAAAAATAAAATGGGTTTGTCTGAATCCCATTTACAGCTGCCCTTAGGATAATAATTGGTTAAAAACTAATTAAATGAATAATGTTACTAGTAACTTAAGTCTGTGTGATTAGTTGATAGAAGAATAAGAGTTATCCCCCTTTATTTAATGTGATCAATTTAATTTAGGACTGAATGAATGATTGCAGTTTCAGTCAATCTGCAGCATAGCTGTGTTATTTTCTGATATCTTTAAAATTATGGCAGCTGTGTTAGCTTGAAATTATTTTGATTTATTTGTAGTAAGAAAGGGTAATTGCAACAACTGACCCCTGGACCTTCCCAAACATTGCACTAATAGGATGTCATATCAACTAACCTACCTACCCACCCACCCAACAACTGAACCCTGGAGCTTCCAAATACATTGCACTGATAGGATGTCAATATCAACTAACCTACCCACCCACCCATCAAGTTCAGTCAGCCACATTCTTCCCTTCCTTTTTTCAGTTCATCTACTTTGAATGGAGACAACCAAGGTTCCACCATGAAACAACTATTTGGTGGCTGTATACTTTCCATGGTAGGATGAGCCACCAAATGTACGTAACTAGAAAGAGGAAAATACAGTAGCCGGATGGTGGCTCAAACCTGTGACCTTCCCAAAACTACTAGCTGGATGCACTATCGGCTGAGCTACCAGGCCACTTATTGTGTCTGATCTGCTATATCTCTTTAAAAAATTTCCTAGAAAAGAATACTTGTTGTTTTAAATACAGTGATTTTGGTGACCAAGTGATCTGAAAGTTCCTGATTGCAGATAGCAGGTCATGGTTTCACAATCATTCCTAAGCTAAGATTTTCCTTAACTTAAATTTTGCAAAATTGCAAATCTTTAAATTTTGTTAATTTTCAATATATTCTGGAATTAAGGTATCAATTTTTAAGATCACTTTTAGATTAAAACATTTGCATTATTTTTTACAAAAAAAATATTCATCAGTTAGTTTCAAAATTTGCTTAATTTAAGATGAGGAAAATCTTAGCTAAGGAATGATTGTGAAACTGGGGCCAGCATCTGTAAAACTTAGGTTCAAATCTCACTCCTAGATCCCAATATGAAAAAAGGTTTTTTTTTTCAATTTGCTTGCCAAATGTGTTTTTCTGTGGTTACCCCAATTTATTCCAACATTCCATAACTGACTGCAATATTGCAATATAACTTAAGTGAAAGAATCTTGACTGGGGTGTCAAACATCACTCTACTCCAGCCTATTCTTTACTTAGTACAACATTTTAGCATTATGCTATACATCCTCCTCTCATGCCTAAAAATGATATCACTGGCTGAGCAGTCTAAAATACCACAGGGATTTTTTTGGTCAGTCAGAGGGTCCGGTAAAAGGACCCATTCCCAATGACAAAAAGTGCACATTTTTCCCAATTTTGTAGATAAAAATCTCCAAATTTCTGCATAAAAACAGAGAAAAAGTGACTAAAATCTTGATTTTCCACATGGCTTTACATCGTGATAATAACAGCATTATTTTACACTTGTGGTGATATGTATTCAAGGGATGCAATTTGTTGAACAGGAATCCGTTCTCACGGTAATGAAGATTACATGTATTATTAAAAGATGTCAAAATGAGTAAATAATAGTATCTTCTTTTTTTCTTTTTTTTATTCAAAATGTTGATTTGTTGGTTGATTTTTCCAAATTCCATTCCAAGGTCCCTTTCCCAAAAAGCTAGAAAAATCCCTGTACCAGCTTATGGGCTACAGTTCCTGTCATCACATAGGGTCCAATCTCAATCAGATAGATTTTCTTTGCTTTGCAAAAAACAGGCACTACCTATTTCCAATTCTTGATCAGACCCAGTTGAGGTTTGAATCCACAACCCCCACATACAAATTGAGCACTATATCAACTGAGCTACTGTGGTTGTAATTTTGTTTGACATCTCATGAATCATGTATAATAAGTAATACTCAACAAATCTCCCAAATGTATAAATTTACCACATGTATAAGTTTCAATCAATAACAGTATTGAAAGTTAGTCTGGACCTTTTTTCTGCAGCTGTCATATGGGTTTGAGAGATTTGTCAGAAAAAATATTCAATTTCTTTGAAGATATGAAGCTGGTCACATACACTGATCATATACATAACTGCAGCATGGTGTAATAATCTCCCACTTGATGGACAGAAAAATATCTTGTCTTACCCCAAGAGACTTTTCTCCATATTAATTCATGGGCTAAAAATAGCTCATTCTAGACAAACAATTTTAGACCTATGGTAAAAATGTCTTATCCACAACAGCTGATCACAGATTTTATTACAGTCAAACCTGTCTATAAAGGCCATCCTAGCCCTAGGGAACCAATAAAAGGGACCTTTGAGGACAGGTGGCCTTTATAAGCAGGTGTCCTTATATAGAGGTGGCCTTTCAGGCATGTTGGACTGTATATTATTTTTAATAATCCTGTATGATAACTTGGTCATATTTTGATCATTGTAATCTGTCGGATATTCAAAAACTCTGAACCTACATCTATAACTGACAGTCAAATCAAAGTCTCAAGATCTTTGAAAGAGACCATAAAACTGATGCCCAGAACAAACTGCAAATGTAAAAGTTTCTGTCACTTCATCTAAACCTGGTGACATCTTGATATAAGTGAAATATTCTTGACTGGAACATTGTAAAACCCCATTTGGTCAACCAATCATAAAAAATTAATCTATACTTTTTTTTATTTAATAGGTACCAGGATTTCATGAGAGATTGTCCCAGTGGTGTTCTTAGAAAAGAGGTAAAGTTGAATTTTAATTCTTCTAAATTCTTACTTGCTACGCTGATCAAGTGCTAAAGACAAGGCTCATACAGAAATTGAAAAGTCAAGAAATTTTGTAAAATGTCGTAGAAAAAAATTTAGAAAAAGGTTTAATACTATGTAAACATAAAAAAAATTCCTTAAATTTCTAAATGGATGTATGGAATAAAAACCATTCAAAACATTCTCTTATTGCAAAAATTCTGGGAAATTTGGTTTTATGTGTTTCTAAGTTTACATAATTACATGTATTTAGAAGGAACCATTCAACTCAAAAGTGCCATATTAATATAAAAAGTCAAAATAAAGACCCTCCTATCAGAAAATTGATATTGTAAACATGAATATTTACAATATGACTGTATCTCTCTTGGATGAAACATACACAAGCAATTGTATTTCAATTAAGAAATGACATTCTGATCATGGTATTTCAAGGGGTAATGAAAGATAGTGTGGCGCGTGCCAAATTCGATGAAGGGCAAAGCCAGAAATGTCATTTCTTATATTTACAATAAATATTTTGTATCTTGGCGCTATTTTTTCCATATCTGCGCGTGTGATATAGAGTTTTTAGCCATGCGAGATCAGCGTATCTCACATGACCACGCGGCCCACTGTGTAGGACATGACGTAATATTGCAGGAAAATTGATACACATCAAGGGTCATGACCCCCATTGTCTTTTATTGGGAATTGAAATACTATTGCTTCTGTATGTTTCATCGAAGACAGGTACAGTCATATTGTAAATATTTCCCGTTGAAAGACAATAGGGGTCATGACCCTTGATGTGTATCAATTTTCCCGCAATATTACGTCATGTCCCGCACAGGGGGTCACATGATCATGTGAGATACGTCGATCTCGCCTGGCTAAAAACCCTATATCACATGAGCAGATATGGAAAAAATAGTGCCAAGGTACAAAATATGTATTAAAAGAAAGAATTGTAAATATAAGAAATGACATTTCTGCCCTTGAAATACCATGATCAGAAATTTCATTTCTTAATTAATATGTGATTAGTTATTTAATTATGTCCTTGAAATCTGAGAAAAGTAATTAAATTTTGATTGACTTGCTCTGTCTATATGAACCCAGAAAGAGCAAATGTCATATGCCTGACTTCAGTTAAAACTTAACTTGATTTTATTAAATTTTAACATGGACATTGAAGGATAAAAATATTTCACTTGTGGCTAGAAGATCAGCTGGCAAACAGACAAAACATAAGTAAAGGTGTTATAAATTGCAATTAAATTAAAAACTCAGATTATTGAATTAAATATGTGCAAAGATTAAAATATTACACCTGCAGTTAGAATATCCTCTGGCAAACGGACAAACACAAGTGCAGGTGTTATAAATTGCAATTAAATTGAAAACATAGATTATTGAATTTAATATGCATAAGGCTAAAAATATTTAACCTTTGGCTAGAAGATCTGGCAAACAGACAAAAGGCAAGTCAATTCAGGTGTTATAAATTGCAATTAAACTGAAAAACTTAGGTAATTGAATTTAAGGTGAGCAAGGGTAAAGATATAACTTTTTCACACGCAGCTAGAAGACCAGCTGGCAAAAAGACAAATGCAAGTAAAGGTGTTATAAATTGCAATTAAATTGAAAACTCAGATTATTGAATTTAATATGTGCAAAGATCAAAATATACACCTGCAGTTAGAATATCTCCTGGCAAATGGACAAACACAAGTACAGGTGTAATAAATTGCACTTAAATTGAAAACATAGATTACTGAATTTAATATGCACAAGGATAAAATTATTTAACCTTCGGCTAGAAGATCTGGCAAACAGACAAAAGCAAAGCAATTCAGGTGTTATAAATTGCAATTAAACTGAAAAACTTAGGTAATTGAATTTAAGGTGAGCAAAGTTAAAAATATAACTTTTTCACATGCAGCTAGAAGACCAGCTGGCAAAAAGACAAATGCAAGTAAAGGTGTTATTAATTGCAATTAAATTGAAAACAGATTATTGAATTTAATATGGGCTAGGATAAAAATATTTCACCTGTGGCTAGAAGATCTGGCAAACAGACAAACACAAGTAAATGCAGGTGTTATAAATTGCAATTAAACTGAAAACTTCTGTTATTGAATTTAACACAAGCTAAAATAAAAAATATAAAAAATATTTCACCTGTGGCTAGAAGCTCTTGCCAAGATGTTCCAAATTGCAATTAAATGGGAGACTTTGGGTCAATTAAATATTTTTGAAGTTTTTAAAATACAGATTAAGATATTTCAATCAGAATAGTTATACCAATATTTATAGTTAGTTATACAAACAGATTAACACAGCTGTTTATGTTACAAATTAGACAATATTTGAAATTAATGTCAATATTATGAGTGATAATGGCTATTTACGAATGGAAATCCAAACCAATGCCAATTCTAAAACTTTTATGGCAATTTACAAAAAAATAATGTTATTGTTCATCCCTACTTGGAGGTGATGTGTGTGTATATATAATGGATTTTTTAAGGTTTTACATACAAGTGCACTAAAGGGTATCTTGAAAGTTAATCCAATGGATTAATTAATTAATCTTGATGATTTAACCACCTGTAAGAGGTGATGTATAATGGATTTTTAAGTTTTTACATACATAAGTATACTAAAGGGTATCTTGAAAGTTAATCCTATGGATTAATAATTAATTAATCTTGATGATTTAACCACCTGTAAATGTTATTAAGAGATTTTTCATTTATATCCATTTGTGCAATTTTTTAATGATCACCCTTTTATCCTTGTAAACCTGGTGATGACTGTTAGTGTTAAGGAAAATATATTAGCTGGGCCAGCATAATTTCATATTAATGTCATTTTCAGACATCAAGCGCTGGATTCATCATCATTCCTTAACTAACTAAGATTCTCTAAGTTTAGCTGATTTTGACAATCTCTTTTGGAATTATGAATAAAGATCTTCAGAACAACACCTCAAATGCCTTAATTTCTTAACAATTAATTAAGTTATTATGTTTACAAATTTGCCAGATTTAAGGTAAAGAAAATCTTGGTTAAGGTAAAGAAAATCTTGGTTAAGGAATGATTGTGAAACTGGGGCCAGTCTCTATGATACATGCACAGCTTGCATTAGAATATTTTAGATGGGTTTATTGAGAGTTGAATGGAGTGATGGTGTTTTACACCCCCTTGTATGGCTGATTAGCTGGCTACATGGATGGTAACCTAGATATAAAACTGGTTAGCTGTAAGACTGGTTAACTAGCTATATCACTGGTTAACTAGCTGTATCACTGGTTGACTGTTTAACAAGTTATATGACTGGTTAAGTAGCTGTATGGCTGAATAACTGGTTGTAAGACTGGTTAAGTAGCCATATGACTGGTTGACTGTTTAACAAGTTATATGACTGGTTAAGTAGCTCTTACTGGTTAATTAGCTTTATCACTGGTTAACTAACCAGCTGTTATCACTGGCTAACTAGCTATATGGCTGGTTAACTAGCTGTATCACTGGCTGGTTAACTAACTGTATCACTGGTTAACTAGCTGTTTGACTGGTTAACTAACCAGCAGTTATCACCGGCTAACTAGCTATATGGCTGGTTAACTAGCTGTATCACTGGCTGGTTAACTAACTGTATCACTGGTTAACTAGCTGTTTGACTGGTTAACTAACTAGCTGTTATCACTGGCTAACTAGCTATATGGCTGGTTAACTAGCTGTATCACTGGTTAACTTACTGTATCACTGGTTAACTAGCTGTTTGACTGGTTAACTAACCAGCTGTTATCATTGGTTAACTATCTGTATGACTGAATAACTGGTTGTAAGACTGTTTGACTAGCTACATGACTGGTTAACAATCTATATGACTGGTTATCTAGCTGTATGACTGATAACTGGTTGTAAGACTGGTTAACTAGATGTATGACTGGTTAACTAGCTGTATCACTGGTTAACTAGATGTATCACTATTTAACTGACTAGCAGTTATCACTGGTTAACTAGCTCTATGACTGGTTAACTAGCTCTATGACTGAATAACTGGTTGTAAGACTGGTTAACTAGCCAAATCACTGGTTGACTGGTTAACTAGCTCTACGACTGGTTAACTAGTTGTATCACTGGTTGACTGGTTAACTAGTTGTATCACTGGTTGACTGGTTAAGTAGCTCTACGACTGGTTAACTAGTTGTATCACTGGTTGACTGGTTATCTAGCTATATATGACCGCTAAACTAGCTGTAAGATAGGATGACTGGTTAACTGTATGGTTGGTTGATTGACTGTATGACTAAATCAGTGGGTAATAAAACAGTTGTGATGTAATATGTAAGCTGGCAGTTTGACCCCTTGGCCATCAAGTTTTTAAAGATCTGGTCCCAGTTTCACAACCGTTCCTTAACAAAGATTTTCCTCAATTTTCTTCAATCCAAATTTGAAAACTTGCTAACCTTCTTCTTCATTGTTCTTTATAGATATCCAGTCTCCTTGGTCTCAATTGTTAAAATAATCAGAAGTTTAAGGTGTTATTTTAAAGTTGTCATCAATCTTATGCCTTATATACAGTCCAACCTGCCTTAAAGGCCTCCTCTATATAAGGCCCACCTGTTTATAAAGGACAGTAGAATTGTATTCCAATTGTTCTTTATTCATGTTATTTGAACCTGTATATAAATGCCACCTGCCCATAAAGGCCACATTTACTGATTCCCTTGGGTGGCCTCAATAGACAGGTTTAGCTGTATTTAGTTTTGACAAAACTTTTATACATACTTCCAAAAAGAGCTGGCCAAAATTTGTCCTTTTTAAGTTAAGGAAAATCTTAGCTAAGGAATAATTGTGAAACTGGGACCAGGCCTCGGTTTCACAATCATTCCTTAGCTAAGATTTTCCTTAACTTAAATTTAGCAATTTTTTGTAATCTTTTTTTGGAACTGCTGATGAATATTTTTGTCAAAAATAAATGCAAATGTTTAATTCTAGCAATTATCTTAAAATTGAGACCTTAAGTTCCTGATTACTTCAAAAGTGACAAAATTAAAAAGATTTGAAATTTTGCAAGATTTAAGTTAAGGCAAGTCTTAGCTAAGGAATGATTGTGTAACTGGGGTCATTCTTTTCCTAGGTTCTTTGTTACCCCTGCCATTCTTAAAATATTACAGAAAATTATCTTGACCGAGGGCAGTGGTTTGGTTGACCAAAGTTGAAACATTTAATGACCCGTGAAAAGAAGATTTTTTATTTAAATCTTTTATGATGTCTTACGGATCAAGATCAATCAATAAATAAATAAACCAGGTGTAAACAAAATGTATTTATTGGTGATGTAAACAATAAAACTAAAAAAGGTCATGACCTTTTGAATTAAAAAAATAATCAGAGGACGCTAGACCAAATAAATTGAATAGAGATAAAGGGATTTAAGATTTAACACTTTTGTAAGGAAGTTTTGGGTTTTTGTTAATCATGTTAATTAGACTTGAGTTGTTAATTGGTCATGTGTTATTAATTAGCATTAAATTTTCCCGTCTTAAATTGCAATTATTGCTTTATAGCCCTGTGCTAATTGCACTTAAACCAAAAACCATTCATAATAGCATGAATAGGTCATGTAACATATAAGAGGCATTTATATAATTTTAGATTTACCTTCTAAGGCCAGTGTTAAATATTTGTTTGGTTATATATAAAGTTAATTCAATGCTAAATGTTAAAAATATCTCTCGGTTAAAAATACATGCAGAAATAGCTAGAACAGTATATTTTCAACACTCGGTTGATCTTGTAAAGAAAGTGTTAAATATTTGTTTGGTTATAAATAAAGTTAATTCAATGCAAAATCTTCAAAATGTCTCGGGGTTAAAAATACATGCAGAAACAGAGCAGTATATTTTCGACACTTGACTGATCTTGTAAAGAAAGTCCTAATTCTCATCCAATGTCAGCATTTTTTTTGGGGGGGGGGGATTCGCAATATTTTTATTCTTGGGCCATTAGCACAAAGACCTCTTATAGTTCGAAAATTAAATACCAGACCGTCATTTTCAAACATAATTGTCAGTCTAGATTGTGTTTGTACTGCATTTGACAACTTTAGCTGCATCGACATTCTTGCTGGTTTATGCTCCTTTCACAATTTTAAATCATAAGATTTTTTGTACAGCGTTCACGATAGTGAACGTGTACATTGCTGTCACTTTCTTCCAAGATATCGAGCTTCTTTGCTATGAAATTATAAGATATGAGTACACCTGGAAATAGTGCGCCTGGTAAATGAGCGTGAAAGAAGTATATCTGTTTTATCGTGAGATATGTATTCTGAGACGGGTAATGCATTTGGTTACATATGCATATTTGGAATAAATTTTCGGACTACATTTCGGAATCTAGTAAAATATGGCGACTGGATGCATCTAATAATTTCTGCAATTAGGCGAACTGATCTCATGTTTACAATAAAAAGTAGTTCGAGAAGTTTGCGTCCTACGATGTAAAATCATAACTTTTTAGCTCACCTGAGCCGAAAGGCTCAGATGAGCTATTGCTATCTATCACCGTCCGTCGTCCGTCGTCCGTCGTTCGTCGTTCGTCGTGCATCGTGCGTAAACTTTACATTTTAATCTTCTCCTCCAAAACTACTGAGCCAAATTTGATGAAACTTGGTGATTATTATGCCTGGGTAACAGGCTTTCAAAATTGTGTTCGGGGTTTGACCACGCCCAACAATATGGCTGCCGTTACTATAAATAGCCAAAAGACAAAAAAATCTTCTTCTTTGAAACCAAAAGGTGCAGGCAAATTTTGATTGGATATTTGGATTCAGGATACCTAGATACACTAAAATTGTGTTTTTCATGAAAATTGGACGAAAAATAGGTTACGCGTTTTTTGCGTAAAATTATGTAATTTTTAAAATGAGACATTTATTGTTATAACTTCATAATGGCTGAAGATAATTGTATGGAGTTTTCACTGTTGATCTTGTCTTGCGATTTTCTTCCGATTGATGTCAAGGTCAAAGGTCAAGGTCATGTCCCAGTTTTTGACCTTTGATAAAAAATGCTATTTTTTAAACATTTCTGGTGATAATGACTTAGGATTTTTGGTTAATTGTAGGTATTGACATGACGAACATTTTGATATATCGATTAAGTTCATGGGTTCAAAGGTCAAGGTCACAGATGTACAAGTTTACCAAAATAGTTAATTATCTGCAAAACTATGAACTTTTTGTATAGGCATATATATTAGAATATTGTAGGTAATGGCCCGATGGTCATTTTGATACATATAAATAAAGGTCATGAGTTCAAAGGTCAAGGTCACAGATGTAAACAAGTACTGAAATGATTATTTATCTAAAAACTATGAACTTTTTGTATAGGCATGTATATTAGAATATTTTAGGTATTATCCTAACGATCATTTTGATATATGAATGAAGGTCATAGGTTCAAAGGTCAAGGTCACAGATGTGAATGAATACCTGAATGGTTATTTATCTTGAAAACTGTTAAATTTTTGGATATGCATGTATATTAGAATATTGTAGGTATTAGCCTAACAACCATTTTGATATATGAATGAAGGTTATGGGTTCAAAGGTCAAGGTCACAGATGTGAACAAGATCTGAAATGATTATTTATCTCAAAAACTATGAACTTTTTGTATAGGCATGTATATTAGACTATTTAGGTATTATCCTAATGATCATTTTGATATATGAATGAAGGTCATGGGTTCAAAGGTCAAGGTCACAGATGCGAATGAATACCTAAATGGTTAATTATCTTAAAAACTATTAACTTTTTGTATAGGCATGTATATTAGAATATTGTTGGTACTGGCACAGTGGTCATTTTGATAGATGAATGAAGAGCATGGGTTCAAATGTCAAGATCACAGATACAAACAAGTACTGAGATGATTATTTATCTCAAAAACTATTAACTTTTTGTATAGGGATGTATATTAGAATATTGGCCGAATTATCATATCGATATTTGAATGAAGCTCATGGGTTCAAAGGTCACAGGTGAGCGTTAAGGCCCATGGGCCTCTTGTTATGAAATGAACAGCAACGGCAGGTTGTTTAATTAATTCTTCGTGAAATCTACGGAAATTTAAATTTATTTTGAAGGTTATGATAACGTATTTTGATGTTGAGGCAATTGTGTCATATTTTAAAACTGTTTATCGATTAGATTTTACTTTCGTGAAAGGGAGATAATTCGTACAGTGTTGTGTACAAATTTTAAATACAGTCGTTTTACCAGTTCCGAACAGGGTTTCATATAAGCGCTGCTGCAGACATCATCCACAAGCAGAGGAAATAAAATTTATGTGGTGTAATAATACAAATGTTTACTGATTCCAAAATATCGACACCTGTCCTCAAAAACATGTGGTAGTATGTTTTCTTGAAAAAAGCATTTCCGTGATCACGATTTGTTTACATCGTTAAACTAGGTCACCGACAATCTGTCGACCTGTCCTGCACATACATTTAGGAAGCGGTTGAAGTTTATATTATTTAAACAATTAATGCCCATACATTCAAGTAGAAGCAAATTGAGAAAGTTATTTTGCGATTCCTTTAATTGAACGGGATTGAAATTTTAGATTATTCGGTAGTAAAAATTCGGAACTGGTAAAACAACTGTACTTCACCATTAACATGAAACGGGAATATTGTAAGCGATAATCAGCAGTTAATTAAAACCCAGATTAACAGCAAATGATCCAGTTACATACAACCGCTAGAATGTACCCCTCATAGCGACGGTAGGATCTGCAAAACTCTACTTTCTCTCTATCCGAAATGACAAAACGATCGGGTACAACTTTTTTAAATTTTAATTACCGATTGTCTTTTTCATATACAGTCGACTCTCGTTATCTCGAATTTGTTGGGTCCGTGGAAAGTAGTTCGACATATCCGAAGTTCGACTTAAAAATCGGCAAGTCCCTGACATGGGATGTAACTCTGTTGTACTTCTCATAACTGTTGACTTCCGGTCCATAACCGGCAATTTTTTATCATTATTTATTTCAATATTTATAACTTATGTTTATACTATTAAACAATGTAATGACAAAAATAAATAATTTCAATATTTATAACTTATGTTTTTACTATTAAACAATGTAATGACAAAAATAAATAATGATGAAATAATTCTCGACTCTAAAGCCTGAAGACGGCAACTCGGCATGGAAGACTAAACAGAAACTTCACCGTAATCTCTTAATCGTTTGTTAATCTTTCAGTTAAAATTAAATCACTTAGCTTTGATTATTTTAGGCATGTTTTCACCCACATTTCAAAGATTCTCGTTCCGTCATAATTTACTAAAAAATATTAAGCTTTGGGTATTAAGTTTTCATTTCACATACTTCAAAGGTAATCATTCTGTAAATTTGAACGACCAACACGGGAGGTAACTGTTTGTGTGTACATGTGAACACTGATCGACCGAAGGTGCGTGGATGTAATTAAAGATCAATAATGCTGATTATTGATTATTGATTCATGGTCAGGTGATTAAGAAAGGGTTTCTTTCTTCACAGGTAAAGGTAACAAAAGGAAGGACTTCAGTTTATTCCGACAAAGGGAACTCAATCATGCATGCACAAACGTGACAGGTGACAGTTAAGACATCAAAGAAGTTTGCCGGTTCGACTCATGTGTATCAAATTTAGAATGATTTAATGTCAACGGACCTAAAAATTACTTCGACTCATCCGGAAATTCGACTTACACGATTTCGACTTAAACATTTAATTCCAGTATATTTATATAAGAATAAAATTGGGACCGCAAAACTAACTTCGACTTATCCGGAATTTCGACATATCCGAGTTTGACTTAACGAGAGTCGACTGTATTTATGAAATTATTATTTTCTACCATTTAATTCAGCAATACATGGTTTGGTACATTGTTTCTTTTTCCAAAAAAAAAAAAACATCCGTCGGACGATGCAATGAGCTGCGATGTCGATTTGGCACTAATTCAAAAACTTGGTGTTAAACTTTCGACAGGCCTGTACTGTAGATGAGGAATCGATAACTGACTATTGTTTTTAAGACACTAACAGTAATGATGTAACAGAGTATAATAAATATATCAGAGATCATATAAAATAAAAAACTCATTGTCACATGTTGTGGAAAAAATTTCGAGTTACTTGGTGCATTTCCTTGTTGAAATTCAATATCTAGATGGTCATATCTTGTGGAGTCAACTCCGAGTTACTTCATGCATTTCCTTGTTGAAATTCAATATCTAGATGGTCACATCTTGAAGAGTAAATTCCAAGTTAATGAGGACATTTCCTTATTACCCCAATTTTTTAAAGAAAGTAGGGGTCACCGGTATTTAATTTCACAATGCTTCAGTCCGCTAGCTGATCAATGAATAAATAGCATTAGAAATGATTAGTTGACTGCATGGTTCTCTGGGTGAAGGGAATTTATTGTGCACTTAGATGCTTATCACTTGTAATATATGGACACTAGTCTTAAAAAAGTAAAAATACAGTCAAACCTGTCTATAAAAGCCACCAAAGGAAACCAGTAGAATTGGCCTTTATATGCAGGTGGCCTTTATATACAGGTGCAAATAATATGAATAAATAACAATTGGGATACAACTATACTGGCCTTTATAAGCAAGTGGCTCTTATGTAGAGGTGGCCTTTAAGGCAGGTTGGACTGTAATACCTAAAATTCTTTCAAGTTTATTGAGTTATTTTGTGATGTATTATACCCTATTAGAACCCATAACCTGCAAAGTCAATTTTCTCCACCATCAGTTAGGGCTAGGGGGTATTGGCCTCCTTCTAAGACAATTCTGGTTTGCAATAGTTACAATTCACTGCCATTTAAAGCAGTGTATTTATTACAGACAGTAGTAACCCGCATGTTGGTGGCACTCGGGTGAGACAATTAGCTTTCATTAGAAAAAATATCAATAACATCATGTTTTGAAATATTGAATGTTGTTTCAAGCTTTATCAGGTAGAAAGAGAAAAAAAAACAAAAACATGAAATGAAAATATTAAAAAAATTGAGTTTAGCTTTGAATTTTCATCTCAATAAAAAGATATTGATGTAGTTTTAACCAATATTACATGATGCTGCAGCAACAGAATAAGAAACATTATGTTTAAGGGAATTTAAAAAAAATTAAAAATGAAATAAAAATAAAAAATTCAAAGAAAGTTTAGCTTTGAATTTTCATCTCAATAAATACATATTAGCTGTAGATATTAATTTATGCTCCAATAAATAACATATGTTTTGAGGAGAAAAAATAGAATATAAAATAAAAAAATTCAAAAAAGTTTTAGCTTTGAATTTTCATCTCGATAAATAGATATTTGATGTAGATGGTTTTTAACCAATAATAGATTATGCTCCAGTAAGTCGGATCATGTTTTTGAAGTATTGATTGTTTTAACACCATTATATCTGGATATTACATAATCCTGTTTAGGATTATAAGTACACTTTGAAGTGTCTACGGAACTCGGAGACTGCCTTATAGTCGCATAATATAGACAACTGCACATGTTGTAAATAGAGCCTTGTTGGCTAAGTGGTCTATTTAAGTACGCACAATCCTCTCATCACCTAGGTTAGAACCCGCTTTGTGACAGATCCTAGTGTGAGAAAGAAAGTTAATTTTCAATTTGCTTGCCAAACGTTGGCCGTTTTTTTTTTAGGCACTCTGGTTTCTTCCACTATTCATGAACCATGTACTGTCTCAATTTAAGTAAAAAATTTTTGACTGGTTGTCCCAAAGGGAGGCATAAAAAAAAGAAAACAAAATAATAAGTAGATAAAAATAAGAATAAAATAAAATAAAATAAAAAAAAAAAAATAAAATAAAATTAATTAAAAAAAATCAAAAAGAATATCTCTTTGAATGCATGTTGATCTCAATAAATAGATATTAGATGTAGATGGTTTTTAACCAATAATAGATTATGCTCCAGTAAGTCAGATCATGTTGTTGAAGTATTGATTGTTTTAACACCATTATATCTGGATATTACATAATCCTGTTTAGGATTATGATTACACTTTGAAATGTCTACGGAAGTCCGAGACTGCCTTATAGTCGCATAATATAGACAACTGCACATGTTGGCTCAATGGTCTAGTTAAGTATACACAAACCTCTCATCGCTTAGGTATGAACCCATATGTGACAGATCCTAGTGTGAGAAAGTTAATTTTTAGTTTGCTTGCCAAAAGTTGGCCGTTTTTTCTAGGCAATCTGGTCACATAACATAGACAACTGCACATGTTGTAAAAGTCTACTTGGTGGCAAATTGGTCTAAAGCACATGCAGGTCTCCCATCGCCTAGGTTAGAATCCACTTTGTGACAGATCCTAGTGTGAGACAGTTAATTTTCAATTTGCTTGCCAAAGGTTGGCTGTTTTTTCTAGGCACTCTGGTTTCCTCCACTAGTCATGAACTGTCTCAATATAAGTGAAAAATGATTGACTGGTTGTTACTGAGTGAGTCATGAAGAAAAGAAAACAAAAATAATAAATAAATAAAAATAAGAATAAAATAAAATAAAAAAAATAAATAAATAAAAATAAAATAAATTAAAAAAAAATTTCAAAAGAATATCTGTTTGAATGCATGTTGATCTCAATAAATAGACATTAGATGTAGATGGTTTGTAACCAGTATTAGATTATGCTCCAGTAAGTCAGATCATGTTTTTGAAGTATTGATTGTTTTAAAACTATTATATCTGGATATTACATAATCCTGTTTAAGATTATAAGTACACTTTGAAGTGTCTATGGAACTCCGAGACTGTCATACATAACATTAAGACAACTGCACATCATGTTAAAGGGGCACTCTGGTAGCCAAGTGGTCTGAAATACAGGTTTACGGATCACAGTGCCTCTCACTTGGAATTAACGGAGAAAACAGCTGACCTTTGGCTAGCTAACTGACCAAACTTTTTCACATTAGAATCAGCCTGTATCACGTCAAGATTTATTACCTCATGCTATTAAGGCAGAAGAAAAACTGAGTACCTAGAATAAACCTCAGACTTTTGGCTAGTGAACTGATAAACTTTCTCAAAATAGGATCTGCTGTAATCTCTAAAAGTTTTAATTATTTACTTTAGACATGTGGTGGGTGCAGCTAGTTTAAAAGGAGGTACTTACCTTTCAGGAGCACCCGGCCTCACTTCCCTGGTGGAATTTCACAAGTCAGATTCAAAATTTTTACTTTGCATCTTGATTGTGATTCAGACATGGATTAGTATGTTTGTGTTTGATTACACTTTTAAGGCAGTCTCGGCGTTCCATAAGTGTCTATGGATATTAATCCACGATCCATGATTATGTGTTATTTATTTTTGAAGTAATGTGACTCGTTTTCATGTTTATTTTGACAGATAAATTAATTTTTACTCTGATCTTGTATGTCATATTGAATTTGTTCCTTTAGAGAAAATTTTATAAACAAGTTAGATGTGAAGTGCATATTTTAAGCTGTTGATTTTCGATATGCATCGATCATAAAGTTATTATTTCATGTTAAAACCATAATCCCAACTGCAGTCAAACACAAGCATATGTGTCCATGTTGAAAATCACAAAACCAAAAGTCAAACATAAACAATACCAATCCATGTTCAAATCACAACCCCAAAAGTCAAACACAAACATAGCAGTCCATGTTCAAATCACAACCCCAAAAGTCAAACACAAACATAGCAGTCCACGTTCAAATCACAACCCCAAAATTCAAACACAAACACACCAGTCCATGTTCAAATCACAACCCCAAAATTCAAACACAAACACACCAGTCCATGTTCAAATCACAACCCCAAAATTCAAACACAAATATACCTGTCCATGTTCAAATCACAACCCCAAAAGTCAAACACAAACATACCAATCCATGTTCAAATCACAATCCCAAAAGTCAAACACAAACATACCAATCCATGTTCAAATCACAACCCCAAAATTCAAACACAAACACACCAGTCCATGTTCAAATCACAACCCCAAAATTCAAACACAAACACACCAGTCCATGTTCAAATCACAACCCCAAAATTCAAACACAAATATACCTGTCCATGTTCAAATCACAACCCCAAAAGTCAAACACAAACATACCAATCCATGTTCAAATCACAACCCCAAAAGTCAAACACAAACATAGCAGTCCATGTTCAAATCACAATCAGAAAAGTCAAACACAAACATAGCTGTCCATGTTCAAATCACAACCCCAAAGGTCAAACACAAACATAGCAGTCCATGTTCAAATCACAGTCAGAAAAGTCAAAAACAAACATAGCGGTCCATGTTCAAATCACAACCCCAAAAGTCAAACACAAACATAGCTGTCCATGTTCAAATCACAATCAGAAAAGTCAAACACAAACATAGTGGTCCATTTTTAAATCACAACCCCAAAAGTCAAACACAAACATACCAATCCATGTTCAAATCACAACCCCAAAAGTCGAACACAAACATATCAATCCATGTTCAAATCACAACCCCAAAAGTCAAACACGAAAATAGCAGTCCATGTTCAAGTCACAACCCCAAAAGTCAAACACAAATATACCAGTCCATGTTTAAATCACAACCCCAAAAGTCAAACACAAACATACCAATCCATGTTCAAATCACAACCCCAAAATCAAACACAAACATACTAATCCATGTTCAAATCACAACCCCAAAATCAAACACAAACATACTAATCCATGTTCAAATCACAACCCCAAAAGTCAAACACAAACACACCACTCCATGTTCAAATCACAATCCCAAAAGTCAAACCACAAGCACACCAGTCCATGTTCAAATCACAACCCCAAAAGTCAAACACAAACATACCAATCCATGTTCAAATCACAATCCCAAAAGTCAAACCACAAGCACACCAGTCCATGTTCAAATCACAATCCCAAAAGCAACTTAGTAAAACTTTGATAACTGGCAAATTAAGTTAAACATATGAACTTCCACCATGGAAGTGAGGCTGGGTGCTCCGTAAGCACCTCCTGTCTAGCTAGCTACACTCTTCACTATGTAATCAGTATAACTATTCAAATTACATTGATCATAACTCCTGTTATACTATTATTAAGTCAATCTAGTTGGGGAAATAGCTTTCTTTTCTACATAAATGATCAGGGCTGAATCCACAGATGTGAGATGCAGATGCATTGTTCTCTGAAGGGGTTGATGCCCTAGTGAACCACTTAGCCATTATGAGCTTGGAATTTCGCAAATCTGTGTATGTAAAACAGAATTTTGCATTACTGTTGGCCTTACCATTAAGTGAAATTATAACTGAAGGATTTGAAATGTGTTTTTGAGTATTATAGAAATCTTAACTCATGCATGCTTATACTTTTCATTATTGTGGTGTTAATTAGAAAAGCTCTTCTAACTAATCTTTGTTAATTGGATTAACTGATTACTTAAGGTTTAGCACCTGTTTATCAACGAGGAATTAAAAAAAAATCGTAATCGTATTTTCCGCTGCAATGCAGGTATTGTATCACCTGTGACTTACGTCGCCAAAAGGCGAGACAGGTCTTTACCTTTATCGGTTTTGTCGTCATTTGTTTGTTGGACAAAAACCGCATTTTAATCCTGTGCTTTTTGATCAAGTCTCATGAACTATATAAACGCAGATGTTTTTGTCCGAGGACTTGTTCCAGGGTATAGTAAAATAAAAATAAGACTTCTGTCTTTCTGCAATTAACATTTTATGTAAAAAAAAACTGTTCCGTTCTAGACTGATACGTATGTCACACTGAAGTCAAAAGGTCAAAACACTTGAAAGTTAATTTTAGGTCAAACATTTGTAATATTAACGTTTTGTTTAAAATAAAATTTAACATGTATACTTTTTAGAATAAATTCAGAATTTTCAGATAAAATTCAGAATTTAAATAAAAATGTTACGAAAAATTCAACACTAATTTATTGTTGTAAAGAAAATTCGGAATAAATTAAGATATTTTCAGCAATATTCCAACATAATTCAAATTTTGGTTTTATGAAGGCAGGCCCCAGTTCCACAATCATTCCTTAATTAACTATAACCAGTAAGATTTTCCTTTTTGTAACTAAAATCTAGCCAGATTGAAAAAAAAATCATAATTGCTGGCTGCTTGCAAATTAATTGTTGATCCAGGGATATTGCAAGCCTAAACTAATCAAGAAACTCAAAAAGTTTTATGGCTGTCACTGTCATCACTGTATTGTTGATAAATTTGACATCTCTGTGTCCAGGGTTGCCCTGGATATATTTTGCATCCAATAGTTCCATGTTCCTTTCACACAATTATGATTACACATGTGACAGGTGTAGCTAGCTAAACAGTAGGTGCTTACCCTTCAAAAGCACCCAGCCTCACTTCCGGAGCACCTGGCCTCACTCCCCTGGTGGAAGTTCACGTGTCTAACCTAACTTGTCAGTTTCAAAGTTTTTACTTTGCTTCTGGATTGTGATTCAGACATGGATTAGTATGTTTGTTTTTATTTGTTATTCAGAAATACATGGTGTCACTTTGAAGTTAGTCTCAAGCTTATATAAAATATACTAGTATTTTATAAAATACAAATTTGCCAAAATTAGCCAAATCTAAGGATAGTCCGATCTGCCTTAAAGGAAACCTCTATATAAGGGCAACCTGTTTATAAAGGCCAGTAGAAGTGTATCCCTTTCGTTCTTTATTCATATTATTTGAACCTGTATATAAGGGCCACCTGCCTATTAAGGCCACTTTTACTTGTTCACTTGGGTGGTCTTTATAGATAAGTTTGACTGTATTAGAAAAATGTGAGTTAAGAAATGATTGTGAAACCTATGGTTCCTGGGCTGGGTAACTCGAAGCTCTCTTAGTAGTTATGAACACTTAACTCCTTTGTGTTATATAGACATTAAGTGTTCGTAACTGCTAAGAGAGCTTTGAGTTACCCAGCCCTGATCTATAGCTAGCACTGAGATGAAAAAAATTTATACAAGACTTATCAAGTCTATATGTACTTAAAAATATATTGAATTTTGAAAAAAATATTATGGATCAAAGGCTTGGATTAGGATCCAATCAATGGATCACATTGTCTGCAGAAAATATGGCGGACGGTCAGTATGTAGGATCAAAGGAACGATTCTTTATTTTTAACAATCAACTCATATTTATTATGTTTATAATGACATATTTGGCATCATTTTTCAACCCCCACACCCCTTGCAACATAAATCAAATTCATATATATAAATTAGGCTATATCAAATTCATTTATAGTTCATCAGACACGTCCACTTGTAAATTTTAAAATTAAGAAAGAAAAAATTTAAAATTAGTTTCAAAATGGTTTTCTGTCTGTTATAAAAATTCTGCATTGCATTTTTAGTCTATTTTTTGTGTCCCTCGGGTATAAAATTTTTCAACATTGATTGTCTGTTGTGGACAACAACATACATGTACGTTAACTATGCCAATGTTTGTTGTTCCATCACCTGGTTTGTGATATTAAATGAGAATTTGCCAAAACAACATATTTTTCAGGGGTTCAAAATCATGTTTTGTAATGGAAGGTCCAGGACCTTTTGCCTTTATTTTTGGCAGGTCCCACATAAAGTTTTGAAAGTCCAATATCAACATTGAAAGATCCATGTGCAATTATGTAATTATATTGAAAAAGTAGAATTATTCTGGTAAAAATGGAAGGTTCAGTGGACTTTTACAATTTTAATATTAATGGTCCCAAGGTAAAATCAATAGGTCCCGGACCTCGGACCCAGGGAATTTTGAACCCCTGTTTTTTATGTTTTAGAGTTATGTTTGACAATGTGCATGTTTTGCCTTCTGACATTTTTTTCTCTCACTCTTACTTATTTCTGTCTCTCCGTGAGGAGAATCGGGCCATTTACAAGTTCTCTCCATTTTCCTCTATCTGTTGCTACATTTGTTGCCTCAGTCCACGAGTTGTAACCTAGTTCCTTACGTTCTTTTTCAATGGTCCTTCTCCAAGTCTCTTTGGGTCTTCCTCTTTTCCTTTTCCCCTCTGGTGTCCAGGTGAGTGCCAGTTTTGGGTACCTGTTGTTTCCCATTCTTAAAACGTGACCCAGCCATTTCCATCTTCTTTTCTCTCACTCATCTGGTTCAGATTTTGTAGGCCTGAAATTTTTTTATTTCTTTTTTTTTTTTAATACGTGAACTTTTTTATCGCTTGCTCAACTCTATTTGTTTTCAACAAAATCGAACAAACTAAAAATTAATTTTGTGTGGCCTTGTAATGTCCATACATCATGAATGAATCGATGCACTACTAATTAAGCTACAAGTACACAAACAAAACAAAAAAAAAAAATAAAATTATAATTATTTGGCAGTGATTTAATTTATACAAATATTTCAAAAACTTTAAAGATTTAAAAAAAACAAAAATTATTTTGATTTATCTGATTTTAATTGGATTAATCTATCCCATAATTCCAGACAAGATTTTAATCTTTGCATTGTATGATGGGAAATTTGACAGACAGGTATGTATACGTATCACATGATAAGTCTTTAACCGGTTAAATGGTCATGTGACATGGAATCTGATATTGATTAAATAACACTGATAATTTGAATAGGAAAATTGATAATGACATAACACTATTGAGTCGATAAAATCTGAACATAATTTTTTTACAGTCGACTAAATGTGGCATGTGGCTTATATTTCGGTAGATCTATAGTTTTAAATTTTATACATAATTTGAAGATCCTTATCTTATAAATAAATTTGATTTTTGGAGATAATAATTTTGATATTTGTAACCTAAATACAAACCAATTTTAAATATATCTTAACATATGGTTTACATGATATATTTCTTGTTTTCTTCTCCTCTCCGTGACAGGTTGACATAAGTCGAACACAAAAAAATTAATTTATCAATGAGCGAATACAATATGACACATGGCAAACATTTGTAAAATGTTCACCGATAATTACATAGATATTGGTATTAACTTACTTGACATAGTTCCTTCTCTCCCCGAGGAGAATCAGGCCATTTACAAGTCCTCTCCATTTGCCTCAGTGTCTGTCGCTACTTTTGTTGTCCCAGTCCATGAATTGTATTAAAATCTACTGGCAACAGAAAGTATCAAATGAAGAATTAAGAACAAGAGCTGAAGCAGAAAAGATCAGCACCACAATCAAAAGAAGAAGGTGGAAATGGACGGGCCACGTTTTGAGAATGGGAAACAACAGGTATGCAAAACTGGCACTTACCTGGACACCATAGGGGATGAAGAAAAGAGGACGACCCAAAGAAACTAAACGGAGAAGAACTATTAAAAGAATGAAAAGATACAGTTATTAGCATATGAATAGAGTTCAACCTGCCTTAAAGGCCATCTCTATATAGAGGTCACCTGCTTATATTGGCCAGTAGAATTTATCCCATTTGTTCTTTATTCATACTATTTGAACCTGTATATAAGGGTTACCTGCCCATAAAGTCCACTTTTACTGGTTCCTTTTGGTGGTCTTTATAGACAGGTTTGACTGTATTGATATAGACTCAAAACTGTCTATAAAGGTCACCTTAGGAAAAAATTAATAGTGGTCTTTATGGACAGGTGACCCCAATATACAAATTCAAGTAGCGTAACATCAATTAAAAGCATGAGATAAAAATGAATTTTGGCCTTTAACAGCAGATGGCCCTAGCATATATATAGATTTGCTGTTGATTTTAATGTTTTTAATGTCGCATCAAAGTGACATCAACAAAATTCAGGTAATTGCAACAAGAGCAAGTTAATTAAATTTTAAGGATTAATCAAAAACAAACATACTAATCCATGTCCGAATCACAATCCAGACTATGGAACTGACAAGTTAGGTTTGACACTTTAACTTCCACCAGGGAAGTGAGGCCGGGTGCTCCTGAAGGGTAAGCACCTCCTGTTTAGCTAGCTACACCCACCACATGTGTAATCAAAATTGTGTGAAAGGTACATTAATCTAAGACAAAAGTTTATATACACATGAGATGTGTGAGATTGTGTTTTATGGTGTGCCTTGTACAGGCACACACTCAGGGAGGGGGGACTTTTAGGTGCTAGCTCACAGAGTTAGCATGCTGCAGACAAGCATACCACTCCTCCAATTATGTTTGATGTATAGAAGTAAAAGTTCAGAAATTTGATGAAATTAGACCAAATATTTTGAACTTTGGAAGTGGGGCTCATTTTTTGGTCCTAATTTTAAATTAAACAGATAGACAGCTCTGACATTTTACCTCATTGGTGTAAGTGAGAAAATCTTAACTGAAACACAAATTATCTTCACTCAACTCCAATTTACCAACTCCTCTGATACAGTGTGTTTTCATTACTATAAGAATTTACACATGTTCTTAATGCAGTTTGTAGTTGAGTTAATCATTCACCATTCTATATTTATACAGTACAGACCTGTCGAAAGTTTAATACTTGGGTAACAAAAACAAGTGAAAGCTAATTGCAGCCAAGTGGCAGATATGGATACAGTACAGACCTGTCGAAAGTTTAATACTGGGCTAACGAAAACAAGTCAACTTTCGACAGGTCTGTAATACTGCCAAGAGATAGATGACTGTTGATTAGCTAAGTGTTAAACTTCCGACAGGTCTGTACTGTAGCTATTGACCAAAAACTGCTAGATAGATAGATAGATAGATAGATAGCAGCTTTTAAAAAGCTGTCGGGACAAAGCTAAGGATGAACTGAGATTACTGATGATTCTATGATTATCTTAGTGTTAAACTTTCGACATGTCTGTACTGCAGCTATTGACCAAAAAGTGTCGAGAGCTAGCTAGATAGCAGCTTTTGAAAAGTTGTCAGGACAAAGGTAAGGATGAACTGAGATTACTGATGATTCTTTGATTAGCTTAGTGTTAAACTTTTGACAGGTCTGTACTGTAGCTTTTGTCCAAAAACTGTTTAGAGCTAGCTAGATAGCAGCTGTTGAAAAGCTGCAGAGGTAGAGCTAATGATGAAATGAGATTACTGATGATCTTGGATTAGCTTAGTGTTAAACTTTTGATAGGTCTGTACTGTAGCTCTAAGTTATTTAATGAAAGGTCTTTTATAATTGGATGAGAGTGGTTTTACTATAATAAATTTAATCATAGAACAACTTGATTGTCATCATGTACATATTGGTATTTTATTTTAAACTCCATATTACTTCATACATATCATGACATCATGCCATAGCTATAACTGCTATACTCTTTTGATTTGGTGACATTCTGTGAATGTGACATCAAATTGACATATCCCCAGCCATGTCTTTTATTTTCCGACACTGGCCGCCATCATGGTATCAAAGCAGCGTCACAGCAACTAATGACGTACTATTATCAGTGACATCATTAGATTGTGCAATTCAGGCCGAGTTCACCATCTTGTCCCTGATACCACCACTGTGGTAGCTACTAGCTCAGTTGGTAAAGTGCCCGTTCTGTAAGTTGGAGGTCGTGGGTTCAAACCATAACCAGGTCTGACCCAAGACTTGAAAGTGGGTAGTGACTGTTTTCCACCAAGCATTCGGCATTATGAAATGAAAGTCACGGTTCTTTAGGAACTTAAAATAAATGAGGTCCTGTGTCATGGTAGGCTTGGCACGATAAAGAACCCACCAGTGCAATGCACAGACAAAATTTCTGCACCTTTTCTTCTATAGCTGGCGATATCTCGATATAAGTGGAATATTCTTGAATGGACGTAAAACACCAATTTTCAACTCTTATCTCAATTTTGGAACCAAGGAACAATAGGTTTGTTTTGGTATACCTGTATATTGCACTTTTTTATTTTTTTAGCTCACCTGACCAAAGGTCATGTGAGCTTATGGTATGGTGCAGCGTGTATATGTGCGTGCGTGCGTGCGTGAGTGCGTGTGTGCGTGCGTGTGCGTGCGTGCGTCGTTAACACACATTTTCGACTTCTCTGAAAGTACTTGGCAGTTTTCAACCAGACTTGGTCAGAAGCATGTCTGGGTCGGTGCAATTCAGATTTGTTCGTGGCATTGCCATGGCTACCATAACTAGGTCAAGGTGACCTAGGGGTGCAAAAATCCTAAAAAATCTTCTTCTCCGAAAGTATTGATTGGAGAAAAAATCTGATGTGATATTTGGCTTCTCTAGAGTCTTAAGCCTGTAGTTTGTTCATTTCGTGAAATTCGGTCGAAAAATGGGTTACGCGTTTTTGCGTTTAATTTTGAAAAAATCGTAAAATAGCTTCAAATTGATATAATTTGACTACTTGACCAGATAATGACATGGGGTTTTCAGTTTTGACATCTTCTTAATAGTATCTTTAAAATGAGGTCAAGGTCAATTGTAAAGGTTGTGACCTAATTTTTTTTACCTCTGATTATAATTATTATCTCGAAAACTATAAACTTTTTGTATAGTCATGTATATTAGAATGTTGTAGGTATTGATAAAACGATCATTTTGATATATAGAAAAAGGTCATGGGTTCAAAGGTCAAGGTCACAGATGGGAAACAATACAGAAATGGTTAATTATCTCGAAAACTATAAACTTTTTGTATAGGCATTTATATTAGAATGTTGTAGATATTGACACAACGATCATTTTGATGTATAGAAAAAGGTCATGGGTTCAAAGGTCAAGGTCACAGATGCGAAAAAATTCCGAAATGGTTAATAATCTCAAAAACTATAAACTTTTTGTATAGGCATGTATATTAGAATGTTGTAGGTATTGATACAACAATCATTTTGATGTATAGAAAAAGGTCATGGGTTCAAAGGTCAAGGTCACAGATACGAAACAATACCGAAATGGTCAATCATCTTAGAAATTATTAACTTTTTGTATAGGCATGTATATTAAAATGTTGTAGGTATTGATACAACAATCATTTTGATGTATAGAAAAAGGTCATGGGTTCAAAGGTCAAGGTCACAGATGCAAAACAACACCGAAATGGTTAATTATCTCGAAAACTATAAACTTTTTGTATAGGCATGTATATTAGAATGTTGTAGGTATTGATACGACAATCATTTTGATGTATAGAAAAAGGTCATGGGTTCAAAGGTCAAGGTCACAGATAATTATCAATACTAAAATGGTTAATTATCTTGAAAACTATAAACTTTTTGTATAGGCATTTATAGTAGAATGTTGTAGGTATTGATACAACAATCATTTTGATGTATAGAGAAAGGTCATGGGTTCAAAGGTCAAGGTCAGAGATGCGAAACAACACCGAAATGGTTAATTATCTTGAAAACTATAAACTTTTTGTATAGGCATGTATATTAGAATGTTGTCGGTATTGATACGACAATCATTTTATTATATAGAAAAAGGTCATGGGTTCAAAGGTCAAGGTCACAGATGTGAAACAACACCGAAATGGTTAATTATCTCGAAAACTATAAACTTTTTGTATAGGCATGTATATTTGAATGTTGTAGGTATTGATACGACGATCATTTTGATGTATAGAAAAAGGTCATGGGTTCAAAGGTCAAGGTCACAGATGCAAATCAATACTGAAAAGGTTAATTATCTCGAAAACTATAAACTTTTTGTATAGGCATGTATATTAGAATGCTGTAGGTATTGATACAACGATCATTTTGATGTATAGTAAACGGTCATTGGTTCAAAGGTCAAGGTCACAGATGCAAATCAATACTGAAATGGTCAATTATCTCGAAAACTATAAACTTTTTGTATAGGCATGTATATTAGAATGTTGTAGGTATTGATACAATGATCATTTTGATGTAAAGAAAAAAGTCATTGGGGTTTAATATTTACATTTACTTTAAATCTATCAGCTAGCCATTAGTTATCAGGTGAGCGTATAAGGCCCATGGGCCTCTTGTTTATCATATACTTAGTAGTAAACATGTAGTTTCTGCATGCTCAGATACGGCTAAAATGACATCATCCATATCACTGCGTGCACACGCCTGGTCGGAAAAGTCATTTCAACAGTCTGATATCGATATCAGACTGACTACTCTGAATAAATAGATCTAATCACTATGTCAGTAAGAAAATCCTTCTATGGCATCATTATTTCTTATAAAGATCGCCCGAGGAATAATATTATAGGAAAGGAATTATTTGGAGAAATGCATTTTAGTCTAAATGCCGCCAAGTTGAATTTTGTGTGATATTCTTAACAAATGTCTGTAATGCATGTATTTGTTTTAAATGGTGCAAGTTTATGATAAACAGAATAAAACATGGTGAAATCCATATCATATGCCATATCAGACATGGCAGATATGGCATATGATATGGATTCCACCATATATTATTTTATATAATTATAACACACACTTTTTATGGTTGATAGAAAAATTAGTTATAAAAATCCCTTCTCCGACGCTGGGAATCAAACCTGGTTTGCCCATTTGTAAAGCGAGCGCTCTACCGTTTCGCCTAAAAGGTACCCCATAGGTGAGACGGCAGTAACTTGAGACTCTTAACCTGTACATAGTACATACTTTACCATGTAACTACATTGCTACACTAGATAAAAGTATTTGATGTGGATTTGATATGATGTGCCTTTGAGTGTTCGAACATCATATAATTTACAACCCAAGAGTGCTTAAAAGAAATATGTCCTTAATTTGAGCATTTTTCACTTGGTAATTGACTGTAATTATTGATTCAGCATATAATTCCATTTTAATGAATACTCTTAGCTTTGTTTATAGCGATGATATCTTGAAGTAATCACATCTATTTTAAGGAAAAAAACCTATGGTGAAAATAAAAATAAGAATTAAATAAGGGCCTTCAAAGGAAACCTTCAACGGAAATTAAATTACTATTATTATATTGAAATCGTAATTGTTCCCATGGAAACACAGGTTATTTTTGTTTTTGTTTTGATTTGAATATCTTGGGAAGTTTTTAAGATTTGTGTATTACATGAGGTTGATCACGCAAATCTGTTTTCTCAGCAGATTTCTCTGTTTCTAGTTTTAGCTCACCCGGGCTAATAGCACGACCGGAAAACTGCAGAGGAGTGTTACTATCTATTAGTCTAAATATGTTTCATCAAATGTCTTTTGATGTTTGTAGAGAATGCTGCAACTCATTCATATTTTGTTAAAGAGGAGGCCCTAATTGGTGCCCGAGTTGTCTAAGCCAAAATTTACAGATACCTTGGAACCTTCCTAATTTGGGTTCAAATCCCACTAGGGCAAATTTAAGTATGAGAATTTTTTTTCAGTTTTGCTTATGTTGACAGTTATGGTTTCCTGAATCGATCACTTTAATACAAGTAAAAGAATATAGAAAACACTTCAAAATTATCATTTTACAAATTGTTCAAAACCAATTTTTGTCAAGAACCTTATCTAGAAATTTTTAACTTAAAGAAATACCCTAAAATCATAACAAATTTCCGTATTAGTTCTTATGATAAAACGATCGAGAAAGGTAGATATAAAAAAATTGTAAAACAAAACAGAATTTGTAAGTTTTGTAACCTTGGGTTAATTGAAGACAAATATCATTTTTTATTTATTTGTAAATTTTACGAGGATATATTTGTAGGGACATACAACACCATAATGCCATTTCTCCACTCGAATCAAAGTTTTAAATAATTTAACTTCAAAGTTGTAAGAGCTTCATATGCATTTCACTTCATCTCAATATGAGGACGAACTGTACCTCATGATCAACACTCCTCAAGTCATTTGTGTAGGACATTGCTGAAAGAGTTTATGTAGCAAATTTTTGGAAAAACCCTCTTTTACAGGAAAATATGAGCAGGTGCAGAATTTAGTGTGAGAAAGTTTTCAGTTTACTTATGCTGACAGTGGTGGTTTTTTAAGGGCAAGCCCATGCCCCACCATCCCTGAATTGATACAAGAAAAGGAATCTTTATTTAGTGACATACAACACCTTAACTTCACTTGAATCAATGTTTTAAATGCATGTATATTCAAATTAAAGTTGCAAGAGCGCCAGTATGCAGCTCACTTTGAGAATTGGATTCGCAACTGTATCTCATGATCAACACTACTCAAGTCCTTTATGTGGAACATTGCTGAAAAAGTTTATTAGGCAAATTTTTGAAATACAAAACACTGTAACTGTTTTCAGGAAAATGTAAATGGGCAAATTCTAGTTTGAGAAAGTGTTCAGTTTGCTGATAGATGTGTTTTTCTCTAGGCAATTCCATGTTCTGCCATCCCTGAATCAAATGAAAGAATATTGTAGGAACATACAACACCATAACCTCACTTGAATCAATGTCTTAAATGCATGTACCGGTACTTTTATATTGAAGTTCTAAGAGTTTCACCTGCAGCTCATTTCATCTCAATATGAAGAGCCATTAATATGAATTCATTAGTGCCTTAATTGAAAATCTTTAATCAAAATTGTACAAAGAAAAACTTCATTGATGAATGACAGAATTGGATAAAATAAAAATACCTGCATTATCTTAAATGATTAGATGGTAATGTATATTATACACGATATTGTCAGTGTCAGCAACATTTTTCCAAAGAGTCTATCCCATGTCAGGTCTCGGGGATTTTTCTGGATATCTACAGGGTCTGATACATTGGACCAATACCAAATGCAACAAAGATTGCCTTTTTCCCAATTCTGTTGTAAAAAAATTCAATTGGCTACAGTTATCAATTTTAAAAAAAAAAAAAAATTAAAAAAAAACATCACAAGATCATCAACATTAGGCTCATATCTCATTCTGATAACGATTTCGCTTTATATTAACCAGCATTTTATGCTGCTCTCTGCTTCTGCTATGTCAATTTGAACACTGGCATAATTTGTTCAACTACCGGTACCAGTATTAAATTGGTCTAGAATTTCTAATATGTTGTTGTGATTTTTCCCAAAATCATGTGGTTGTCAAGCATTTTCCCAATCTGTCCCCAAGGTTTTTTTCCAAAAGTCAAAAAAAAAAACAAAAAAACAAAAAAACAATCCAATTACGGTGCTAAAATTTGACTCCTTTTCCTTGGTTGTAAGTATGAACTAAAAACCCTAAAAAGGGGGAGGTGCTAAAATTAGCACATTTGGTAAGGGGAAAAAATTGATCGTCATTTCAAGCATTTGTTGTGGGTTTTTTTTTCAAAACTAAAACTATTTAACTATAATGATTCAATGTGCAGCCATCCATTGATCCATCATAGTCAGAGGAGTGATTTACTATTATTCAAACCAACAGTAAACCACCAAACATTCTGATGATACAGATGTAAACATGTTATCACCAAGGAAGAAGGATGAGCTTTACCAAGCCCCATAATTTTGTGATGTTTATTATAATTCTGTAGTTAATTTATCTCTGCTGATACCCAGTTTAATCATGTTGTTGTTGTTGTAATGTTGTTCAATGTCACATCGGCAACTTTTCGGCTATTCATGTCAAGATGAAAGCAAGTTTTATTAATTAATTACTAAGGTTAAATCTAAAAACAAGTTTGTGTGTGAGGTGTGGGAGTGTGTTTTATGGTCTGCCTTGTATTAGCATGAAGTCGGGCGACTTTATGGTGCCTTAAAGCTCATAGATTTAGTATGCTGCAGACAAGCGTACCACTCCCCCAGTCACATTATCCTGACACCAAGTGAAGAAATAGATTCTTTGTCCTTTTAACACTAAATGCCAGGGGATGGAACAGTATCTTAAATTTAAGGTCTTATTTATGACCTAACTAGGGTTTGAACTCATGACCTCCCACTCTAGAGGTCTGGAGATCTGTTTTAATCATTTAATCATGTGATTTGTGTCACAAAGATAATTTTGAAAAAAAAACCACAATTACGTTTTTTTTTTGTTTTTTTTTTTTTAAATGTTTCCATGCAAAATAGCAAAAATAATTTTGTGATGTTTATTATAATAACAAACATATAATTCTGTAGTTAATTTATCTCTGCATCATACCCTGTTTAATTATCTTGTTGTTGTTGTAATGTTGTTCAATGTCACATCGGCAACTTTTCGGCTATTCGTGTCAAGATGAGAGCAAGGTTTATTAATTACTAAGGATTAATCTAAAAACAAGTTAGTGTTTGAGGTGTGGGAGCGTGTTTTATGGTCTGCCTTGTATTAGCATGAAGTCAGGTGACTTTATGGTGCCTTAAAGCTCATAGATTCAGTACGCTGCAGACAACCGTACTACTACCCCAGTCACATTATCCTGCCACCAAGTGAAGAAATAGATTCTCTGTCCTTTTAACAGTAAATGCCAGGGGATAAAATAGTGTCTAAATTGAAAATCTGGTATGACCCGACTGGGGTTAGAACACATGACCTCCCACTCAAGAAGTCTGAAGGCCTGTTTTAATCTTGAGATTTGTGTCACAAAGATATATGAAAAAAACAACACCATGCATGACTTGTTCGGAATTTTTTTTTTTAATTCAGAATAGCAAAATATGCAGGCTACTATAAATGAATTAGGGGATGTGGATTATTACAATTAAACCTGTCTATAAAGGTCACTGAAGGGAACCAGTAAAGGTGACCTTTATGGACAGGTGGTCTTTATATACAGGTTCAAATACCCCTGGTAGTATGAATTCGGGACAGTTTGGATATAATTCTACTAGCCTATTTAAGCAGGTGGCCCTTATATAGAGGTGGCCTTTAAGCCAGGTTGGACTGTATTGCATAAAATACAGAATTTGTTAAGAAATCCATATTTTCCCACCACAATACCTGTTTAAACCCATCTAAAATTGCTTCATCTTTTACCAAACCTTAATGGGATGTCATCACGTTTTTGATGATGTCAGATGTTATTTGTAAATGTGCTAAAATAAAAATTTGGCTCATATTGCTTTGTTATTAATTGTTTTAACAGGAACATGTGTCCTCACTTCTCTGGTTGATGTAAAAGTAACGGTATATATTTTAATTTGCCAGTTTTTACTTTTCTTTGGCATTGTGATTTGGACATCTTTTGGAAACATTTTGCAACTCTGACTTAAAATAGATATTTGAAGAGAAGCTAGGCAAAAACTTAAAAAATGGTAAGTTAAGTAAAACATGCATTTCCACCAGGCAATTGAGGCCAGGTGCTTCAAAAGAATATTAATACCTTCTGTTTAGCTAGCTACTACACCCACCATATTGACTGGGACATTAAACACCATTACTCAACTCGGCTCAACTACGAGATTTGTTATTCCAAGATAATTATGTACTTAAATTTTTGCATCATCAGTTGATGCTCAGTACAAATATGATCAGAGAAAAATATTTGTTAAAGTTTTATTTTTGCATCTTGTTACTTTCACTAAATTATGACGCACACGGAAGGCTACAATTGAAACTTTATGACAAATGTGATGACTTTTCTATTGTCAACTTTCCTTTTCTATGCAGCAATATACCTGCTTCTCCTGCTTATGGTGTATTTGTTTCCCAATTAATACGCTATGGTAGAGCTTGTTCTCACTACGGGGACTTTGTACAACGAAGTAGGCTGCTTGCAAATAAATTGTTGACTCAGGAATATTGCAAGCCTAGGCTTATCAAGGCCCTCAAAAAGTTTTATGGCCGTCATCACAGTATTGTTGAAGGCTACAATTGAAACTTTATGACAAATGTGATAATTTTTCTATTGTCAACTTTCCTTTTCTATGCAGCAATATACCTGCTTCTCCTGCTTATGGTGTATTTGTTTCCCAATTAATACGCTATGGTAGAGCTTGTTCTCACTACGGGGACTTTGTACAACGAAGTAGGCTGCTTGCAAATAAATTGTTGACTCAGGAATATTGCAAGCCTAGGCTTATCAAGGCCCTCAAAAAGTTTTATGGCCGTCATCACAGTATTGTTGATAAGTTTGATGTTTCTGTGTCCAGGATTGCCCTGGATATATTTGATGTCTCATAGTTCCATGTTCCTTTCACACAATTTTGATTTAACACATGGCAGATGTAGCTAGCTAAACAGGAGGTGCTTACCCTTCCGGAGCACCCGACCTCACTTCCCTGGTGGAAGTTCACGTGTCTAACCTAACTTGTCAGTTCCAAAGTTTTTACTTTGCTTCTGGATTGTGATTCGAACATGGATTAGTATGGTTTTTTTTTATTACATGAAAATAAAACGAAATTCAATGTGAAAACTTCCTGATTTACAGTTTACATGGTATAATGGTGATTTATTATCCGACATGTGATGAGACTTACGTACATGTTTTATTCAAGCTATCTTCATCGTTTGTATCCATACATGTAAAAAAAAATAATATCTACATACATGTTTACTTTACATCAGCTATTCAGACAATATTTATTAAAAAAAATAAATAAATAACACTGATAAAAGTTTTTGTTTCTTTATTCATGGAATCTAAAATAAATGGCTCTTGCTGAGCAAATCTTGAATTTTCTCTGGCAAGTTTATTAGATGACCTTTAGAAAATACTGGGCTTAATGGCCTGGGGGTGCGACCTATCTACTGGGGTGACGTATATATATATATATATATATATATACACGGAAATATACAGTAATTGATATAAAATACTTTTATTCATTGAAATAGATTATGGACAGCATCTAATAATCAATGAAAATGAAATTCAAGATTTTCTGTTAAGGCTAAAAATAAAAAAAAATTGTGTTTCTGCTAACCCAACCAGCCCTTATTTATAGTTTTAATGACACAACTTTTTGATAAACACTTTTATTAAGTTGGTATCCTTGCCCCATTTGATCAATGTAAATAAAATTTAAAAATTTTAAATTTGCTACATGCGACCATAATTTTCATTAGACCTTTTAGCAGGAACTAAAAGGTCTAATGAATATTTTCTTTCTCTGGCCTTAACATGTTCTTATATATTCTCTGTCCTTAACATGTTCAAATATATATTCTGGCCTTAACATTTTCTAATATATAACCAATTTTATGAGGACAAAATCTGAAAAAAATCTGAAAAAAATCTATAAAAAAATCTATAATTGACCAACCCTTATTTTTCTGAGATCATTAGCAGAAACACATATTTTTGTTTCTTTGGCCTTAACATGTTCCATATCACACCTATCATAGCAGACATTTTTAATCACTGTGAGTCTTAACAATGTACCGGTAATATATAATCGATTCGAACAGGAAGGAGTGTCATCAGGGGACATAATTCTACTAGAATTACCGTTCCAATATCCTTCCCATGAGGCTCGTGTTCCCAACAAAATGGCTATTATATTCTTTAGATTGCCATCAGAAATCATTGTGAAAAAAACGTTTTGTCAGCATAAAAAATGATTTATATTAAATTTGGATGTCATTGGTATATCTTTATTATTTTTGTACAAAATGATGTGTTTTGTTGAAAAGTGATTTATAGAGAGATGGGAATATGTTATTGCATGCATATACATATAATACAAAAAGTGTGAATTTATTGTCTTGATGTTATTAAGGAAATAAAAAGAATTTTTGTTTTTATTTATGGAAAAATGAAGAAATGGACACCTTGCACACTGCAGCAAATTATGTGTGCAAAATGTCCAATTCTTTAATTTTTGGGAATTTATAGATATTGTTGAATCTAATGAAGATCAAATATTGTAAAAGGTATTGAGTTGATGACCAAGTGGTTTAAAGCAGTGTTCAATCTAAGGTTTTTCATAAGGGACAATTTGCAAAATATTTCCTCAAAGAACATCCAAACATCAATATAATTGCATTTATATCATGTTAAATCAATATGGCCCATTAAGGCCTTATCAATGTGGTTATTTGGCAAAATAAGGGATTAATGGCCCCTTCTTGGATGAATACTGTTAAAGGGCTGGCTTATCTATTAAAATGCCTCATACTGAGGCAAGGTGCAAATCCAACTAACTTGGGCACATCCTAGTGTGAGAATTTGCTTGTTGGTTATCTTTGGTGGCTTTCTGCATCTTTGTTAACCATTTGAGTTGAACTACCGGTAACTTAATATCAGTTAACTTTGGTATTTTGTAAAATATGGTTAGTCCACTCCATTTACAAGGAATTTGAATTGAATAATGGTGTTAATGTACCAGTAAGAAATATTTCATTTATATCAAGATGTTGCCAGCTATAGGTGAAGGTGCAGAAATTTTGCCTGTGTGTTGTGCTGATGGCATTATACATCAAGGTTCTTCATCATGCCAAGCCTACTGTGACACGGGACCTCGTTTATTTTAAGTTCCCATCCTAAAGAACCATGACTTTCATTTTGTTATGCCAAATGCTTGGCAATAGAACAGCCACTTCCCACTTTCATGTCTTGGGTTAGACCTGGTTGGGGTTCAAACCCACAACCTCCCACTTTTGAAAAGTCAGCACTGTACCCGAGCTACCATCCAAAATTATGTTTTGTAATGGAAGGGCCTTTTGCTTTTTCCTCATTGAAACGGCAGTTATCTTGGTAAAATGGCAGGTCCAACAGACTTTTACAGTTTAAATACCAAGGGTCCCAATGTAAAATCAATAGGTCATGGACTCGGACTCGGAATTTTGAATCCCTGACTTACATTGATTATAATGACTGATGTTTGACCATAAGATTGAAAGTTAAACTGCACTGCATCAAGCTACAGACTTTAACAGTTTAAATTCCAAGAGCCCAAATGTAAAATTACTAGGTTCTGGATTCAGACCCAGGAAATTTTGAATCCCTGACTTACATTGATTATAATGACTGATGTTTGACCATAAGATTGACCATAAAACTGCACTACGTCAAGCTACAAACTTTTACAGTTTAAATACCAAGGGTCCCATTGTAAAATCAATACGTCTCAGACCTCAGTCTCAGGGAATTTTGAACTGCTTACTTACATTTATTATAATGACCGATTATTGACCATAAGACTGACCATAAAACTGCAATAGGATGTTGACTGGACATTATGAACTTTATGTTGATAAATTGATATAAATTACATCAGAAACTCAAAGTAATGAATGATCATTTGGACACAATAGCCATTGGATTCAGGAGTATGTGGTCATTCCAACATGTAGACACATAACATTTATTGTCAGTCTGAATTGTCAGTTCTATCTGTTTGAAGTAGTATAATAGTTTTCATTATACACCCACTTTATGGAGTAAATGATGAATACAAGAACAAAACAATCAGAATCATTAGGCCACACAAAATTAATTTAGTGGTTTACTGCATCTTTGTTTACCATTTCATTATCAGAACAAAACAATCAGAACCATTAGGCCACACAAAATCAATTAAGCGGTTTACTGCATCTTTGTTTACCATTTCTTTATAAGAACAAAACAATCAGAACCATTAGGCCACACAAAATTAATTTGGTGGTTTTCTGCATCTTTGTTTACCATTTCATTATAAGAACAAAACAATCAGAACCATTAGGCCACACAAAATTATTTTGGTGGTTTTCTGCATCTTTGTTTACCATTTCATTATAAGAACCATTAGGCCACACAAAATGAATTAGCGGTTTTCTGCATCTTTGTTTACCATATCATTATAAGAACGAAACAATCAGAATCATTAGGCCACACAAAATTAATTTGGTTGTTTTTTGCATCTTTGTTCACCATTTCAATTTACACACACTTCATTGAGTAAACGATAAATACAAGAAGCAAACAATCAGAATCATTAGGCCACACAAAATTAATTTGGTGGTTTACTGCATCTTTGTTCACCATTTCATTATACTCCCACTTTATGAAGTGAATGATGGAATACAAGAACAAAACAATCAGAACCATTAGGCCACACAAAATTAATTTGGCGGTTTTCTGCATCTTTAATTTGTTCACCATTTTCATTATCCACCAACTTCATTGAGTTAATGATAAATACAAGAAGCAAACAATCAGAATCATTAGGCCACACAAAATGAATTAGCGGTTTTCTGCATCTTTGTTTACCATATCATTATAAGAACAAAACAATCAGAACCATTAGGCCACACAAAATTAATTTGGTTGTTTTTTGCATCTTTGTTCACCATTTCAATTTACACACACTTCATTAAGTTAATGATAAATACAAGAAGCAAACAATCAGAATCATTAGGCCACACAAAATTAATTTGGTGGTTTTCTGCATCTTGGTTCACCCGAAATGCCTAAATACAAAACCTGTATAAAAAAAATATGGTAGTAGATTGCACTCAAGGTAACTTTAAGGTGCCACCTCACAGATCGTCGAGTCAGTGCACTTCAGACAAGCAAACCATTCCACTTGTCACATTATTCTGATGCCAGGTGAACTAGTCAATAAAGTTTGTTCTCTTAATACCAAACACCAGGTAAGGAAGCAGGATCTCAAATTTAAAAGTCTTCTGTATGACCCCGCTGAGGTTCCAACCCACAACCTCCTTCTCTTGAGGCAGATGCTCTACCACTGAGCCAATAAAGCAGTACAATGTACTTCATTCAGTAAATAGGGGAAAACAAGACCAAAACAATTGGAATTGTCCTTCATGGAAAAAAATTCTGAATTTTGTCTGAATAAAATGATTCTTTTAAAAATATTTGAATTCATTCTGAAATTTTCTTACACCAAAAATTAGTGTCTGAATTTTTCTGTAAACTTGTATCTGTATTCAAAATTTGATCTGAAAATTCTGTCCGAAAATGTAAAAATGTCCAAAATTCAGGGCAAAATCAGAATTTTTTCTCAGAAAATTCAAACAAATTTTTCACATATTTAGACTACTTACATTGGTATATTTGTGTCATTGATTAAAGATGGGAGGCATTAAAACCACAATTTTGTTCTGTTCAGTTATATTTAGGTGTTATGAAAAAGGTTTGGCAATAAATTAAGGGAGACTTTTATGGGAAAGCCTAGAAATAAAAGATTGAGGTGCTTTTCAGCTGATTTTGTAAGTGGACGGTTAGGTTTGGAATCCTTGTAAGGTGCTAAGTGTAAAATATAGACAGGCAGACTCAACTGTTGTCTAGTTAAGCTTTCAGCACTAAGCATTAGAGGCTTAGGTTGGAATCCCACTGGGGCAGAACCTAGTGTGAGATACAGTAAAACCCTCGATAACTTTGCCCCCCCTGCTTATTGCCACACTATTTTGAAGTCTTAAAATCCATTTTGTTTAGGTTTTCGTTATCGGCTTCCCTCGATTTATTGCAAAACCTCTTTATAACACCAAAATTTGACTGAACAAATGGTGGCGATGAATCAAGGTTTTAATGTAGTTTGTCAGTTTGCTGGTTGAAGGTGGGTGGTTTTCTTTGGCACCCTTGTTTCCCCTACCATCCCAGAACACTGATCACCTAGTATGAGTCAGAATCTTGAGTGGCATATTATAAACTATATTACTCTGTTCAATTCAACTGTATTAATTTTATGTTTTTCTCCATTTTAAGCCTCCCTCCCTGGATGAATAGCCACACCCCTAACTCCAAAAAAAAAAAATAATAATAAATTTTTTAAAAAAATTAAAAATTTAAAAAAAATATATAAAAATTAAAAAAAAAATTAAAATTTAAAAAAAGATTAAAAATACAACTAAAATATGGGTTTTTTTTTTTTTTAAATGGTGGGTGAAATTGAATCAAAGTTTCACCGCATTATGTACAGTCTTATGTTTCTTGTTTTCGTTGAAATGAAGCCAAAATTGTAAACATTCATCGAACAATGTCTGAATAATTTCTTTAATTTGGTAGTCTATAAGGTTCAGTCTTTATTTGTCTTTCATTGAAATTAGATTACCGGAGAATAACTGAATGAAAAAAAAAATATAAAAAAAACTAAATTTAGACCAAGGTCTGTGGTAGACATGAGAACATGTTTTAACCTTGTAAAAGTAATAGAGAATATAGTTTTTCTCTTTCAACTTGTGTCAACATTGTGAAGTAATTCTAAAAAAAATTTAAATATTGTCCTTCTTTACTAAAGTTCTACAATTACAGTACAGACCTGCCGAAAGTTTAACACTAAGCTAAACAATCGACAGCTAACCTTGACCATTCGTTAGCGCTATCTTGACAGTTTTTTGGCAGCTGCTATCTATCTCTCGGCAGCTTTTTGAGTCACTAGCTATCCATATATCTACCACTTGGTAGCCGAGCTTAGCCTCCTTTTCGTTAGCTCGGCGTTAAATTTTCGACGGGCCTGTACTGTATATCAAGTGGTGGTTTACAGAATTTGACTTATTTGAATTTTTTCCCAACATGACTGAAAATTAATTTATTGAATGCTTATGTATATAAATGCAATTTATAAAATAAATATTTGTGGATTATTATTCTTTTTATAACAAAAATCTTCAATGACAAAGAAGAGAAGGGGCAAGATAAATATTATAAGAATTGTCAATTAACACATTGTAACAAGTTAAAATTATTGATTTTTGCCAATAAAGAATTTTTAAATTTCTTTTTCATTATTATTAACTTGAGTTGTTGTTGGGGGGTGAGAATGGATATTATTACAGCGTGTATGGTAGATTGACTTGTGAATGGAACAATTTTAAAATTTCTAAATTCAGGAACCAGTTGTTTGATGTTTGATTAGTTTAATCAATTGATTAGTCAAAATTTGAATTTTGCATAATTTCAATTATGTTGTCAAATTAAAATTAAAAATTTCAAAATAGATAAAAATTTCACCAAACTAAAAATACATTGTTCTAAAAAATATGAAGATAAAGATGATATATTGATTTTTATTGATGTTTTAAATTAATCACTGATTAAACTAATCAAGCTTCGAAAAAATAGTTCCAGATGTGTAAGTTTGCTTACAACACATCAAAACTGTCAGTTCAGAAATGGTGAAAAAAGCTGGAGTGCCCATAGAAAGCCATTGACCTTCAGCAATTGAACTGACAACCTTCTAACACTTAAGATCTGTCCCAAGTGGGATTCAAACCCAGTAGGCGATGAGAGGCATTGTTCTGTGCTATAGTCCACTCGTCCACAGAGGCCCCACTTTTGCAAGATAAGGGACATCTAGAGTAACACTTAATCCAGGGTTTGTACAGGCCTGGAAAAGTCCTTAAATTTTGAAGTTTGACCTAAAAAGACCCTAAAAACAAGTCAGACCCTAAAAAGCCCTTGAATTTATCCTGAGGGCTCTAAAAAGCCCTTGAATTTGGCCAGTTGGGTGTCTGTATTTCGATATTAAATGGTTGCAAATAGACTGATCGATATAAATAAATAAATAAATATTTATTAATAAGTTACTTGAAAGGAGCAATTTAAAGGTACCTGGCCCTTCCAAATGCCCAACTTCAACCTTATCCACTTCACATGTTGGTTCTATGGACATGTAAGTAATTGTTTGATTGAATTGCCTTTGCATCAATATTGTTTTGCTTCAATTGTACCTCTGATTAGGCCTTAAATTTGCAAATAAAACCCTGAAAAGACTCTAAAAAGTCCCTTAATTTGGAGTCCAAATGTCTCTACGAACCCTGTGGTCGTTATTTTTCATTCAAACCAGACCTCAGTTTCACAATCATTTCTTAACTAAGATTTTCCTCAAGTTAAACCAGACAAATTTGAAATCTGAATAATTCTTTGAGTTTACAAGAGAATATTACTGAATTTAAGGTGTCATTTTGAAGATCATTCCAAACTTATTACATATACATGTATAGGTAAACAACATTGACCTGTCCGCTTGACCTTTGATATAAATATTCATTATGTACAGGTAAATTTAAGTAATAAGGACCACGCCTGTATATTTCGTCTACCTAATGTGAACACTACCGGTAATCATGGGCAATGTGTATATGTATTAACTGTGAATCCTACCGCTCCCTATGTAAAGGGTGGACCCTCCTATATGAATATTCCTAATGAAAGGTCAAACAGACAGGTCAATGTTGTTTGCCTATATATTCTTATTTTGTCAAAATGTATTATTTATGGTGCCATAAAAGTTGACAAAATTTACCAGATTTTAATTAAGGTAAATCTGAGTTAAGGAATGACCGTGAAACCTGGAGCCTGTCCTGATGGGCAGTGGTTTCAGTAAATCCAGCAAGGTGACTAAAGTCGTTTGCTGCTTTTTTGGATTTGCATTGATTACTGTAAACCTATTTATTTTCGTGGTGTACTAATTTTCGCTTATTTTGCCGTCATTTGTTTTGCTCGAAAATTAATACCAAGCAAAAATTATATTATGCTTTCTGTGTTATAGTGCATATTTAAAAAAACTTGATAATTTAACTAAGGAAATATGTCTTAAGTTTCCTATACTGCGTAAATAAATGCACAGGAAATTAAATGTGTTTACAGTTAGTTTCTCACCTAATTCCATTTACATTTTACATTTTGGGAATATGTTTTGCAATACATATTACGCCATATGATATTTGCTGTTTAATTCAAGAAATTTGTCTTCGACTTCAAAATTTCTGTAAGGGCTGGATTATAATTCAAATGTAACTGCAATGAGAGACTATGATTCCTAAGCATGCATTTGGGACCACTTACCCACCAAGGTCTTGAATATTGAAGGAACACACACACACACACACACACACACACACGCTAATATCAATAACTCAAACATATTCTGTGTGTAATGCTTATATTTCATGAAAAAAAGAACATTTGAATGTCAAAAGTTCATTATGTAAAATATATAAATTAAAAATTTGTCAATTATCACATTTAAACATAAATACATATATAGGGACTTTTCTGATCACTCTGGGATCCAGTAAAATTACCCATTTCCAATGCCAAAAAGTATACATTTTGTTGGAAAGCATTTCCATATTGACTATGCATAAATATTAATTGGCAAAACTCAAGAACAAGTGACAGAAACTCAATATTTTTGTCTTAGCTTATATGTCTTAATTTATTTATTTCATGAGCCCAACTGACCAAATTTATTTCATGAGCCAACCTGATCAAATTTATTTCATGAGCCCACCTGACCAAATTTATTTCATGAGCCCACCTGACTAAACTTATTTCATGAGCCCTCCTGACCAAATTTATTTCATCAATCTGCCTGACCAAATTTATTTCATGAGCCCACCTGTCCAAATTTATTTCATGAGCCCACCTGACCAAATTTATTAAATTTATCTCATGAGCCCACCTGACCAAATTTATTTCATGAGCCCACCTGACCAAATTTATTTCATGTGCCCACCTGACCAAATTATTTCATGAGCCCACCTGACCAAATTTATTTCATGAGCGCACCTGACCAAATTTATTTCATGAGCCCACCTGGCCAAATTTATCTCAGGAGCCCACCTGACCAAATTTATTTCATGAGCCCACCTGACCAAATTTATTTCATCAGTCCGCCTGACCAAATTTATTTCATAAGCCCACCTGACTAAAGCTAAAGTGAGCTTATTTTTCCAATTTTGTTAATTAATTCTTTCCCAATTTCATTCTGAGGTCCCTAAATTACAAAAATAGCCAGAAAAATTCCTAATACACTGTATGTATACTATTTTCGATTAAATCAATGAAAGGTGTGATATTACACATGCTTAATAGACCAAATATTGCTGTATAAACATTTTATCAACTATACCTCATTTTGAATTCCATCTTGCTCTTAATTAATTTACAAAAATAAAATTCAAGGTATTAATGACAGGTATACTCTATTCCACTGTAAGTTCTCGTTTAAATGCTGGTCCTTTTAGGGATGTGTCGACCCAGACATGGGGACTTAATGCAAATTTTGCTTTGTATGCTGGCGTGAGTTTTGTTAAACGTGAAACTATTTCGTCCATCTTGTCCGGCGAAACTGTTTGCTTCTCCTGCAAAACTTTTTGTACACGAGATAATTTTGGATTTTTCGGATTGGTTTTACAGATTTTCATTGGTATATATGTAAAGTCTTTTTTAGCAATTGGTTGACCTCCTTCACTTGAAATTGTCGGTTTTGTTAAGCGTTCAATAATATGTTTGAATTCTTCCCCGTCCACAGTTTTGTCTCCATAAACAAAATCGGTATATGTGCGTTCTATTCCTGCTCCACCTGTACTTGCAACTGTCGGTCGAGTTATCCTTTTAACAATTACATTCATTTCATCTGGTGTACTAACACTTCTAGAGCCATAAACATACTCCTTATTTTCAAATTTTTCCGCTATAGGCTTTCCACCTTGGCTTGCCACTGTCGGCTTGGTAATTCGTTTTAGGATGTTATTGAGCTCCTCAGAAGTGACCGATTGATTAGGGCTTGAACCCTCACTTCGATTCATTTCTCTACGGTTTCTCAGTAACGGATCAGAATAATGGCTTTGCGGTGTCCTGGAACGAGCAGATCTCTTTTCTCTCAGAAGCTCATAAGCGGTTTTCGGTCTATTGATACTGGAGTAATTTTTCCGATCCTCTGAGAACCAGGCACCGTCAATATGTCCACGACTACAAGGCCTACAGTTGTGTGCTGCTAGTCTGTCTGACTGACGTACTTGGTATCTGGAATCGACACAGTGCCATGGTCCAACAACACGGAAATGTCCAAGTTTTTTGCCAAGTTGGTACAAGTCCTTTGCGGTGGTTTGTTGTGGCTTCGATGAGGAGGAATAACTTTGCTCATTTGTCTCCTCGGATCTGGCTGATTCTTGTCTCTCCATTTCAATTTATACTGAAATTTTAATCCCTTCAGGCGGTATGATTTACAAATTATAACTTAAGTAGAAATTCTATTGTTTCTAAGTGTTAGTTTTTAATCCGATTTAATCCATGGAACAAAAGATTATTATCATAATCGTTTAAACGGTCCTTTTCCTTTCTCTTAAAGTAAATTCTAACTTATCTGAAAAACAAGAAAAGAGTATTTCATATATTCCACTTTCACCTGCCGTGACTATACCATATACTGAGCAGATATGTATTAAACAGATTCTGTACAGTCCTGTCGAAAGTTTAACACTGCTTACAAATAAAGGGGCTTAATTGGGAACACATCTCGGACCCTTTTTAGCTAAATCTCAACAGCTTTTCAGCAACTACTATTTATTTTTAGGCATTTTTTCCACTAGCTATCCGTATCTTGAAAATTAGGCTTCAACTCCTTTTCGTTAGCTTAATGTTAAACTTTTGACAGGCCTGTATTTCGATCAATTTTGATCTCCAGGCTGTGTAGAATTTTTATAACTGATAAACATTAAAAGATTTAAACAATAAATTAATCTCAAATCCACTTGACAACTAAATATAGTAATACATTGTTTGATAGTAGGAAAACTTAAAGGAGATTAAAAAATCAAATTCCTATACAACCCTAAGATATCCATGCTGATTAATGTGACAGCATTTACTGTACATACATAAGTATTTTTATTTTTATTTTAGTGTTTCAATTTTTAAATAACTTGCACCTAACAATATCATATCTCAGGTGCATATATATATATATACAATTATTTACTGTATATTAAATGGATATGAAAATTACCTTTTTTAAGGTTCAAATTTAGATTTTTTTGTTAAAAAAAAGAAAATCCCATGCACAACACAGCAAGCCGCAAAATACAATGAGGATATCCAACTTGGTGATTTCAAAAACTGCCTTAACAACCACACTCATGTAAAATTTAGTAATCTTTTTTCTTTTTCAAATTTAAAAAAAATACAAATTATTAAATAAAATGATAATTTAACAATTTAACTGCTTCAATAAGAAATTTTTTTTACAAATACCTATAAGAAACTACATAGTCGCTATGGTGCCTGGTGTCACTATATACCAGGTCTTGGATTGCAATATAAGATTCAACTCACCTAGCATTAATACCAGCATAATGGAATCCAAGTAGATGGAATTTTAATTTGTTTTAAAATATTCCAATTAAAGTTTGAAAGATTTGAATTTCTGTTAATGACACTGTTTTGGTAACTAAGATTTTCACAGTATAGTTTTGACCTAATTTTTGACTGATTTTTCACAACACCTGTTAATTATAATCTTGGACAGGTAAAAATCCAAATATTTTTTTGTTTGTCAAAGGTATATGATATGTTTGCCAGTACTCTCATATATATACTATAGTCTTTATGTTAATACAAAGTACTTTATTGGTACTCAGTTAAATACCTACAGTACATATACTAAACTACTATAAATAGTACATTTATAACACAAGACAAATAAGATTTCCAATAGAATGTTCAAAACTGTCATTAAAATAAAGAAAATATTGGCATATAAGAAAATGTTGACTGGATTTCTTGATTGGACTTAATTCTGAGTGGAGTGGAGTAATTATTTACCTTCCAGTTGAAATTTTGTAATTTTGTCACGAAGACCCTGAATTTCAGCAGGCCAAAAAAACTTTGATCCCTAATTGTCAAGATTTGTTTAAGTTTTGTAAGCCTAAGCTTTGACTCAATTTATATCTTAAAAATGCAACATATTCCAATTAACTCAACATTTCATTATCAGCCCAATCAAATGCAAATGCAATCCAAATATCAAGCCCAGTCCAAATTTTACATTTTGCCTAAAAAATTTGATAGTTCATGTGTCTGTTCAAGCGTAAAATTGATCTTTTATTCAAAAATCTTGCTATAAGATTAATATCTTTGTCACCCTATTGAACTTATCAAGATATATACCCTAATTAACATATTAAAGTTTGATAATAAGTTAAAGAACTTTACCCGGTACATTGTAAATCTTGTATTTATTTATTTAAAAAATTCAGACCTAATTAATTTTGTTTTATAGAATGATTTGTAATCAATTTCAAGATTTGAATTTCAATTAAAGGTTTCGAGATTGTCTGTGGATTTTTAATCACAATGTCTATATTAGCACAGCTCTTTACTTTTTGTTTTATAGAATGATTGGTAATCAATTTCAAGATTTGAATTTCAATAAAAAATTTCCCCAAGATTGTCTGTGAATTTTTAATCATATAAGTCTATATTGGCATAGCTCTTTACTTATAGTTTTACTGTAGTTTTAAGTTTTTCTGTACACTAAACTGCTAGCAAGACAAAAAATGTTTCAAAGAGTCCACAGCATGATTAAACACTAGTTGTAAAGATATACCGGTAGGCGAAAGAATTTGGAACAGCATAATTCTACTCCTTTCCATTCCAGGCCCTCTGGTTCATTTTCCTTTCCACTCCAATTTACTTACTGCCTCTGTTCCAGTACTCCCTTCCACTTCCTGTTCCATTCGATTCCACACTCAACATCATTCCACTTTCTTCATCTCATTCCACTCCAATTCACTCCCTCTGTTCTATTTCTTCACCCTATTCCACTCTCTGTTCCATTTCTTGACTCCATTCCATTCTCTGTTCAGTTTGACCCTTATCCACTTTCTTTGTTCTATTCCACTCAAATCTACTTGCTGTATTCTCTCCCATGCCACTTCATTCAACTCCCTCTGTTCAATTCTTTTCCATTTCACCTCATTTGGTCATTCCACTCCAATTCACTCCCTTTGTTCCATGGCATTCCACCCAAATTTACTCCCTCTGTTTCATTTCTTCATTACATTTTTAACTCTCTGTTTAATATGACCCCACACTCTTTGTTCTATTTCACTCAAATCTACTTGCTCTGTTCTATCCCACACCACTTCATTCAGCTCCCTCTGTTCCATTCAACTCCAATTCAACTCTTTTGCTCATTCCACCCCAATCCACTCCCTTTGTTCCATGGCATTCTACTTCATTCAACTCCCTCTGTTCGATTTTTCATTCCATTCCACTCTCTGTTCAGTTTGACACTAATCCACTTTCTTTGTTCTTTTCCACTCAAATCTACTTGCTCTGTTCTACCTCACACCACTTCATTCAACTCCCTCTGTTTAATTCTACTCCTCCTTTGCTCATCCATTCAACTCCATACCCTGCACCCCACTTTACACAAATCCATTGCGGTCAAATATACACAATCTACTCCGCTACATTACCCTGTATTCCATTCCACTCTACACCCTCCATGAGACTGCTGACTTTAATTTATATTTTAAAAATAACTTTTGAAAATTCGAATAAAAATTGAAACAAAACTCAATAAAATGTATAATGAAGTCCAAATTGAAATTGTGAGGCTATTCCATCCCACTCCCTCTGTTAAAGACAACTGACTTTTAGTTTTTGAAGAAATCTTAAAAATTTGAAAAAAAATTGAAACAAAACTCAATAAAATGTAATTAAAACAAAATAAAATTGTCAGGCAACTCTGATAAAGAAAATCGTAAAATTTTGAAAAACTTGAAATTTCAATTAAGTCCAAATGAGATGTGCTGCTGTACCACTTGATCACTTGACCTCTTTACGTTTGTGTGGAACATGTTGGAAAAAGTTAACGTCGCAAATTCCCTGAATAATAGAAAATGTCTTATGAGATTTCATATTAGTGTTCCACACAAACGTTAGAGGGTATCACGACTGGTACAGTGGCGAACCCCATTGATATTGTTTGCCCAATCCAGTCCACTTCACACCCTTCTGTGAAAGATTAATGATTTTCATTTTTGAAGAACTTTTAAAAACTTTGAAAAAAATTGAAATTGAAATGTATAAAGTGGGAACAAATCCATATTAAACTTGTGAAGCTATATTTTATAAATAAATGTTTTAAATCCTGTCGTATAATCCAACATTTTAAAATTTTAAATGTACTTGGTTAATTTATTGACTTAAGGATTTAACAAATACTGAAAAAACAAAATAAATTAAATTTTAAATCCCAGCTATCATTTCAAACAGAAATTTGGTGTACTTAAATTTGAAATAAATATTATGTAAGCACTTTGGACTTTTTGTTCAATTCATCGGAGTTAATCTTCTAGTTAAGAAAATACACTTTATCTTAATCCATCAGTAAATATCATTTAAAATGTATATATATAAAAATCAATGATTTTTACTTGATTCTGTCATTTAGGAAATTTAAATTTTAGTTGACATTTAAATCTTACAACTTAAGCAAATTTAATATGCATAAGAACAGTGACCTGTCGAAAGTTTAACGCTGAGCTAACCAAAAAGTGTCGCATGTTGGCTGCCAAGTGGCCAAGATATAGATATCTAATGGCTCAGCTTTCAAAGTTGGTTTCAAAACCAAGTGGCCAGTCTCAGGCCACCAATTTAATTTTCAAGTGGCAAGTCGAAATTCTAAGTGAGGCAGTCTTTTTTTTTGCAAATGAAGGAAAATTTAAGCATCTTTTAGGTATGGAAAACTAAAGTGCATTTACAATTACTTACATACATCAGTGTTAATAATAATGATGATGTAAAGTGTCCATTATATTGCCTGAATTGGTAACAGTATCATGGTAATTTTGTGACACAGGAATAATATCTGTTCTCTGGTCACATACTGCATGTGTACTAATTTTAGCGGGATTCTAATATTAGGATTTTTCGCGCTCCAGTTATTGCGCTAATTAAAGTGCAGCGCTAGAATATCTCCGTATAAAGGGGACAAATATTCTTGGCTTATGTGCACAAATTTAAGAATGTGCTAATTAGTCTACACCCCCTCAGAGCACTAAAATTTAATTTCACGTATAGTAAGTTCAAATTTAAAGCAGACAACCTGGCCACCATTTACAAATTTTAGGTGGCTAGACACAATTCTGGGTTGATTTGGCCACCATTTTAGTTAACACAATTGAGGGTTGTAGCTACAAAGCTGCCAAGAGATAGTTAGTAGCTGCCACGATTTACATGATGTACTGGTAACTAAGGGATAAGATGAGCCACATGGGCTGTCACTGGTTTATATTTGAGGCCGATGTTGAGTTCAAACCCATTTAAAACCCAAACAGATTTTTGCAATTTAAAACAAAAATATATGTATATTGAAAAATGACTATAGAAACAGTGAAAATTAAAATTAAACATTGAATTAATTTCAAAATTAACCTGGAAATAATAAATCTATATTTTATTATTAAATAAACATTAAACATATTTTCATCTGTCTGTATAATTTTAAAGTTTTGTAAAAATAATAACAATTATTGTTTTCACAATTTCGGTTGTTTGACTGCTAATTTTCACAATTACAAAAGTCCTGGCCTCATTCAGAAAAGATTGAGAGACAGCCCCATGTGCTGACAAGTCAGGATGAATTTGTTGGCTAAATGTTAAACTTTGGACAGGTCTGTCCTGTATATTCATTTACAGTTAAACTTGAAATGTAGATATTGAAATATTGAGCCTTGTAATTTGTTAGCTAAGTGTTAAACTTTGGACAGATCTTTACTGTATCAATTTACAGTTAAACATGAAATATTGAACCCAGTAATTTGTTAGCTAAGTGTTAAACTTTTGACAGATCTGTACTGTGACCATTTACAGTTAAACATGAAATGTTGATATTGAAATATTGAACTATTTTATCTGCGTAATATTATAGTATTAAACTTAGTCATGTACTTACCTCTACCCTTGAAAACAAAGTTAGAAATAACCAGTCTACTTTTCACAAATTTCAAGTAGCACTTGAACCGTTTCTCGAGTGCTACAAACAAATTCTGTGGAAACTATTACCAGCTTTTATCACTGAGTTATTACTTTTTGTTAAGCTACTGGATGTATTTAAGTGTGATAAATTGGATTTTACAAGACAGAAATATTAGCAATCAAGTTGCCGAATTTGTGTTATAAAGTCTAGGTAACTGGGGAATATTTTTCACAGCTCTAAATGACACAAATGAAAATTTTCTTGACACTAATGTAAAATGTGAAAAATGGTCTAACACATCTGAGTTGTGAAACACATTTAAACACATGCATGTACACACACACATACACAAACATGAAAACATACACACATACAGTCCAACCTGCCGTAAATGCCACCTCTATATTAAGGTCACCTGCTTATAAAGGCCTGACCTCACCTCATCTATCCCCTTCGTGCCGGCTGGCACTTAAGGCCCCAATCCACATTTAATGTATAAAGGTCACTTGCCAATAAAGACCACTTTTACTGGTACCCTTTGGTGGCCTTTATAGACAGGTTTGATTGTATGAATTAATCACAGAATGAAGTATCTTCGGTACAATTAAGCTGCAAAATTATATAGTATATATATTTCAAATATTTGCTATATTAATCAGTTTAAAAATTAGTCATAGCAATACACATTAAAAACTTAAGGACTTTAAAAAACTGCTGAGTCAGACATAGTTATATGGAAAATGATGATGCAAGTACAAAATACTGGTTTCTTATCTTCTTGCCCGATCTGTATCAATTGCTTTTAGTAAGCATCCTCTGTAGCAGCCATACTTGTGGCCTACTCTTTTATAACTCTACAAAAGTGTCTTTAGCTTGTACTGAGACACGGGACCTTGATTTTGAGTCTCGTCTGAAAGATTATTCTGGTAATGAGCTTTTTATGGCTCTAGTATGGGCAGGAGATGAAAATCATCTGAAAAAATTTCCAAGTCCTGAGTGAGGTTTGAACCCACGACCCTTGACTTCGGAAGCCAGTGACAGTACCACTCGGCCATGTCCCCCCATCCTTAGTGACCGAGTAGTTTAAAGTATGTGCTTACAAATCTCAAAGCCAGGTCTCACCACTTTGTTCCTAATCCCAATCAGAACATATATCCTAGTATGAGAAAATTCATCAGTTCACTTGCCAAAGTTCTGAATTAAGCATACAGTTTGAGAATTTGCAGAATTAATGCATTACCACTCGAATCCACATGTAAACGCTTCGTATTTGAGTTACAACATGGGTGGACTAGGGGTATAGTGGATTAATTTTGTGTCGGGAGCAGGTGAAGCTACATGCATACTGTATCCATTTCTCTTTAAAATCACATGACAATTACAATATTTTCTTTTATCTGATTTTCAATTTTTTGTGAGGCATGCACCCAGAACCACCTACCCCTTTGGTAGACCTGCAATTAAATTGAATAAGGGGTCTTAAGTATGTGCTTACAAGCCAGGTCTCATCACTTGGGTTCCAATCCCAATCAGAACATATAAATAACCTAGTGTAAGAAAATTCATCAGTTCACTTGCCAAGGAATGGTGGTACTCCGGTTTCTTTTATAATCCCAGAACTAACTGTCTCGATATAAATGGAAAAATCTTAACTGAGGCCTAAAACTTTATTGCTCCACTTCGCTAAGAACAAGGTGCTTGGGATGAGTTACTTAAGGCAATTCTCTCTGAGGCAGTGGCCGATAATACCATAAATTGTTCTTTATTTCTTGTATTTTATACTTTGTAATTAGTAAGGATAGGTGTTCAGAAAAACCTTAATCTTAATTCGTAGTGAACAGAAACTTAGGGATTTTAATCAGAAATGTTTGATATGAGTTTTGTATGTCTATTATACCAGCATAAAACTCTTAATGAATTTGAAGGTCTTTTAAGGATAGGCAAACAACATTCACCTGCCCGCTTGACCTTTAATTAAAATATTTATTATGGACCAGAACAGTTCATTTATGTTTAAATTACTCAGGTGTTTATTTCGGGAAACATACATTGTTTTGTATTAGCTGTGAATCCTAACACCACCCATGTATTAGGTGGACCCTTCTATATGAATATTCCTAATGAAAGGTCAAGCGAACAGGTCAATGTTGTTTTCCTATACACATGTATCGTATATATAATAAATAAGTAGGAGGGAATATTGTTATAAAATTCTCTTGTCTGTTCACCTTTAAAAACCCTTTTATAAATTTAAAAATAATCTTTTTTCATTTCTTGTAAAATGATCTGAATTGAACTATTAATCATTTGGATAGACACAATGTATATATATTGTACATAATAGTTACTTGCTAAGGAAAGGACTCCCCAAAGTATGAGATTCTAAGGCCGCATCACATTAATTTATGTTCTACAGATATTTTTATTTATTTATTTATTTATTTATTTATTTTTATTTATTTATTTATTTATTTATTTATTTAAAAAATAGAGATGAGTGAGGGATTGAAAAGTAAATATATTTTTTTCTATACAAAAAATGTTTCTTCATCAGTGCACAAAATTTTAACCAGGCAAGCGAGAAAAATAATGCACAAAAAGATATTACTTTATACTGCTCAAAAAGGCTCAAAAATTGACTATGTATAATTATCAAAAGCGTAAGGATGCTGTTTTTGGCAAGTAATAAATTAACCAGGATACTAATTGAAAATGTACCAAACTTGCCATTTTGGAATTAAACAGAAAGTTTGTACAGGTGTAACTGAATTTAATAAAAAAAAAATCCTGAATTCTTAATTTTACAGATGGGAGGGTCTGACGAAGTACAAATTAATTTTGCATGGCCTTTAGGATGAGGTGAAATTTTAAGAGTTTAATGAAAACAATTTATTTTGTTTTTTAGGCGAGACAAATCAAAAGACAAATTTTACAGTAAATTTAATAAAGATCTGAATACATGTATTATTAAAAATTTTAATGGATTTCATTTTGATGTAGAGGTTGTTCTTCATTTTCTGGCAATTTAATAAGTCTTAGTTATATGCCCCCACAACGAATGTTGGAGTATATTAATTTACCCCTGTAACTTTTTTTTCCGTCTTTTTATTTGCTCATTTGTCCACTAAGATAAGTATAAGACTATTTTCCAGCTTATTTCCCTTTTTAATGTTTTTACTGTCCCAGAGGGATGGCAGGTGTAAAATTAAAGCTATTGTCCTCCATTGCCACCGGGTAAACAATAAGACATCTTTACAATAAACACATTACAATTATGTTGAAATTGAACGTACAAGTTTTGTTAGGGAGACAGTTCAGTAAACCTTGAAGTTACATGTTAGCTAAATTATCTCCCTTTACATTTATTATTGCTGGTAATAAAATCAGCATGGGTTCTTCATGCTAATAAATACAAGTTGCAATTTTAATCCTTATTATAATAAATCATATAAAAACAGCAGAGTGATGGTGTTTTACTCTCCATCAAAATTCTTTCACTTAATGTGATGAAGTTAGAAAAAATCAATTCATGGTTCCCATGCGTCAGGGAACAGTCAGGGAATTCTCTTTTCAATGTCAGGGAATATGAGTCTTAACTAAGATAAGATTTCCCTTAACATAAACTTAGCAAATTTTGGCAATCTATTTCTGAACTACAAATTAAAATTTTTGACCAAAAAAACAGATGTTACTGTAAAACATGAAATTTTGGCGTGCATGTTATTTTTGCGTAATTCGCGAGTTCATAAAAATCGCGAATATAGTATGCACGAAAATAAATTTGATCAAATAAATATGAATGGACTTTTACGACTTTTACATGAGGGGCTCACGATGGGATCGGGCACTCAACCGAATATGGCGAAAATTTCATGCCGCGAAATAACTTTGTACAAATATCGCGAAAATATCATGCCGCGAAAATAAAGTGTTTTACAGTACAAGCTCAATGAAGTGATCTTTACAATGACACCTTAAATTCTGGAATATCTAAATTGGAAATTAACAAAATTATTGAGGTGTAAAATGTCAACTTTTAAGTTAAGGAAAATCTTAGTTAAGAGATACCGGTAATTGTAAAACTGGAGCCAGGAAATATTATGCACCCCTTCTGGAGGACCTCAAATCCAGTATTTTCTACAGATTGTTTTTAATATAAGTTGTAGCCAAAATTTGCCAGAAAAGATTCAAGTTTGGCTTAGCAGGAGCCATTTTTGCAATTCCACAGATATACAAACAAAAACTTTGCTCAATCAAAGTGTTTTAATAATTTTTGATTTTTTAAATTATGATTTTATTATTATTTTTAATTATTTTTTATATAAAATATTGTCTGAATAGCTAGAGTGAATAAAACAAGTATGTAGACATACTTACCAGTGTATTTAGTTGTTTAAACAGACTCGTGTCTTCTGGGCTTAATTTACTGATAAAATGTAAGAAATTTACTGGACACTTAAGTAATAGGTATGAATAATTTAGTAGTGGCAGTAGTATAGTGAGTCAAGTTTGACCTGGCTGTCTGACCTTTAATTTAAATATTCAAACAGACATATTGGTTGTGTAATTTAGGGGCTATATAAAGTTGATATATAAGGAAAGATGATAATAATACTGGGTACTGGGTGTTTATGGTAATGAAACATGCTGTCTTACCTAAATCACACAGTTACTAAACTCTATCTAATATTCAAATTTAAGGTCAAATGGCTAGGTCAAACTTGTCGCACTATACTATGTAATAGTTGTGCGGTATTGATTGTGTCTACCTGTAAAATGACCATGTTGATAAAAAAATCTCACTGATGGACATTGACCACTAGTACGTAGTCTTAATCTGCAGATTGTGGTTTCGGTGTTTAATTCATGAAATTTATTTTTCCAAATCTACATTAATAAATATAACTAAATGATTGAAACAATGAGTTCAATGTGCCACGGTGTGCTTAAAGCACACACATATACACCAAAAAAAAAAAAAAATGAAAAAAAAAAAAAAAAAGTTCTCTTAGAATCAAACCTTAATTTAGTCACTTGCTAATTACCTCCCTTTAGTCTCCAATGATCGAGAATTGAATAATCTTAAATGGAGGGTTGATTGCAATTGATATGTTGTGATCCTCATGCAAATGTTTGAATTTTGACAGTTATATATTGCATAATTTTTCAAGGTACTTTTCTATCAAACTTCTTATGAAACGGGCTGACCAATCAAATTTATTTTTTTGTCCAGATTGGTATATTTTTGTACAGCGTGAACAAAGTGAACGCGTACTTTGCTATCGCTTTCTTCCAAGATATCGAGCTTCTTTGCTATGAAATTATAAGATATGAGTACACCTGGAAATAGTGCGCCAGGTAAATGAGCGTTAAAGAAGTATATCTGTTTTATCGTGAGATATGTATTCTGAGACGGGTAATGCATTTGGTTACATATGCACATTTGGAATAAATTTTCAGAATACATTTCGGAATCTAGTAAAATATTGCGACGGGATGCATCTAATAATTTCTGCAATTTGGCGAACTGATCTCATGTTTACAATAAAAAGTAGTTCGAGAAGTTTGCGTCCTACGATGTAAAATCATAACTTTTTATGAAATGAACAGCAACGGCAGGTTGTTTAATTAATTATTCGTGAAATCTACGGAAATTTAAATTTATTTTGAAGGTTATGATAACGTATTTTGATGTTGAGGCAATTGTGTCATATTTTAAAATGTTTATCGATTAGATTTTACTTTCGTGAAAGGGAGATAATTCGTACAGTGTTGTTACAGTCGTTTTAACCAGTTCCGAACAGGGTTTCATATAAGCGCTGCTGCAGACGTCATCCACAAGCAGAGGAAATGAAATTTATGTGGTGTAATAATACAAATGTTTACTGATTCCAAAATATCTACACATGAGGGCGCGGTGGCCTAATGGATAAGACGTCAGTCTTCAAATCCAGGGTCTCTCACCGCTGTGAGTTCGAGTCCCGCTCGGACCACATGTGGGAAAGTGAATTTTCCTTGCCGTTGGCCTTCACTGATTCACCTGGTATCAGTATAATGGACTGGGGGAGTGGTACGCTTGTCTGCAGCGTACTGACTCTGTGAGCTAGCACGGTAAAAGTCGCCCTGAGTGCGCACTAGTACAAGGCAGACCATACAACACCCTCGCACTTCACATGCATACACAAAATTGTTCATAGATTAATCCATAGAGATTAATTAAATAGTTCTCGTCGCGAATAGCTGAAAAATTGCTGATGCGACGTTAAGCAACATTCAACCAACCAACCAACCAACCAAAATATCTACACCTGTCCTCAAAAACACGTGGTAGTATGTTTTCTTGAAAAAAGCATTTCCGTGATCACGATTTGTTTACATCGTTAAACTAGGTCACCAACAATCTGTCGACCTGTCCTGCACATACATTTAGGAAGCGGTTGACTGGTTGAAGTTTATATTATTTAAACAATTAATGCCCATACATTCAAGTAGAAGCAAATTTAGAAAGTTATTTTGCGATTCCTTTAATTGAACGGGATTGAAATTTTAGATTATTCGGGAGTAAAAATTCGGAACTGGTAAAACAACTGTACTTCACCATTAACATGAAACAGGAATATTGTGAGTGATAATCAGCAGTTAATTAAAACCCAGATTAACAGCAAATGATCCAGTTACATACAACCGCTAGAATGTACCCCCTCATAGCGACGGTAGGATCTGCAAAACTACTTTCTCTCTATCCGAAATGACAAAACGATCGGGTACAACTTTTTTAAATTTTAATTACCGATTGTCTTTTCCATATACATGTATTTATAAAATTATTATTTTCTACCATTTAATTCAGCAATACATGGTTTGGTACATTGTTTCTTTTTTCCAAAAAAAAAAAAACATCCGTCGGACTATGCATAGATCGACGACACCCCCCCCCCCCCCCCCCCCCCCCCCCCCCCCCCATTTTTAGTACTTTTAATTTAAAAAAAAAAAATATCAAAATAGGAAAATCCGTCTAATTTTACCTTTTCATTTTATCCGTTCTTATGGTACAAATCCATCAAAAACAGATAAATCTGTCAAACCGATCAGCCTTATGAAAACATTTATATTGAGATTTTCTATTTTGAACAAGCATTTAATTAAATTAAGATATTTTTTTGGTTTAAAATATAATTATTATGTATTTACAGGAATTTCAAACCATATATCAACAGTTTTTCCCAAATGGAGATCCAAGCAAATTTGCCAGTTTTGTTTTCAATGTCTTTGATGCAGACAAGGTAAGTGAGGATTAAGAATAGCAGGCATGGGGCAAGCAAGCAACCCGCCATGACTCTTAAAATCAGTCTGATCCCCTAAACTTTAACAACTTTGAGCTATTAATTTATTAATCTTACTATTGCAACTTCCTTTTTGATATGAGCTGTGCGTCCAACTTGAAATAGTTTAACCACATCTGGTTAGGTTAGTGAATAGGGGAAGTCATTGATAGTATTTTGAAATTTAGAAAACATGCGATTGGTTGGCTTCATGCATGGGTCATGGTTGGTCAAAAATAATTTCAAAGGTCAAATGATATGAAAACATTCTAGAAGCTACATTCTCAATTTTCTCCAAATTTAACTCGCACAAAATAACTGGCTTGACAAAAAAGAGTTCCAGTTCATAGGTTATGTTGGGTCAATAAGAAGGTCATTAGGTCATCCAATCATAGACAAACCTGATAAACACACTTAAGTGATCACATTGTTTTATTTTTGCCTATTCTTCAATCAGACATTCGCAACACAGTGTTGTGGACAAGTTGTGTTAGGTCAAGAAATACTTTAAAAAGTGAAATAATTAGAAAAGCACTAAACACTTTAGATAGAGGCTGCATTATGCTTGGAGCATTCTAGGTTTATTCTCAGATGAGCTCCCAGGAATTTATGAACCTCTTGATGTCATTTTTAAAATGGTTTCATATTATAAATGCTACATAATTTACCAAAAACAGGGCTCTACAATGCGAGTAAAACACTCGCATATGCGAGTAATTATTTGTAAATGCGAGTGGATATGTCAAATTCACTCGCCCATGTGCGAGTAGAAAGTCAAATCCGGATTTTTCCTTTCCGTTTTCGACAATGAAATTACTCTCATCAAGCAACATCTTTAAAGCGCTTAAATTCATATAGCTGCAATCCGTTAATTTGTTAAGCGTTTCTGTGATCACGTTCTCAAGTGCCGATTTCATCGCTCTGAGTTGTAAACAAAATCGGCAGATATGTTTGTTTTTCAAGGCATGAGTACGAATAAAAATTAGAATAAATGACCAGGAAGAAACGGCCTCATATTTGACTCAGTTCCAGTGATACCTTGATGGAAAAACAAACTTAATCCTTTATAACGATGAAGGAAATCTGGTTCCCAAGTTTGCCGGGAAAAAAGAGTTTTAAACCGTGGAAAAAAAATTAAAAGATATATCTGAAATTTTACATGTGGTGGGTGTATCTAGCTACACAGGAGATATTTACATTTCTGGAGCAACTCGCCTCGCACCTCTGATTTAAGTACATGTGTTTGAACTTAATTTGCCGGTTTTTAAAGTTTTTTCTTTGCTTTTAGACATGCGCCGCAATTTTTGTGTTTGATGCCACAATAAAAGTAAATTGAATAAAAAATGTTGGGTCCAACTGCTTTGTCTGCATCTTTAAAATTAAGCAGTAATTAGAAATGTTTCCAGTGTAATTGAATCCAAATTAAATTGATATTTATAAAAGAAATATGTGGCAAGTAAGATTTTTGCTCTGGCTAGTAAACATCTCAGGTTTACTAGCCAGGAGGCTAGTGAAAAAAATTGCAATCGTAGAGCCCTGAAAAAGCACTCAACACTTTAGATGGAGGCTACATTATGCTTGGAGCATTCTTGATTGATTCTATGATGAGCTCCAACGAATTTATGAACCTCAAAATTGTTGGCATTTTTAAAACCATTTCATATCAATGCTAAATAATTTACCACAAAGTTCCTTTCTCCAACAAAGTCATTATGAATTGAGGTAACATAATATCTTATATTTGACTCGTATCTCATCAATTTGGCACATTTATGGTTGTAATAATAATTTGACGTATCATTATTTAATGATCTTATTTTGGACTTTCAGGAAGGCTTCGTATATCATCGCTGCAGGATTTACCATTGACACATTTATGGCAACAATATTAATTTGATGTAATGTGATATGATCTTAATTTTAACTTTTGGTTACACTTGTATCGCTGGTTTTTTTTAATTTTTCAGAAAGTTCAAACTTTGACACCTTTATGAATCCAATATCAATTTGACTGAACACGCTTGATCTTATTTTTAACTAACTTTCTGTTAAACTTATATAAACATTTTTTAAAATTTCTTAGAAAGATCCCACTACGACACATTTGTTTGATCTTATTTTTATTTTTCAGTAAAAATCGTATAAACATTTTTTTTAAATTTCTCGGAAAGTTCCCACTGTATTTTTGATTTCTCAGAAAGTTCCAACTTTGACACATTTGTGAATACAAAAATAATTTCACTTAACATGATTTGATCTTAATTTTAACTTTTAATTAACTCGTATAAACATATTTTTTTTCAATTTCTCAGAAAGTTCCAACTTTTAAATTATGAATACAATAATAATTTGATTTAACATAATTCGATCTTAATTTTAACTTTCATGTTAGACTGGCGATTCATTAGTTTTTTTTCTTCAGATCAACACCACTTTTGACACATTCATAGACATAAATTCAGCCGTAGTCTGATGATGTTATTTTTACCTTCCAGGTTCGGCTGGTATCACGGTTTTTCTAATTCTTAGAAAGTTCTCATTTTGACAAATTTATGGATACAATTTTAATTTGACATCAGATGATGAATTTATTTTCAACGTTCACATTAGACTTACAGATTTACAGATTTTTATTTCTAAGAAAGTTTCCACTTTGACACATTTATGGATACAATATTAATTTGATGTTAGATTATATGATGTTATTTTTAACTTGCAGGATGGACTCGATCACCAATTTTTAATTTCTAAGAGAGTTGTCATTTTGACACATTTATGGATATAATAATAATTTGACGCTAGATGATGTATGATGTTATTTTTAACTTGCAGGTGCGACTCAATCATCGATTTTTATTTGTTAAGAAAGGTCTCATTTAGACACATTTATGGATATAATATTAACTTGATGTTAGATGATATGATGTTATTTTTAACTTTTCAGGACGGCTTTATAAGCTTTAAAGAATTTATTACGGCTTTGTCAATTACGTCAAGAGGATCTCTGGACGAAAAATTAGATTGTAAGTCACTTGAAACCAGGGTTTTCCTAGACGCAAGTTTCCTGTGTATCTGATGCAAGCTTTTCTTAATGGACCCTGAGAAATATTTCTGTGTATTCCATAGGATGCTAAAATTAAATCTATGCTGGGCTAAATATTTTTTTCTGTCTGAACAGATATAAATCAGCAGTAATGTTTGGATGCTATTTATAGTTGACAAACCCTTGTTTAACTCGGATTGTCCTACTTTCGTTTTAGTAAACAGCAAGTATTAAGGGCTTTTGTGACATTGCATTCTTAAGCTTGTTATTAACCATGTTGTGTCGCAACAGAAAATTTCTTCCTTCTTGGGCAGTCTTGTAATTAATAATTCCAGCAATCATGATACAAACTGTAGTGTCTGAAAATAACAGATATAAATGGGACTCCCAAATCTTGGCTTAGGACCCCTTCAAAATTGCTCTAGGAGTCCTAGGACTCCCAAAGAAAGGATGGAAGGGAAAACCCTGTGACAACTATTATTCTCGAAAATAGATTGTTTACTTGTGTTATGTCTGATAAGGATATCATATCTTGTTATCTAAAATGGAATTTTCATTATTTTTAATAAATGAGAGTGCAGCTAGGCAGAGCAGGATATGGATGTGTATATTTTTGTCATTAATCATTCGGTAAAAATCTTCAAAAATCATGATTAAAACTGCAAAGGGGCACAACTCAGAAATTTGATAGCACCTTTGACACAAGATTATGAAATTTTGTATGTCACATTGGGTAAAAAAAAAGGTAATAAGAAATTCCTTTTCCTGTTGTTTTTTTTTTTTCTAATAGTATAGTGTTTTAATTTTGATAATTTTCCCACGAGTCATTTTGAAATTTCAAAAAGATTTGAGCGAAAATTAAAAAAAACTACAAATGGACATTTGAGTGATGAATTAAGTGGACATTTGAGCTACAAATTTTAAATATTGTCTGTATTTTGCAATGGACATTTGAGCGACATTTTAAATCTTCTCATTGCTCCAGTATATATGAAGGGTAGACAAAGAGAAAAAACTGAATATTTGAGAGAATTTTATCAGAAATATGCAAATGGTGAAGTCGATTTCTACAGATTTACACATACGCTGGGATTTAAATATCGGGCTAAAACAGATATGTGAATTTACATTAAGCTTTATCCTGTAAATTTTATCAAGTTTTAATGGTTTTATGAAATGTAATGCTAGACTTTTAATGGATTTCACAGATTTCAAAAACTTTATTCAGCTCAAAAACTTTTGACTGGCTAATGGAAGAGGTTAAGAAAAAATATCGCTCAACTATCTACCATATATTTGGAATTTCGCTCAAAGGAGTTAAAATTCTGTTGCTCAAATGTCCATTACTTCATTGCTCAAACACTTGTTTAATTTCGCTCTTTTGTCCTATGCTTTTGCTCGAATGTTCAATGCCGAGATGGTTTTTTTTTTACCTTTGATCTAACAATTTTTTTCTACAATTTAAAATTTTTTTTCAGGGGCATTTAGTTTATATGATTTAGATAATGACGGATTTATAACTAAGGAAGAAATGGTTAATATAGTTGATGCTATTTATAGCATGGTTGGTAACCTTCTTGATTTACCCAAAGATGAAGACACACCGCAGAAACGTGTGGAAAAAATATTTGCTCAAATGGACACAGTAAGTCTGTCAGTGAAGGAGTGATTGAGTGAGTGAGTGAATGAATGAGCAAACGAAAATATGAACACACAAGTGAGTGAGTAAAGGGATGAATGAATGAGTGAATGACTGAATGAATGATTAAGCCAGTATATGAGTTAATGAATGAATCTGAATAAATGAATGAGTAAATGAATGAATGAATAAATGAGTAAACAAATAAATGGAATTGGTTTTACATTTTAATCAAGATTTATTTCACCCAATGATGAAAACAAGCCAAAGAAACCTGCGGAAACATATTTGCTGATATGGACACAGTTAAAGTTAAAAGTTGAATGAGTAAATAAATAAATGAATGAATGAATAAATGTATGAATGAATGTGAATTAATAAATGTATAAATGATTGAATAAATGAATCAGTTAATCAGCTATTGTCCTGAGTGCAATGCAAAGGTAAGAATTTCTGCTACTTCACCTGTAGCTGGTTACATCTTGATATAAGTGAAATATTCTTGACTGAGATGTAAAACCTTATTAAATCAATCAATGTACACTGTCACACAGAGAAAATCAAATTTCTCATGGCGTGCCTTAGCTCATGCCACAACATGTCAAAGCACCATATGTATCTAACGCTGCCAAATTTATCTTATATTTCAGAATAGAGATGATAAATTAAGCAAAGATGAATTCCGTGAGGGGTCGAAATGTGACCCCTGGATTGTTGAGGCACTGACGACAGCCCCAGCAAGACAATAAAATTTCTAAATGTGACCCCTGAATAGTTGAGGCACTGAAGACAGCCTCAGCAAGACAATAGCATTTCTAAATGTGACCCCTGGATTGTTGAGGCCCAACAACTGCCCTGGCAAGACAATAGCAATTCTAAGTGTTATGACCCCTGGATAACCACCAAATGCTAAACCACCAATTTTCTAGACTATGTATATTGCATGTCTATTTTTTAAAGTATAATAATTGACTTATCGCCAGCCACGCCAACAATGTTCCGTCAAATAGCCGGATGCTTGACTTACACGCAAAAAGAATGAAAACTTGGCCTAAATAATGCCATTTAATGACATCACTGACACTAGTACATCATTAGTTGCTGTGATGCTGCTTCGGTACTGTGATGGTGGCCAGTGTCAAAACACTGTGGGAGTGGTCGGCGAAACGTCAATTATATTTCTTAACAAGCAAGTACCAAGAAAGTTACAGGCAAACAACATTGACCTGTCTGCTTCACCTTTTATTAGGGATATTCATATAGATGGACTCACCCAATATGTGGGTGGGTTAAGGATTCAAAATTCATACATACACAATGTACTTGTTTAATCATTTTCATTATGTAGGCGAAATAAATGCCTGTTTTTCCTATACATTAATGTACTGGTCCATTATAATTTTTAAAATTAAAGGTCAAACTGACAGGCCAATGTTTTTTGCCTTTAATGCTATTTTTGTTTAGTGACAATGCTGTATGTGTATTACACATCTGGATTTAATCTGGCGTGCACTAGTGTTTTGACACGTATCTAGTCAGATTTTGATTCTAAGACTGGTAAATTTTGTGTTGGTTTGACTGAAATATGTCAAATTTGGGACCAAATGTCTGGCGCCAGTTTTGGTTCACTATCAATCATTGACTTCCATTTTCCAAATTTATAGTTGAGACATGAGGTTTTGGGTTCATTAGCAATGCTCACCCAGGTAGAAAATGTTATAAGAACCAATTCAAATATTAAAAACTTGAAACTAAGTACAAATCATTTTTAAGTATTTTCCTATCCAGTCTGGTAAAATTTCATTTGGTCTGGTAAACCTTGCTGCTTTACCAGCCCAAGTGACAGGTAAACTTTGATACCGATTCGTGAGCACTGTGGTACCAAAAAAACCTTAACCAGTTGGTTAGCCTAAAATTAGTAATTTTTGTTTTAAGTAATATTTCTGAAATTTCTGTTTTAAAGTTATTGCACACAATTGTAATTTTGAAACAGAAGCAGTTAAAGTTGAAACTGTTAATATATTTTTAATAACATTCTAAATTTTCACTAACCATTTTGTTAAGCTAATACAGCTCTGAACAACTTGGCCCATAGTCTTATTATGTATTTGGTCCAGCACAAGGCTTGCAGAGCTTTAGACCAGATTTTTAGAATGAGGGTTGAGGTTTTCCTTTTTTGAACTTGAGCTGTATTTTGTGTAAAAATGAAGGATTTGCATGTTAAGGCAAACCTTGTTATTGTTATTAGGTGTAAAAATGAAATCCTTTATCCATTGTCCATGAATCTTTCTTCTCCTGCATTTGTCAGCTAGACAAAAAGAAACATACCATCAAGCATTGTGACACTATCTGTTTCACTGTGATTGTGACAGCGAATTATGCAAAAAATTACAGGGAGTTCAATAAGAGTGAATAAAATTTGACATTATTCACTTACTTGAGACCCCAAGTCATAATTGTAAATTGTTAGTATGCACATCCACAATTGCCATATAAAATTAATACCATCACAAAGTAAAATGGTGCCCTTATTGGGATTTTTACACGTTGACAATTCAGGCCAATGGAAGATCCTTTTGTGCACAAAATGGAAGGAAGGCAACCATTTCCAACATGAAAAATCTTCATAGAGACAACATTTTCTTTTTTCTACTGAAATATTTTATGATAATGGAGGATGTATATATGTATAGGCAAACAACTTTGACCTGTCTGCTTGACCTTTGATTTAAATATTCATTATAGACGAGTAAATTTAAGTAATGGGGATCACGCATGTATATTTCGTCATATGATGTGAACACTAATCATTGGGAATGTGTATATGTATTAACTGCGAACCCTAGCACTACCCATGTATTCAGTGGACCCTCCTATATGAACATTCCTAATGAAAGGTCAAACGGACAGGTCAATGTTGTTTACCTATATATACATGTATTTGTTTTTAGTTACAACTAGGGTCAAGTAGGTGGACTTTATTTAAGGTTATTATGCCCTCAGCAAACAAAAATTAGGGGTCTTATAGGAAACGCCCTGTCCGTCTGACTACCAATATCTGTCCCTGTATCCGTGTCCACTCCATATCTATCATGTCTATGGATAGATTTTGATCAATCTTGACCAGCAGTTGATGTGACGCATACAAAATTAAGTGACCATATCCCTCTGATATCCTTCCATCTGATCTTGGGGAGCAGGGGGTGGGGCCCAGTTTCTTTCAACAGACCGCTCTACAATTTTTTTTACATTATTCGCTGTCATAAGCACACAGATATTGGCTTTTGTTCACCATGGTTACAGTTTATCATGCCTTGAATGTACATGTCTCATAAATGTTGTTATAATGTTTGTTTATACAATTATATTTATCCATGTTTCCATGACAACCTGCCTTACATTTAAGTGCTGACTCCAGTTTCACAATCATTCTTCAACTAAAATTTTCCTTAACCAACATCTGACAAATTTTGATATATTTTTTGATACTACGATTGCAAAATTTCAGTAAAATTAGATTAAGGTGTATTAAACTTTAGTGTGATCTTCAGAATTCCTGAATATTATTAAAAATTAACAAAATATGCAGATTTGAAATTTGTCAGATTTGAGTTAAGAAACAGTTAAGAAATGATTGTGAAACTGGGGCCTGATGTAAATTTAAAGTATATGCAAATTAAGATATGAAAAAGGTCTCATGTCAAATAGGTCTCATTACTTATATCCAGCCATTGTAGGAAAATTATTATACAGTCAAGCCTGCCTTAATGTCCAGCTCTATATAAGGGCTTTTAAAAACCAGTCAAATTTTATCCAAAATACTCTTAATTCATGTTTTTTGAATCTGTATATAAGGGCCACCTGCTTTTCATGACCAGTCAAATTTTATCCAATATACTTGAATACTCTTGAATCGTGTTTATTTGAAGCTTTATATAAGGGCCGACCAGTCAAATTTTATCCAAAATACTTGAACACTCTTGATTGACCATAGAATGTTGTTTATTTAGGATGATGTAAACCATAAAACTAAATTTCCTATCGTATACAAAAAAATGTATTTATCTTTATATAGTTTTTTGGTATTTTATTTATTTATTTATTTTTATTTCCTTAAAGAACCATTTAAAATTGCAAGATATTCTTTTTTATGGTGTAAGGGAGGTAACTCTAAAATGTTTTGGTCTGATTTTTAAGGGTTTTTTTTTTTTTGTTTTAATATTATTATAAAATTGAAAAAATGACAAATGACTTTTACAGTGTAAGGGAGGCAACTCTAGTGGTTTTAGTCTGATTTTAAATCAATATGGTTTTATGCCTTGAACAAAATAGTTAATAAATAAATGTTTAAATTGAATTTTTATTTACTATACAAAGTTAAGGAGGAATATTGGAATCACATTTTCTGTATGTCTGTCTGTCCATAGACATAATTTATCGAGGGGGGGATCCAATTTTTCTGAAACAATGTACAGTTAAAACAAATATAACGAACATACTTACACCGAATACATGGATAGTACGAAGGTAAAAATTGGGAGATACACAGTGTGTTTGTACAATCCTTCTTATCAGGTTGAGTCCTTTTTTAGTAGTCGTATTACTACGCGACCAGTAGTCTCCCTCAGAGACAGGTCAAGTTTTTAATAGAGGTTGTCAGATCTCTAGTAAAACCAAGTAAATTTTTTATTCCATTACTTATTTTATTATTTTTTTTTTTTTTATTTTTTGGTTAATTTTTTAATTTAATTTATATAATATTGCTGTGATATTTGTTTATGACAAGAAATTTGCATTTGATTTTATTTTTAACTAATTTTATAAGATTTTTTATTGGTTTATATTTACATTTTTTTAATCACGTTTAATGCAGTAGAATAGTTTAACAAATCTATTACTCTGACTCAGTCTGATGATGTTGCCACTCAGACTCAATCTGATGATGTTCTCAGTCTGATGATGTTGCCACTCTGATGCGGTCTGATGTTGATGTAGCCACTCTGACTCGGTCTGATACTCTGACTCACTTTGATGATGAAGCCACTCTGACCCGTCTGATTATGTTGCCATTAATTCTGTCTGATGATGTTGCCACTCTGACTCTGTCTAATGATGTTGCCATTCTGACACCCTCTGATGATGTTGCCATTCTAACTCGCTCTGATGATGTTGCCACTCTGAATCAGTCTGATGATGTTGCCACTCTGACTCGGTCTGAGGATGTTGCCACTCTGACTTGCTCTGATGATGTTGCCATTCTAACTCGCTCTGATAATGTTGCTCCTCTGACACGGTCTGATACTCTGACTTGGTCTGATGATACTGCCATTCTGACTTGGTCTGATGATACTGCCATTCTGACTTGGTCTGATGATACTGCCATTCTGACTTGGTCTGATGATGTTGCTGCTTTGGATCAGTCTGATGATGTTGCTGCTCTGGATTAGTGTGATGCTGTTGCCACTCTGACTCAGTCTGATAATGTTGCCATTCTGACTTGGTCTGATGATGTTGCTCCTCTGACACGGTCTGATGATGTTGCCACTCTGACTCAGTCTGATGATGTTGCCACTCTGGCTCAGTCTGATGATGTTGCCACTCTGACTCAGTCTGATGATGTTGCCATTCTGACTCGGTCTGATTATGTTGCCACTCTGGCTCAGTCTGATGATGTTGCCACTCTGACTCAGTCTGATGATGTTGCCATTCTGACTTGGTCTGATGATGTTGCTCCTCTGACTCGGTCTGATGATGTTGCCACTCTGACTCAGTCTGATGATGTTGCCATTCTGACTCGGTCTGATTATGTTGCCATTCTGACTCAGTCTGACGATGTTGCCACTCTGACTCGGTCTGATTATGTTGCCATTCTGACTCTGTCTGATGATGTTGCTCCTCTGACACGGTCTGATGATGTTGCCATTCTAACTCGGTCTGATGATACTGCCATTCTGACTTGGTCTGATGATGTTGCTGCTTTGGATTAGTCTGATAATGTTGCTGCTCTGGATCAGTGTGATGCTGTTGCCACTCTGGCTCAGTCTGATGCTGTTGCCACTCTGGCTCAGTCTGATGATGTTGCCACTCCAACTTGGCCCAATGATGTTGCCAATTTGACTCGTTCTGATGATGTTGCCACTCTTGACTCGGTCTGATGTTAAAAATATTAATGTCATCCTGACTTAGTTTCTTGTTTGAAATATTAATGTTAAAGAGGCTGTTTTGGCCTATAACAATAATAGCTGGATCAGATATCTGATTCTATGGTATAAGGATATCAAATTTTTTATCATGTCATGCATAACTGATATACTGTCATTGTTTGTGCATTATTTTGCATGTATGTCAGTAAATTAAGATGTCCTATAATAGTCGTTGACTTCAATATAAAATATAAATGAAGATTCTCCACAAAAAGTAATGATACTTTATAGTCAAACAACATTGACCTGTCTGCTCGACCTTTGATTTAAATATTTATTAGTGGACTAGTTCATTTATGCATAGGGATCACATGTGTATTTTGTAAGCATATTGAGAACACTTATCATGTGAAATATGTATATATATATTAAATGTGAATCCTAACACTACCAATGTATTTAGTGGACCCTCCTATAGGAAAATTCCTAATGAAAGGTCAAGCAGACAGGTCAATGTTGTTTGTCTATAAACAATATGCCACTATTTATTTACAATTGTTATGCAACACTTCCTTCAGCTCAGTAAAGATAACATCAAGGTCATTTGTAGCATCTTACAATTTTAAATCTTAGTTGTCACGCTTATATTATGTTTATACTTTCATGATATACCACACCAAGCACTTGCATGTATCACTGTTTGGTGATTGGAGGAATTCTTCAAAATTGACTAATCAGATAATAAGACTTCTATGGCGTAAATCTTCAAAATTGACCAATCAGATTATCAGACTTGTCCCGAGGATTTCTTCAAAATTGACCAATTAGAAAATCAGACTTCTCTTGAGGAATTCTTCAAAATTGACCAATCAGAAAATCAGACTTGTCCTGAGGATTTTTTCAAAATTGACCAATCAGAAAATCAGACTTCTCTTGAGGGATTCTTCAAAATTGACCAATCAGAAAATCAGACTTCTGCCTGGGGGAATTCTTCAAAGTTGACCAATCAGATAATCAGGCTTGTCTGGTGGAATTCTTCAAAATTGACCAATCAGAAAGTAAGACTTCTGCCTGTGGGAATTCCTCAAAATTGACCAATCAGATAATCAGACTAGTCTCAAGTTGTCTGTGGGAATTCTTAAAAATTGACCAGTCAGATAATTAGACATGTCGTTTTTCAACATTGAAAATAACTTTTCGCAGCTTTATGATGGAAACGGAAAGTACAATTTTAGGAGTTTGCAAACATTATTAAATAATCAGGAAAACATATGATTTTTTACATACTTTCCATGTTTGCCATACATTTAAAATGATTGACACATTTTCCATATGTATTCAACATTTTCAATTATTTCTACACATTTTAATATAATTTTTTACACAGTTTCCATGAATTTCCACATGACTTTCACACATTTTCCATATAATTTTTATATGATTTCCAACATTTTCTATTTAATTTTTTCCACATTCATTGTTTCCACACATCTTCCAGATGGCTTCCATGTCACAGGTGCCTGCATATATTTTCCACACGATAGACTATTTCTGTGTACATATAAGTTCATATTTCATAATAAGTGCCCCCAATCGCAGCCCCAGCCCCAGTCCTTAACCACATGACCCCAGCCCAACACCCACACCCACACTCACCCCATCATGCATAAATTAATCACAATACATGTTAACATCGGGACCTAGTTGGTTGAAGGTTGATAAGTTTAATCAATGGTTAGCACAAACTATTGCAATCTATCACCGTCCGTTGTGCGTCGTCCGTCGTGCGTCATGTGTAAACTTTACATTTTCATCTTCTCCTCCAAAACTATTGGGGCAAATTTGATGAAACTTGGCGATTATCATGCCTGGGTAACAGCCTTTAAAAATTGTGTTCGGGGTTTGGCCACGCCCAACAAGATGGCCGCCATTACTAAAAATAGCAAAAAGACAAAAAAATCTTCTTCTCTGAAACCAAAAGGTGCAGGCAAATTTTGATTAGATATTTAGATTTAGCATACCTGGGAACATTAAAATTGTGTTTTTCATGAAAATTGAACAAAAAATAGGTTACGCGTTTTTTGCGTAAAATTATGTAATTTTGAAAATGAGATATTTATTGTTATAACTCAATAACGGCTGAAGATAATTGTATGGAGTTTTCACTGTTGGTCTTGTCCTGCTATTTTCTTCCAAAAGATGTCAAGGTCAAAGGTGAAGGTCATGTCCCTGTTTTTGACCTTTGATCAAAAATGCTATTTTTTAAACATTTCAGGTGATAATGGCATGGGATTTTCAGTTAATTGTAGGTATTGACATGACGATCATTTTGATACATAGATCAAGGTCATGAGTTCAAAGGTCAAGGTCAAGGATGCACAACTATTACCGTTATAGTTGATTATCTGCAAAACTATTAACTTTTTGTATAGGCATATATATTAGAATATTGTAGGTAATGGCACAATGGTCATTTTGATATATTAATAAAGGTCATGGGTTTAAAGGTCAAGGTCACAGATGCAAAACAATACCGAAATATTTAATTATCTAGAAAACTATTAACTTTTTGTATAGACATGTATATCACAATATTGTAGGAATTGATTTAACGATAATATTGATATGTAGATTAAGGTCATGGGTTCAAAGGTCAAGGTCACAGATGCAAATCAATACCTAAATGGTTAATTATCTCGAAAACTTTTAACTTTTTGTATAGACATGTATATTCGAATATTGTAGGTTTTGATTTACCAGTCATTTTGATATATAGATTAAGGTAATGAGTTCGAAGGTAAAGGTCACAGATGCGAAAGAATACTGAAATGGTTAATTATCTAAAAAACTATAAGCTTTTTGTATAGACATGTATATTACAATATTGTAGGTTTTGATTTAACGATCATTTTGATATATAGTTTAATGTCATGGGTTCAAAGGTCAAGGTCACAAATGCGAAAGAATACTAAAATGGTTAATTATCTCAAAAACAATAAGCTTTTTGTATAGACATGTATAATACAATGTTGTAGGAATTGATTTAACGATCATTTTGATACATAGATTAAGGTCATGGATTCAAAGGTCAAGGTCACAGATGCGAAAGGATACTGAAATGGTTAATTATCTCAAAAACTATAAACTTTTTGTATAAACATGTATATTACAATATTGTAGGAGTTGATTTAACGATCATTTTGATATATAGATTAAGGTCATGGATTCAAAGGTCAAGGTCACAGATGCGAAAGGATACTGAAATGGTTAATTATCTCAAAAACTATAAACTTTTTGTATAAACATGTATATTACAATATTGTAGGAGTTGATTTAACGATCATTTTGATATATAGATTAAGGTAATGGGTTCAAAGGTCAAGGTTACAGATGGGAAAGGATACTGAAATCGTTAATTATCTCGAAAACTATTAATTTTTTTGTATAGGCATGTATATTCGAATATTGTAGGTAATGGCCTAACAATCATTTTGATATATCGATGAAGGTCATAGTTTTATACTTTTGTTTTTACTTTTTCAGCTGTTTATAAATAATGTATTGGAGCTAGAATATATATATATATATAATATATATATATATATATATATATATATATATATTAATATATTATACATATATTATATGTAGCAATCTCTGGACAAGGTATGATTAATTTGCAAAAATCCTTGCATTTAATTCTGCCTTACTGCTGAAAATTAGGAGTTCTCTTTAATAAATGTTATTGACCATTGAACCTCTGCATGAGATATGTACTTAGCCTCAGGTGAGCGTTAAGGCCCATGGGCCTCTTGTTTTTTCTTAATTTATTTATTTTTCTGGTGAGCCCAAATTAAAAACACGAATTTAAAATAAGCATGTCATCATCATGATCATTATAATATTGAAACAAGACCTTTCAGTTTGATTACTCTGGATATATTTGATATTTGTTTGTTTATTTCATTCTCAATATTGATTACACATGTTGAAGATGCAGGTACATGTAGCTGGTCAAGAGGTGCTTACTCTTCAGAGCATCTGGTCTCAGCACTTACCTATTGGAAGTTCAAATAGTGTTTAACCTAATTTGTCAGTTTCAAAGTTTTTACTTTGCTTTGGGATTGTGATTGGTATGTTTGTGTTTGATTATTCAATATTAGAAAACTACTAGTATTTATTTATTTTTTTATTTATTTATTTATTTATCTAAAGAGCAAGAAACAAAATTTGACTAATCAATTGATTGATTAACTAATCAAGCATTGAGGGACTTGGCCCATATATACCCATTAGTATTGTAAATTGTTAAGGCCTAATTGCTATATATAGGTAAACAACATTGGCCTGTCCATTTGACCTTTCATTAGGAATATTCATATAGAAGATTCCATCCTATACATATATTAGGTTATAGTAGGATTCACACTTAATAATGTGTACATAAGATACAAAATAAACCCCTGTGATACCTATATTTAAATGCAGTGGTCCATAATAAATATTTAAATTAAAGGTCAAAGGATAGGTCAAAGTTGTTTGCCAATACATGTTTAACTGTATTGATATTTAACTGGTCCCAGTTCACAATCATCCCTTTAGTAAGATTTTCCTTAACTTAAGATATTCAAGAGTTTGGTGTAGCATTTTGAAGATTGTTTCAATATTATATAACATCAATTATAGTTTTGTCGAAAAATTATATTTTACTTCCATAAAAAGTCACCAAAATTTTCTTTATTTAAATTAAGGAAAATCTTAGTTAAGGAATGATTGTGAAACATGGACCAGGAACTGTAGAGTTATATTGTTTGTATTATCATTTTATATTAATTGATGTATAAATATTGGATGTTAAATTTGGTGATTTGACCCATATATATATAGGTAAACAACTTTGACCTGTCCGCTTGACCTTTCATTTAAATATTTATCACGGGCACATCTGTGTATAGGGAACACAGGTGTTTACTCTGTATACATCATGAGATATACTCACCTCATAGAGTACACCTGTGCACTGTGTATGTATTAACTTGGATCTTAACGGTTGGACCCTCCTATATGAAAATTCCTAATGAAAGGTCAAAAGGACAGGTCAATGTTGTTTACCTATACCAGTATACTCTATGACTACATACAAACAAGAACCGCACAGCAGCCAAAACCACTTCTAAACAATTAATGCCGCTGTCTGTCTCCTGACTATCTCTTGAATGGGCACTTGTCCACATAGCAGCCGACCTTCAACTCCCTTTCGTTAGCTCATTGTTAAACACATCTATTGTTGTTAATTACCCGGAAAAACTCGTACAATGTATATTTTTGTTTATTAACGAGCCACGCCTGTCTTGACACGGGGCATCTGTTTTTAAGGTCTCTTCCGAAGGACCCCGTGACTCTCATTTCTAAATGTCAGGTGCTTCGCGGGATTCGCTACATGTTTTCAAGTCTTGGACAGATCCCGGTCAGGGTTCGAACGCACGACTTCCCACATACAGATCGAGCACTCTACCGACTGAGCTACTGTAGTATTGTTTGATATTGGAGGAGACGTTGCCCTTGTTTGTAGCTAAACCCAAGCGATAATTTCTTGGACAGCTCCTGACCAGGGTTCGAAACGACTTTCCACATACACTCTACTAACTGAACTACTGTAGTATTGTTTGATGTTGGAGGAGACGTTGCCATTGTTTGTAGCTAAACCCAAGTGATAATTTATTTATTTTCAAAGCCTTGGACAGATCCCGGGTTAATTTAGATTCAGTTTGTGTAGTGTAATTTGATAAGCCTAAAGTGTATGATAATTTAAAAATATTGAAAAATATTGTTATTACAAATCTATATAATTTATGACATTTCCTGTGATTTTATCAATAAAATTTATAAAAACAAAGGTTTTCTTGTTATTATGTTTTAGCTCACCTGGGTCAAAGGGTCTTAATGAGCTATTATTCTGTAGAGGATTTTGAATAAATGATGCCATGAATTTATGTTTGTCATACTAAGATATGCAGAGCAGGATGATGAAACGTTCCAATCAAGAATATTTCACTTATATTGAGACGTCACCAGATATAGGCGAAGACGCAGAAATTTAGTCTCTGTTGCGTTGATGGCATTACACAGCACGGTTCTTTATCGTGCCAAACCTACCGTGACACAGGGCCTCGTTTATTTTAAGAACAGTAACTTCCATTTCGTTATGTCGAGTGCTTTGCGAAAAAATAGTCACTACCCACTTACAGACCCGGTCGGGATTCGAACCCACGACCTCCCACTTACGGAGCTAGCACTTTACTAGTCCGACTAATCAGCCCACTAAACCCCCATTTTAATTTTTTGACTTTTTGGAGGTTTGTGGTCTGACAGCTTCCATTATTGAATTCTTGAAATTTCTGGCGAAAACGGCAGAAACGAAAACACGCGTTGATAACTTCAAGTATTTCTTTACTTTGCTCTTGCTGACAACATGGAACACTTTCTAAAACATTATTCTAGCGATCCATGCTTAACTTTTAATTAAAATCCATCAATATCACTAGAAATGCAAGGTTTTCTAATGTCTCTTTAGCTCTCTGTCACTTTCGCACCGTGAAGACATTACTAATCTACATTGACCAATCAGATCGCACGTTGCATTTGGATGGTGAAACTAGAAGTTCTATCTTTAGAAAGCACAAAAGAAATTTGGTATGCAACACATCGTCTCATGTTGGTTTACATTTGTGCCGAGTTTGACCAAAATCTATTGATAGACATGGAGCTGACACCATATTGTGACGGAAAAAAAGATCTAATCTCCTAACCTTGACACCTTTGACCTATGTACATAAATTTGGTATGCAACACATCGTCTCATGTTGGTTTACATTTGTTCCAAGTTTGATCATAATCCATCGATAGACATGGAAGATATGGAGCGGACACCATATTGTAAAGGAAAAACTAAGATTTGACCTCTTGACCTTGACACCTTTGACCTATGTACATAAATTTTGTATGCAACACATCGTCTCATGTTGGGTTACATTTGTGCCAAATTTGATCAAAATCCATCGATAGACATGGAAGATATGGAGCGGACACCATATTGTAAAGAAAAAATTAATATTTGACCTCTTGAGTTTGACACCTTTGACCTATGTACATAAATTTGGTAAGCGACACATCGACTCATGTTGGTTTATATTTGTGCCAAGTTTGATCAAAATCCATCGATAGACATTGAAGCGGACACTATATTGTTACGGAAAATTAGGATTTTACCTCCTGACCTTGACTTTTGACCTTTGCCCATAAATTTGGTACACGACACTTCGTCTCGTGTTGGGTTACATTTGGGTTACATTTGTACAAAGTTTGATCAAAATTCATCGATAGCCATAGAAGATATGGAGCGGACACGATATTTAGACGAATAACCAGACGGACAGGCAGATAGAGAGGGTGATTCCTATATACCACTAAACTTTGTTTGCGAATGAAAAGCTGTTGAGATTTCGGAAATGAGGAGCTGAGATCAGCTGCGGATTCTTCTGTAAGCTGAGTGTTAAACTTTCGACAGGTCCATGGAGTCTGTACTCTATTTCTCATTTTAGATAGATACAATCTTTAACAATAACCAGGAATTACTCAATTTTTTCTCCAGATCCAGAACACAGCCACTGATTGAACTTTAGGAATCAAGTATCCGTGACAAATGAAATATTAATCCAAGTACTCGATCTTTTTTGACACAAAAATATTGAAGAATATAAATGAAGAGATTAACGTTAATTCGTTCATTAGGATTTACACAATCGCGCTGCTTGGACAGGTATATAGGCTCCTGTAAAAAATGAACAACAATGTTAATGGATGCTTAAAATAATTACAGTAAAGGCATGTCGAAAATTCAACATTGGGTCAAGTAAATGAGCTGAAGGTCGATTGCCAAGTGGATTAGGATGGATTCCTCACCTCGCCTATCCTTTTCGTGCCCGCTGGCACATAAGGACCCACATGATGGGTTTCCGTAATTATAATGATTTTTACTCTACCTGGCGATTAGCCATGTAGAAACCCCATGAACTTGGAGGGCCAGCGGTTTTCTGTTGCGGTTTTCCTTCCTTCCCTTACCAACGGGTTCCAGTTATTTGAGGCGCCCGACACTCGCCTATCACAATTGTCACTCAACTGCAGTTGCATTTCCAGGGCCACCAGACGTGGAGGTGTGACATGTGATTTGCTTGCAGAACATTTTTGAGACGGTTGGCATTGCTCGAGGTTTTATAAGGTGAAACCTAGTGACATTGAAAACCCATGGACAGCTAGTGATCGAATAACTGCCTAGAGATAGAACAGCTGCGGAGATGTAGCTAAAGAAGGGCCGGGATGAGCTACCGATTCGGCACTAATTCGTTAGCTTAATGTTAAACTTTCGTCAGGTCTGCCCTGTATATTGAATTTAAGAACAAATAAATGCGTTATGAGGGATTTAAATAATTTATGGATCTAGTTAACGGTTATTTTTATTATTATTTAATGATATCATATGATTTCATAAATAAAATCCGAGTTACTACATGATGTGATCCATATGGTCAAGTATCACTACTGTAGCTAAGATGGTAAGGTGCTCGCTTCGTATGTGAGAGGTCGTGGGTTCGAACCCCGATAGGGTCTGACCCAAGGTTTGAAAGTGGGTAATGATATTTCGCCAAGCACTCGGCATTATTAAATGAAAATCGCGGTTCTTTCGGATGGGAACTTAAACTAAACGACGTCCCTTATCACGGTAGGCGAGATACATTAAATAACCCTGTCGGATAATGCCATCAACACAAAGCCACACACAAAATTTTTGCACCTTTGCCTATAACTGGCGACGTCTCGATATAGTTGAAATATTCTTGCTGGGGACCTTAAACACAATTGCTAAACTCATATGATCAAATTTTACGCCACTTGTTTTGTAGAGTCGCAGCAATATAAAAGGATTATACAAAATATGAAATATAAATACTGTTAACGTATTTATTTTCGCGGTGTACTGATTTTCGCTTATTTTCGCGGTCGTTTGTTTTGCATGTAAATCAATGAAAAGAGCGAAAATTATACCATGCTCATTGTGTTATAGTGCATATTTAAAACGCCAAAAATAACTACGCGAATATGTATGAATTTCCTATACCTCGAAAATAAATACACGCGAAATTAAATACGTTTACAGTACATATAAAAAGTCTGAAAAAATGTTTAGGTACAGATGGAAAAAAAGAAGACAAGAAGACAGACGGAAAACTTATAGTCTCCTTCCAGTTTCACCACCAGTATCAAACTAAATCGAAGGATATCTGAGAGTTGTTAAATGTTGCACTATAGAGACAACCATTGAACATACCTCATCGCAATACGTAAGCGCACAATGTAGCTTTCATGTGAACATGTGCTGTAGCTTTCACGTAAGCACTCAAAGTAGTTTTCACGTGGGAGCACAAAATGTAACTTTCACACGGGAGCACGCAATGTGGCTTAAACGGAAGCAAACGATGTAGCTTATACGTGAGCACACAATGTAGCTTTTACGGGAGCACGCAATGTAGCTTTAACATAAACAAGCAATGTAGCTTTTACGTGGACTGTAGCTTTCTGAGTTTAACGGGAGCATTTACGTAAGCACACAATGTAGCTTTAACGCGGAGCACGTAATGTATCCTTCACGGGAGGAAAACGAAATGTAACTTTAACGTGAGCACGCACTGTAGCTTTTACGTGAGCACACAATGTAGTTCTCATGGTAGCACGCAATGTAGCTTTCTTGTGGGACCACGCAATGTAGATTTCAGGGGAATCCGCAATGTAGCTTTCAAAGTTTCACGGGAACATACAATGTAGCTTTCACGGGAGCATGCAGCAACTAAAAATTGCATGGGCATGCGATATAAAATTCATGTCATCTCTGTGCCACCATAATAATGCAAAGAATAGCCTGTCAAGATCAATACAGCGCTTGTTTATGTATTACGCACATACATGCATGCACTGTAATTTGATACTGGCTGTAACGCAATGAACAAAGCTGCGGAAATTGCTCTATATTTATTAATATCTAATGGCTTGTTACTAAAAACCAGGCTATAATTATCATTTAAATAATTTATAAAGAGTTAATTTATTGTATAAAAAATTGTTATTACTTTTTTCAAAATATTTGTAACAAGAGCGCCGACAGGTGGAAAAAATACGTCTGTTTACACTGTTGGTAAAGATCGCTATGATGACAAATTACAGAGGGACATAAAATATTTACAGAGTATCGCGTGAAAGGAAAACAAAAAATAAGGATTTAGTTTATCATATGTCCGTTTCTGTTCAGTAGTTTTAGAAGCCGGGTAAGAAAAAAGAGAACATTTTATTTAAAAAAAAAAAAATCTAACGGAATATAAGTGAGAAAGTATGACAGTTCGCATAACAAAGGTCATTGATTTTCTCCGGACACTCCGGCTTCCTCCATTATTCCGAATGAAAAATTATTTACTGAAGCATAGATTTAACAGAGGATTCTGTTATTCACATACTATACAAGACTGATCTGTCCCAAATTAACCACTTAGCTAACGAATTTGTTGTTTACCATTGCGGTAGCTCAGTTGGTAGAGTGCTCGATCCGTAAGTGGGAGGTTGTGGGTTCGAACCCGGGCCGGGTCTGATCTAAGACTTGAAAGTGGGTAGTGACTGTTCTTTCGCCAAGCACTCGGCATTACGAAATGAAAGTCACGGTTCTTTTGGATCGGAACCTAAAATAAACGAGGTCCCGTGTCACAGTGAGCTTGGCACGCTAAAGAACCCTGCTGTATAATGCCATCAGCGCAACGAACAGGCAAAATTTCTGCACTTTCGCCTAAAGCTGGCGACGTCTCAATATAAGTGAAATATTCTTGACTGGGACGTTAAACACCATTACTCAACTCCATCACTCGTTAGCTATAATTCGACAGTTTGATTGATGCTATCTATATCACGGAAGCTGTTTGATAGCTCAGGGATTTATCAAGGGCCTATTTAGGGCCGAATTTCGACCCCATTCCCAATGAAAAAAAAACATTGATTTTTTCCCAAAGTCGTCTGAGAAAATTCCCAATTAGAAAATTGTGTTGTTTTTAAACGAAAACGAAAGTAAATTTTGTGAAAGCCCTCCTATCACATTATAGCAAGCATTACACAAAGCGTCTTAAGACGGAGGATGCAAAATCAAGTAAAAAGATTTTAGATTATTTTAAAACAACATCTGCAAAGCAAGATGAAAATACCGCTTCTACATCAAAGGCTTCCGAGACCGTAAGTAAACCGACTTCTGATATAGGGATTTAAAGTAAACCGGCAAAATGCGATGATGTTGAAATAATCCCAAAATGAGCAAAAAGTTGATAGTTTTCCCAAGTTTTAGTTTAGGGCCTTTTTCCAAAAGACCCTGATAAATCCCTGTAGCTAGTGATCGTGATTACTCGCCTTTTGGCAAAGTAATCTCCCCTTGTATATACGACTTGCACTATAAAATTGTTCGCCGAATGTAACGATTACAAGCACTATGCAAAAAGCAAAATTTTTCTTTGGACACACCAGTTTCCTTCACGATTCTTGATTTGACTGCGAAAAACAGCGTATTTTTGGGAGGTTTTGACAGAGTAATCTCCCCTTGTATATATGACTTGCACTATAAAACTGATCGCCGAATGTTACGATTACAAGCAACATACAAATGCAAAAAGCAAAAGTTTTCTGTGGACACACCAGTTTCCTCCACAGTGCCTCGGATTCTTAATTTGACTGAAAAACAGCGTAGTGTTTGGGAGGTCTTGACAGAGTAATCCCCCCTTGAATATACGACTTGCACTATAAAATTGATCGCCGAATGTTACGATTACAAGCACTATGCAAAAAGCAAAAGTTTTCTACGGACACACCAGTTTCCTCCATGATTCTTGATTTGACTGTGAAAAACAGCGTAGTTTTTTTTGAGGTATTTACAGAGTAATCTCCCCTTGTATATATGACTTGCACTATAAAACTGATCGCCGAATGTTACGATTACAAGCATTATGCATAAAGCAAAAGTTTTCTACGGACACACCAGTTTCCTCCACGATTCTTGATTTGACTGCGAAAAACAGCGTTTTTGGAGGTCTTGACAGAGTTATCTCCCCTTGTATATATGACTTGCACTATAAAACTGATTGCCGAATGTAACGATTACAAGCAACATACAAATGCAAAAAGCAAAAGTTTTCTACGGACACACCAGTTTCCTCCACGATTCTTAATTTGACTGTGAAATACAGCGTAGTTTTTTTAGGTCTTTACAGAGTAATCTCCCCTTGTATATATGACTTGCACTATAAAATTGATCGCCGAATGTAACGATTACAAGCAACATACAAATGCAAAAAGCAAAAGTTTTCTGTGGACACACCAGTTTCCTCCACGATTCTTAATTTGACTGTGAAATACAGCGTAGTTTTTTTAGGTGTTTACAGAGTAATCTCCCCTTGTATATATGACTTAAACTATAAAATTGATCGCCGAATGTAACGATTACAAGCAACATACAAATGCAAAAAGCAAAAGTTTTCTGTGGACACACCAGTTTCCTCCACCGTGCCTCTGATTCTTGATTTGACTGCGAAAAACAGCGTAGGTTTTGGGAGGTCTTGACAGAGTAATCTCCCCTTGTATATATGACTTGCACTATAAAACTGAAGTGCCGAATTTTACGATTACCAGCATTATGCAAAAAGCAAAAGTTTTCTCAGCTTTACACCAGTTTCTCCCACCATTCCTGAACGGACTGCGGAAGTATAAATGTTGCAGACTACAAGCAACATGCACATGGTATGAATGGTACTTTTTAAAGCAAAAAAAAAACTGAGGAATTCAAATACGAACAAACGCAAAAAAACATGTTTTTGGCGAGATAGTAAATTACAGTTTCGAATTGGCGTGTAGAGTTTCGATTTGGCGCAAGCAAAATTTCATTATGTAATTAGACAATGTACACCATGCTCATGAGGATACGGTTAATTGATTGATTGGTTGATATAGTGAGAGTGAGGGAGTGATTGATTGATGTGGTGTCACATTTTGTAACACCACAAAACCCAAACAATGACTTAAAGACGAAATTTATACAGAGTCGGGAGTACGTAAGACTGAGAGAGAATCCCTTTCAATTCATGGGATTTGAAAATATATGTTTAAAAACAACTTGTGCTGTAATCCAGTGTTAGTATACACCTGTCGTCATATGATACGACAAGCTCAGGAACAATTGTTCAAAGTCGGAGATTAATTTCAGAGTGGATCTTTAAGTCAATACCGAGTTACATCTGTTGCACCCGACTGACACGTTAATCCCGTTCATCGAAGCGTAAAGTTTTTTATAGAGAAAATAGAAGCTATTAAGCCGATGGATTAACTTATTGTCATTGCTAGAATTAAAACTTGATATAAAATTTATTTTTTCAGGAGTTTCCAATTCCAAATTTAATGAAATATGAATTATTGATAACGGTATGCATCTGATATTCGAATGTATGATGCGATGTTAAAATTGGAATTCTATAGGGATAATGCACGTTGTTTTTGTAACACGATCAACACGGTTATTTAAATTTATATTTGCTTGTCTGAAATGCACTAGAAATTGCGTAAATTCTTGTTTACCCAACTGTGTTAATACAATGGTAGTTATACCGGCCTAGAAGATGCCCATACCACATCCTAAATTACAAATCACTACGGTCCCATCAAAACCTCAAACATCTCAGTGGTCCCGACAGTACCTATTTAAAATACATATAACATGGGTTCGACAATACTTCAAATACACTTAACATGGGTCCCGACAGTACTTCAAATACACTTAACATGGGTCCAAACAGTACCTCAAATACACTTAACATGGGTCCCGACAGTACCTCAAATACACTTAACATGATTCCCGACAGTACCTCAAATACACTTAACATGGGTCAAAACAGTACCTCAAATACACTTAACATGGGTCAAAACAGTACCTCAAATACACTTAACATGGGCTCCGACAGTACCTCAAATGCACTTAACATGGGTCCCGACAGTACCTCAAATACACTTAAAATGGGTCCCGACAGTACCTCAAATACACTTAACATGGGTCAAAACAGTACCTCAAATACACTTAACATGGGTCAAAACAGTACCTCAAATACACTTAGCATGGGCTCCGACAGTACCTCAAATGCACTTAACATGGGTCCCGACAGTACCTCAAATACACTTAAAATGGGTCCCGACAGTACCTCAAATACACGTAACATGGGTCCCAACAGTGCCTCAAATACACTTAACATGGGTCCCGACAGTACCTCAAATACACTTAACATGGGTCCCGACAGTACCTCAAATGCACTTAACATGGGTCCCGACAGTACCTCAAATACAATTAAGATGGGTCAAAACAGTACCTCAAATACACTTAGCATGGGTCCCGACAGTATCTCAATTACACTTAACATGGGCTCCGACAGTACCTCAAATACACTTAACATAGGTCCCGACAGTACCTCAAATACACTTAACATGGGTCAAAACAGTACCTTAAATACACTTAAAATGGGTCAAGACAGTACCTCAAATACACTTAACCTGGGTCCCGACAGTACCTCAAATACACTTAACATGATTCTCGACAGTACTTCAAATACACTTAACATGGATCCCGACAGTACCTCAAATACACTTAACATGATTCCCGACAGTACCTCAAATACACAAAACTTGAATCCCGACAGTACCTCAAATACACTTAACATGATTCCCGACAGTACCTCAAATACACTTAACATGGATCCCGACAGTACCTCAAATACACTTAACATGGGTCCCGACAGTACCTCAAATACACTTAACCTGGGTCCCGACAGTACCTCAAATACACTTAAAATGGGTCAAGACAGTACCTCAAATACACTTAACATGGGTCCCGACAGTACCTCAAATACACTTAACATGATTCTCGACAGTACTTCAAATACACTTAACATGGATCCCGACAGTACCTCAAATACACTTAACATGATTCCCGACAGTACCTCAAATACACAAAACTTGAATCCCGACAGTACCTCAAATACACTTAACATGATTCCCTACAGTACCTCAAATACACTTAACATGGATCCCGACAGTACCTCAAATACACTTAACATTGATCCCGACAGTACCTCAAATACACGACGAAGAAGCGAAGTAGCAAAAACATGGTGGCGAAGTAAGTATCGAAGACGCGATGGTCATGGGGCTAGGTTGCGATAACACAAAGTCCTGAGCGAAGATACGATGACAAAGGGCGAAGGTACTATCGCTTCTTTGCCATCGTAGCTTCGCTTTTTCGCGTTATCGCGATCATATCTTCGCTCCTCCGCATTTTTGCAACTTTACTCTTTCGCCATCGTGTTTTCGCTCCTTTTGCATTATCGCAACATCGCTCCTTCGCCATTATGGCAACTTCCTCTTTCCCCATCGTATATTCGCCTGCAAAACATTGGACTTGGGTTTACTGAAATACTTTTTGTATTCAGAAATATCATGCCAAAAAATAATAAAAATAAAAAAATAATAAAAGAATAAAATTACAGCCCCCAGTTTCACAATCATTCCTTAGCTAAGATTTTCCTTAACTTAAATATTGCAAAATTTTAAATCGATATAATTTTGTTAATTTTTAAGATATTCAGCAATTTAAGGTGTCATTTTTAAGATCACTTTTAAATTAAAACATTTGCCTTTAGTTTTGGCAAAAATATTCACCAATATTTCCAAAAAGAGATTACAAAAAATTGCTTAATTTAAGTTAAGGAAAATCTTAGCTAAGGAATGATTGTGAAACCGGAGCCAGGTATCACAAAATGAAGATCCTAATTCTTACAAGGCAAAGTGGAGACATATATATAAATGTTAGGAACAGAAGTACTGTGTAAGTCTTCATTTTAAAGAAGTTGAAATGATAACTACGAAAGCTTGTTCGTGCCACTTTGTAATCTGATTATTTTTTTCTCAAAACGTACGAAATTAAAAAATCGTACCTACGAATGGAAAACATCGTATATACGACTTTTAAAATCGCACGAGTATGTACGGTTTTTAAATTCGTAGGTTCGATTTTTTAATTCGTACGTACGATTTGAGAAAAAAAAATCAGATAACAAAGTGGCACGAACAAGCTTTCGTAGATAACACAAATCTCTTTGAACTATAAAATTAAATTTCCTCATGTAGCAGTTAAAGATTCTGGTGTTTATTGACCATTTAATTGATGGGCTGGACAAAGAAATATTTATTTTTCTGACTAATGACGTAATATAACACTCTGTAGATTTGCGGTTACAAAAATTATATGTGAAAACTGGCGGATTTTACATTAATGAAAAAGAGGATAAATCATGCAACTGTTGCAATATGAATGCTTTGTAAGATAAATATTAATTTTTTACTTGTTTGCCCAGCACATAGAGATTTAAGATTAATCTTTTTAAGAATTTTTTTTCACATAGCCAAATATTTATAAATTTATTCAAGAATTTCAAAAAACTGCCTCAACTCGGTTTAAAACTTGCAAAATTCATTTTTACGCAATGTCAGTCACAAAGAGAGTGTGTTCCTCCGTGGAAAAATGGAACTTGATGTATAGTCATATTGTTATACCCCCATCCACCCATCCTGAAAACCCCGTATAAGAATCACCATGTCTGTCTGTCCGTCTGTCCGTGTAAAATCATGTCCGGGCCATATCTCATAATTGCTTTGGACGACTCTCATAACATTTTACATGAGTAATCTTCATAGTCCAAAGGTGTGTCATGACCTTGAACCAAGTTCATATCTTAAAGGTCAAGGTCGCGGGAAAACATTAAACGCTTGTACATGTTCGGGGCATGGGGCGGGGATCTCTCAAGAGACCGTTCTAGTTTAATTTGTTCTTAACACTGTATATGCGATTAGTTTGTGTAAACTGAACACAGTAAAGTTTTGTTGTATTATTGTTATTGCATTGTAAAGGAAGATGTGGAAATGTCAAGGTTAAATGGCGCCCAAATACTTGCGGTTCCCACCGGATGTCTAATTAAGCCTTTTAACTAGCTCATTTTGTTTTCAAACTCGACAAATTGTTGTAATTGGATGACATAAGGGCTTAATTCTATTGTATTCATAATAAGGCCAATTTTCAAGTTCATTCTATTTTAAATTTCAATTTCAAAATTTCTAAAATAAGAACATAAGGTGACTACAAAGTTTACCACAAAATTGAAATGTATGGTGGCTTATTTCTGACATCCAGATAATTTTAGTCGACATAAAAATATCTCGACAAATTCACTTAATATCACGACATGTTGAGATATAATATGATGAAAGTTGAGATAGTAAAATAAAAAGTTGAGATAAATAACGCGACATGTCGAGATTTTTACCACTAGTCGACACAAATAAGTATTGCGACATGTCGTGTTATTTACAGTGCTTTAGGCAGTAGCGGATTCACTGCTCTCCGAGAAAAAACATCGCTGCCGATTGTAATTTTTGGTACTACATGTATCAATTGACTTTCCTCCACTCTTTCAATTTATCATTAGTTGATAAAAATCGTCCGAGAATTTAAACTATAGAACGTTTATCAACACAAATGAAACGTAGAATTAAGTAAAAATACCAATTTTACAGAAATATATCCGAGTTTTATTGGTCTCTCGTAATGATACGGAAAAAATAACTTTATTCTAAAAATGATCCGCTACTGACTGAGATCCGCCACTGCCGTAAGCACTGTATCTCAACTTTTTATTTGGGTATTACAACTTTCCATCATATTATCTCGGCTTGTCAACATATTTAGTCGACATGTTGGGATAATTTTATGTCGACTGAAATGATGTCGATGTCAGAAATAAGCCTATAATGACTCGAGAGAAACTTTATAAATACTTTATACAGGTCTGGCTGTTTTAAAGTAAATTTTTAATTTGAACAATAATTTGATATATTGCCAGAGAACTTGCGGCTAGTATTAGTAAAATTTCGAACATGTAATCATAAATTGCCGATAGAAAAAGGAAGATGGGAAAATATTGATAGAAATAATAGATTTTGTAACCTTTGTAACAGCAATTTCATTGGAGACGAATTTCATTTTTTACTTGAATGTTCTTATTTTGACGACCTTAGAAAAAAGTTTATCGACAAAATTTTTATTTGCACCCGAATACCTTTAAAATGTTACAATTAATGAATATGAAGAATTATGATAAATTGAAAAATCTATGTTTGTTTATCAGGGAAGGGTTAAAATTTTACAACTGAAAAACTGAAACGGAATAATAAGATTGTATATATTGTAGTATTTAATATAATTTGATACAATTTGGTACACTGTATTGTATGTCATTATAATAATGTATATCATTGTATGTTAATTGTATCTGTAACTATACATTATTATGTCTACATTGTATGCCAATATTATCATGTATGTTTGAAACCTCATATACCACCTCCAGTGGTTTTTGAGCGCAATAAATTTGATTTGATTGATTGATGGCGAAAGGTTAATACTGAGAGAACGAAAATGGGTCAAAGTTGTTGTCAGCAAGACAATAAATAAGAATTAAGAAAATCATTCAGCTCTCTAGTTTTGTTTCTTATATCTATTTGGGAGATGGGAGAGGATTTTTTGGTAAATGGCTGTATAAGTTCCCTTATCAATTAAAACTTTGAAAAACAGTTCAGAGAGAGAGATTTATTACCTCCATAATGACTCGAGAGAAACTTTAAACCTTAAAGTATAATACAGGTCTGTCGAAAGTTGTAATACTGAGAGAACGACAATGGGTAAAAGTTGGGCTGACGACAGGCCTAGGTCCGAGATATGGATAGCTGGTGGCCCAAAAAGCTACCGGCAGATAGATAGCAGGTGTCGAGATATAGCTAATTAGAGGCCAAAACGAGCTGTTATTATCATTTGACAGCAAGACAAAAACAAGAATAAAAACATTCATTCAGCTCTCTAGTTTTATTTCTTATAACAATTTGGGAGAGGGTTGTTGGTAAATGGTTGTATAAGTTCCCTTATCAATTAAAACTTTGAAAAACAACAGTTAGGAGAGAGAGAGAGAGAGAGAGAGAGAGAGGAGAGAGAGAGAGAGAGAGAGAGATTTATTACCACCATAATGACTCGAGAGAAAACCTTAATATTTTAAAGCACAATACAGGCCTGTCGAAAGGTTAATACTGAGAGAACGAAAAGGGGTCAAAGTTGGGCTGACGACAGGCCTAGGTCCGAGATATGGATGGCTAGTGGCCTAAATAGCTACAGGCAGATAGACAGCAGTTGTTGAGATTTATTGTAAACGTATTCATTTTCGTACGAACAGTCCAACCTGTCTATAAAGGCCACACAAGGGAACCAGTAAAAGTGGCCTTAATTCGCAGGTGGCCTTTATATACATGTTAATATAATATGAAAAAAGAACAATTAGGATACAATTTTACTGGCCTTTATAAGAGGCTGACCCTTATAAAGAGGTGGCCTTTAGGGCAGGTTGGACTGTAGTTATTTTCGAGGAAATTTAAACATATCCGATTAGTTTAATTTTCGCGTTTTTTAAATATGCACTATAACACAGTAAGCATAATATAATTTTCGCTTGGTATTAATTTTCACGCAAAACAAACGATCGAAAAATAAGCGAAAATTAGCACACGGTGAAAACTAAAACGTTTACAGTCGCTAATGAGGGGTCGAAAGAAGCTGCTGGTTGAGAACTAATTCGTCAGCTTAATGTTAAATTTTCAACAGGCCTGTATATTTACTGTAAATGTCTACATTTATACCCAACAAAAACTTTAAATGCTATCTGGAAAATAAGAATACACTCAAATTACACTATAACTTTTTTTAAAAGTTTATCATCGGCATTTAAACCTTGGCTCAAAATCAAGATCAAGACAACCAGATAATAAACAGCTGTCGTCCTTAATTATGTCATAGAAGAAAGCAGTTTTGTAATTGCAAAACATCTATTGTAATAAATTGTTGTTGTTGCTGTTATTGTTGCTACTGCTGCTGTTGTTGTTGTTGCTGCTGCTGCTGTTATTGTTGTTGATGCTGATGTTGCCGTTGTTGTTGTTGCTACTGCTGCTGTTATTGTTGTTGATGCTACTGCTGCTGTTGTTGTTGTTGCTACTGCTGCTGTTATTGTTGTTGATGCTGATGTTGCCGTTGTTGATGTTGCTACTGCTGCTGTTATTGTTGTTGATGCTACTGCTGCTGTTGTTGATGTTGCTACTGCTGCTGTTATTGTTGTTGATGCTGATGTTGCCGTTGTTGTTGTTGCTGCTGCTGCTGTTATTGTTGTTGATGCTGATGTTGCCGTTGTTGTTGTTGCTACTGCTGCTGTTATTGTTGTTGATGCTGATGTTGCCGTTGTTGTTGTTGCTACTGCTGCTGTTATTGTTGTTGATGCTGATGTTGCCGTTGTTGATGTTGCTACTGCTGCTGTTATTGTTGTTGATGCTGATGTTGCCGTTGTTGTTGTTGCTACTGCTGCTGTTGTTGCTGTTGATGCTGATGTTGCCGTTGTTGTTGTTGCTACTGCTGCTGTTATTGTTGTTGATGCTGATGTTGCCGTTGTTGATGTTGCTACTGCTGCTGTTATTGTTGTTGATGCTGATGTTGCCGTTGTTGATGTTGCTACTGCTGCTGTTATTGTTGTTGATGCTACTGCTGCTGTTGTTGTTGTTGATGCTGATGTTGCCGTTGTTGTTGTTGCTACTGCTGCTGTTATTGTTGTTGATGCTGATGTTGCCGTTGTTGTTGTTGCTACTGCTGCTGTTATTGTTGTTGATGCTGATGTTGCCGTTGTTGTTGTTGCTACTGCTGCTGTTGTTGCTGTTGATGCTGATGTTGCCGTTGTTGTTGTTGCTACTGCTGCTGTTGTTGCTGTTGATGCTGATGTTGCCGTTGTTGTTGTTGCTACTGCTGCTGTTATTGTTGTTGATGCTGATGTTGCCGTTGTTGTTGTTGCTGCTGCTGCTGTTATTGTTGTTGATGCTGATGTTGCCGTTGTTGATGTTGCTACTGCTGCTGTTATTGTTGTTGATGCTACTGCTGCTGTTGTTGTTGTTGATGCTGATGTTGCCGTTGTTGTTGTTGCTACTGCTGCTGTTATTGTTGTTGATGCTGATGTTGCCGTTGTTGTTGTTGCTACTGCTGCTGTTGTTGCTGTTGATGCTGATGTTGCCGTTGTTGTTGTTGCTACTGCTGCTGTTGTTGCTGTTGATGCTGATGTTGCCGTTGTTGTTGTTGCTACTGCTGCTGTTATTGTTGTTGATGCTGATGTTGCCGTTGTTGTTGTTGCTGCTGCTGCTGTTATTGTTGTTGATGCTGATGTTGCCGTTGTTGATGTTGCTACTGCTGCTGTTGTTGCTGTTGATGCTGATGTTGCCGTTGTTGTTGTTGCTACTGCTGCTGTTATTGTTGTTGATGCTGATGTTGCCGTTGTTGTTGTTGCTGCTGCTGCTGTTATTGTTGTTGATGCTGATGTTGCCGTTGTTGTTGTTGCTACTGCTGCTGTTGTTGCTGTTGATGCTGATGTTGCCGTTGTTGTTGCTACTGCTGCTGTTGTTGCTGTTGATGCTGATGTTGCCGTTGTTGTTGTTGCTACTGCTGCTGTTATTGTTGTTGATGCTGATGTTGCCGTTGTTGTTGTTGCTGCTGCTGCTGTTATTGTTGTTGATGCTGATGTTGCCGTTGTTGATGTTGCTACTGCTGCTGTTATTGTTGTTGATGCTACTGCTGCTGTTGTTGATGTTGCTACTGTTGCTGTTATTGTTGTTGATGCTGATGTTGCCGTTGTTGATGTTGCTACTGCTGCTGTTGTTGCTGTTGATGCTGATGTTGCCGTTGTTGTTGTTGCTACTGCTGCTGTTATTGTTGTTGATGCTGATGTTGCCGTTGTTGATGTTGCTACTGCTGCTGTTATTGTTGTTGATGCTGATGTTGCCGTTGTTGATGTTGCTACTGCTGCTGTTATTGTTGTTGATGCTGATGTTGCCGTTGTTGTTGTTGCTACTGCTGCTGTTATTGTTGTTGATGCTGATGTTGCCGTTGTTGTTGTTGCTACTGCTGCTGTTATTGTTGTTGATGCTACTGCTGCTGTTGTTGATGTTGCTACTGTTGCTGTTATTGTTGTTGATGCTGATGTTGCCGTTGTTGATGTTGCTACTGCTGCTGTTGTTGCTGTTGATGCTGATGTTGCCGTTGTTGTTGTTGCTGCTGCTGCTGTTATTGTTGTTGATGCTGATGTTGCCGTTGTTGATGTTGCTACTGCTGCTGTTATTGTTGTTGATGCTACTGCTGCTGTTGTTGATGTTGCTACTGTTGCTGTTATTGTTGTTGATGCTGATGTTGCCGTTGTTGATGTTGCTACTGCTGCTGTTATTGTTGTTGATGCTGATGTTGCCGTTGTTGTTGTTGCTGCTGCTGCTGTTATTGTTGTTGATGCTGATGTTGCCGTTGTTGATGTTGCTACTGCTGCTGTTATTGTTGTTGATGCTACTGCTGCTGTTGTTGATGTTGCTACTGTTGCTGTTATTGTTGTTGATGCTGATGTTGCCGTTGTTGATGTTGCTACTGCTGCTGTTGTTGCTGTTGATGCTGATGTTGCCGTTGTTGTTGTTGCTACTGCTGCTGTTATTGTTGTTGATGCTGATGTTGCCGTTGTTGATGTTGCTACTGCTGCTGTTATTGTTGTTGATGCTGATGTTGCCGTTGTTGATGTTGCTACTGCTGCTGTTATTGTTGTTGATGCTGATGTTGCCGTTGTTGTTGTTGCTACTGCTGCTGTTATTGTTGTTGATGCTGATGTTGCCGTTGTTGTTGTTGCTACTGCTGCTGTTATTGTTGTTGATGCTACTGCTGCTGTTGTTGATGTTGCTACTGTTGCTGTTATTGTTGTTGATGCTGATGTTGCCGTTGTTGATGTTGCTACTGCTGCTGTTGTTGCTGTTGATGCTGATGTTGCCGTTGTTGTTGTTGCTGCTGCTGCTGTTATTGTTGTTGATGCTGATGTTGCCGTTGTTGATGTTGCTACTGCTGCTGTTATTGTGTTGATGCTACTGCTGCTGTTGTTGATGTTGCTACTGTTGCTGTTATTGTTGTTGATGCTGATGTTGCCGTTGTTGATGTTGCTACTGCTGCTGTTGTTGCTGTTGATGCTGATGTTGCCGTTGTTGTTGCTACTGCTGCTGTTATTGTTGTTGATGCTGATGTTGCCGTTGTTGATGTTGCTCCTGCTGCTATTATTGTTGTTAATGCTGATGTTGCCGTTGTTGTTGTTGCTACTGCTGCTGTTATTGTTGTTGATGCTGATGTTGCCGTTGTTGATGTTGCTACTGCTGCTGTTATTGTTGTTGATGCTACTGCTGCTGTTGTTGATGTTGCTACTGTTGCTGTTATTGTTGTTGATGCTGATGTTGCCGTTGTTGATGTTGCTACTGCTGCTGTTGTTGCTGTTGATGCTGATGTTGCCGTTGTTGTTGCTACTGCTGCTGTTATTGTTGTTGATGCTGATGTTGCCGTTGTTGATGTTGCTCCTGCTGCTATTATTGTTGTTAATGCTGATGTTGCCGTTGTTGTTGTTGCTACTGCTGCTGTTATTGTTGTTGATGCTGATGTTGCCGTTGTTGATGTTGCTACTGCTGCTGTTATTGTTGTTGATGCTGATGTTGCCGTTGTTGTTGTTGCTACTGCTGCTGTTATTGTTGTTGATGCTGATGTTGCCGTTGTTGATGTTGCTCCTGCTGCTATTATTGTTGTTAATGCTGATGTTGCCGTTGTTGATGTTGCTACTGCTGCTGTTGTTGCTGTTGCTGTTATGATACTGCTGGTGCTTTTGCAAGTGTTGCTTCTGCTGCTGCTGTTGTTGTTGATGATACTACTGCTGCTGTTGTAATCATTGCTACTGTTGTTGTTGTTGTTGCTAATGTTGTTATTGTTGCCGTTGTTGTTGTTGCGGCTAATGTTACTGTTGTTGTTATTATTGTTGTTTCTACTGTGTGTAGTTAGTGTTGCTATTGTTGTTGCTGTTTCTGTTATTATTGTTGTCGATGATGCTGATGCTGCTACTGTTGTTGTTGTTGCAGCTGTTGCTTTTGTTGTTGCTGATATTGTTTGTTGGTGTAATGTTGTTTAATATGACATCAGATATTTTTAGGTAGTCACTACGAAATCCGAATTCAATATAAAAAACAAACGTACCAATTTTTGCCAAAAACACAATCCCCATACAAATTTTAAAAAAGTAAATTGAAAATTAAGTTAAACACACCATTTAGTTCATGTAAGCTAGATCGGATGCTCCGTACGGGTTATTAAAACTGAGAATGAAAGTAGTATGGCGAAACGGGCCAGATTTAAGTTGAGGTAAATCTTAGTAAAGGAAGGATTGTGAAACTGGGTTCCTGAGAAATAATTTGTACACGTGACAAGTGTAAATGGCTTCTACAGGGGATGTTCACCATTCTGGCGCACCGGCCTCACTACCCTGATGAAAATTTAAGGTTTTCACTTAATTTTCCAGTTTTTAAATCTTCACTTTGCTTTTGGGATTATGACTTGGACATGGACCGGTATGTTTGTGTTGTGTTTTTTACTGAAAAAATATGTTGAAATCTTTAAACGAGAACCATACAATTATTACAGAAACACGAAACAACACAGAAACAGATATGACTTGGAATATATTTTTCTATTACATGTTCACTAACCAATACTTGGAAGCCATGGAAATAAAAATACTAATTTATTTCCAAATCAAACCCCAGAGCAAATTAAAAACTTTGAAACTGACAAATTAAGTTAAACACGTGAATTTCTACCAGGGAAATGAGACCGGGTGCTCCGGCAGGTAAGCCCCAACTGCTAAGCTAGCTACACCCAAATCACAATCCCAGAGCAAATTAAAAATTTTGGTGAGCCACTAATGATTAACTATCTACAACCGTCACGTGTGTAATCAAAATTGACAGTTAAAGGAACATAGAACTATTACGTGTGCACGTAATAAAAATATATATTCAATGTCACTTTTATGCCACAGTACAATGGTGCAAGAGATACACAATTTTATGTAATATCTTGAAACCAAATACAATTTTGAGTCGAATTATACGAAACTAGCGTGTTGAATAAAATAAATCCGTGTGCACCGGTAACCCAATTACAAAGTAATATAAATTTAGTCCTAACTTACTCAATTATACATGTAAAATCATCTCAATATTCCATACAATATTAAGCTAAGTTAAGTTAGTTAAAGTCTGTCCCGAGACATTAGGCCCATCAGGCCGGAGCTTATCCGGTTTCGGTGGCGTTAAGCGACTGAGAGTACAAGACTCCCCCTGAATGGGACGCCGGTCCATCGCAGGGTTAACCCCCAGCATTTTGGTGGTACTAATTTATTTTTCAGCTGAGTGAACTGAAACAACGTGAAATTAAGTGTCTTGCTCAAGGACACAACACATCGCCCGGTCCAGGGACAATATAGGCATTTTATAAAAATCATATTACACACGTGTAATATCATCTTAGAGACCTTGGAATGGTAACCAACGTACGACATTCCACAATGCGCGATCTATGACGCCACTTGTTGGTTATTTTCAATGACACACTTTTACATTTTGTTCGTTATTTAAGCGGGTTTTTTTTATCTTAATACAATAAAAATAAAGTTTTGTGAGTTGGAAAGATTGCTGTTTTTTATTTGTTTATGGAAAAGATAATACCATATTTTTCACATAATTATAACCATAAAAAATGTGGCAATACTTATTTGGTTGCAATCACATGTTTTGGAGACTTGTGTGTAGTTAAGTCAATTACATATTAAAGTCACTGTGGTAGCTAAGTTGGTGGTAGAGTACTCACTCCGTAAGTAACCATTGCGTTAGCTCAGTTGGTAGAATGCTCGCTCCGTAAGTGGAAGGTCGTGTGTTCGATCCCCGGCCGGGTCTGACCCAAGACTTGAAAATTGGCTGTTCTTTCGTCAAGCACTCGGCATCACGAAATGAAAGTTACGGTTTTTTCGGATAGGAAGTTAAAATAAACTAGGCCACGTGTCACCGTATATTATAGACTTGGCACTATAAAGAACCCTGCTGTATATTGCCATCAGCACAATGCACGGTCAAAATATCTGCACTTTCGCCTATAGCTATAGCTGGTGACGTCTCGATTTTTTAATATTCCTGACGTTAAACAGCAAATTGATTGAACTCGTTGAATAAATTCAATATTACCAAAGCACTAATGTATAAGATTCTCTTTGTATTTAACAATATTTTCCTAGGGTTTATCCCTCCCTTAAAGTGCTATGCGAACCGTTCTGGTTTTGCATTGGACTGTTGTTTGCTTTTTCATGATAAGAATCGGGTTTTAGCTCTTTTTTCGGTATGCGATGCTCACTACTGGGAGGAAAGGTTTCATGAATGGATGGATGGATAAAATTGCAAATACACGAGATTAATTGTCAAATTCCGTTTGATTGGAGATGTTCACCTAATCTGCCACTATGAAATCTTTAATACACCATTCCAAAGATTTGCACCCATGCAGCGCGCTCAGGCCAATGTGTAGGGAGAATTCTTTAACGTGCCACACCTACAGTGACACAGTGCAATAGTTGAAATGGCTTTTCCGAAGAAACCCACTGCGGTAGCTCAGTTGGTAGAGTGCTCACTCCGTATGTGGGAGGTCGTGGGTTGGATCCCCGGCCGGGTCTGACCCAAGACTTGAAAGTGGGTAGTGACTGTTCTTTCGCCGAGCACTCGGCATTACGAAATGAAAGTTTGGGAACTAAACGAGATCCCGTGTCACGGTGGGTTTGGTACGTAAAAGAACCCAGCTGTATAATGCCAACAGCGCAACGCATAGGCAAAATTTCTGCACCTTCGCCTATAGCTGGCGACGTCTCGATATAAGTGAAATATTCTTGACTGGGACGTTAAACACAATTACTCAACTCTTCCAAAGGATCTGGTGAGCTCCTTTTTTTAAATGCCGACTGCTTGGCGAAAGAACAGTCATAACCTATTTTCAAGTTTTATTCAGTGTCTTGACGGGGTTTGAGTGTACGACATCTAGCATAGGAAGAGAACACCTTATCAACTGAGCTACCGTTACGATCCAAAAGGTATCTGTCCAATACTAAAAACGTTCAACTACAAATACTGTAATATACATTTATTGCCTTTGTTTGAGGGAGATATGAACATTTATTCACCCGCAACAAGTCATATTTCCCTCAAAAAAGGCAATAAATTGTTTATTATACCGAATGATAACCATTGTAATAAGAAAGGCAGAAAGAAAGAAAAATATTTTTAAAAAGACAGCCTTAAAACATCATTCCTTCTCCGATTTATTGTTTTTTCTCCTGTCGAAACATATCGGAGGCAAACGCTAAAACTGATTCTCCATCGATGACGTCATATCATTGTGACGTCATGGTGTGTTTCGAAGAGGTGGGATGTTTTCAGAGGGATACACGATGTTTTCTCCACCCTGATCACATGATCCAACGATCCAATCAAATAACAGATAGTATCTTATTTTTTCTAATGAGGTATAATAATAAGTTATATGTAAATCTGCAAATTAGTAGTAGTTGTAGCAGTATTTTGAGCTAAATACTATTATTAGTAGTCGTAGTAGTGCAGTCCAACCTGCCATAAAGGCCACCTCTATATAAGGGCCACCTGTTTATAAAGGCCAGCAGAATTATATTCCAATTGTTCTATATTCATATTATTTGAACCTGTATATAAAGGTCACTTGTCCATAAAGGCCAGTTTAATAGTTCCCTTAGGTGGCCATTATAGACAGGTTTGACTGTAGTAGTAATAGTATTATTTGGAGCTTAATTAAAAAACAAAAAACAACACTTTAGTAATTGTTTATGTAATTAAAACATTTGTTATAAACATTGAATATCCTGAGATAAATTTGAGCAAAATAAGATGCAGTTATGGTAGAAAACAACCCACAACAAAAAAAATATTACTGAATATTGCAGCAAAAAAAACAACTTTTTATATGCTAAAATATAAATAAATTAAAATTGATATTTATATGCTAAAATACTGTGAAAATACAAAATTGATTTATATTCAAGATACCAAAATAATTTCAAAGATTTAAGATCGAAAGCATGTCTTAAGATTGTGTGGCGGGTGTAGCTAGCTAAACCAGATATGCTTACCCATCAATAGCAACAATGCTTCCGGTGGAATTACTAGCGTTTTACTTTACTTGGCGGTTGCATTTTTTATGCTTTGGGGTTGTGGGTTAGACATGGACTGGTATTGTTTGTTTGTTTGATTTTTAATAATCAAAGAAAAACAAATTAATTCATGTCCAAATCATAATCCCAAATCAAAGTCAAAACTTTGAAAGCTGGCAAATTATGATAAGCAATTGAAGTTCCATATGGAAACGCACATCCTGTTGGCCAGCTACAGGCTTCACCATAATACAAAATATATAAAACCTAGTATTGTTCAAATGTGTGTGTGTTCTTCATAGTGTTTTACATGTATTCATTGAGTAAGCTTTTTCCTACATGATCAACATTAGACCTTTAAGATACTCATATATCAGAAATGTTTGATGTCGCTCAGATTACATAGTGTTTTATATTTATTTATTTATTTGTTTGTTTGTTTGTTTCACCATAATACAAAATATATAAAACCTAGTATTAATGTTTAATTGAATGTGTGTGTGTGTTCTTCCAAGTGTTTTACACGCAGCCTTTTTCTACATGATCAACATTGGAATTTAAAGATACTCGGATATCAGAAATGTTTGATGTCGCTTAGATAACATTATGTTTGATATTTATTTATTTATTTATTTATTTATTTATTTATTTATCATATCTACGAAACGTTTAAGTTCATAATTTATGTCACATCATTTGATATTTTTGTCCTGTTTTTAAATTTTCATCATTTTATTACAATATTAAAAAAACAATGTATACTCTAAAGAATACATTTAAAGATTTAAATTTATTTTAATTCAATGATGCCCATAATTTCGTTATATGAATTCATGGTGTAAAATTACCACATCGATGTATTATAGAAGACATAAAGGATTTTTATATTAAATGGATTACCTTTGCATCCCCGCTTTACTATGGCGGTGTAAATTTTACACCTTTACGGTTACATGGCTTTATTTGATGTTAAATGCATTTTTCAAATTATATGGTTTTTTTTAATTACACGTTTTTTGGTTGGGGTTTAAAACTGATCGGTATGATTGTTATCTTTATTATTACCTTGAAAATACATTCATTGGTATAACATATATGTATACAGTATGTGGTGATAAGACAGTGACAAATACATGTAATATGGTGAAGTAGTAGTAAATATAATAATAATAATAATGGAGAATGAACCAAGTAATATATATAAGTTACTGCACATATTTAGAGCGTATAAAAAGAGCTGTTTTCAAAAATTTTCCCAAATTACATAATTCTTTAACATTTTGAACACTCAGTAATTGTATTAGTTTGTATGTGCTTGGTTTTTTCCAGTAATATTCTTTAATGTATTTTACTCTAAGACAAGTATAAAGAGGACATTGTAAAACAAAATGAAACTCATCCTCTATGTGATTTGAACAATTAAAACAAAAACGATTATGTTTTTCTACTTTTTTAAATCTTCCGGTTTCTATCGCTAGTTGATGCGATGAGAGACGAATTTTAGACAAATATACTTTATATTGAGCTGGTATTGGTTTACACAAATATGTTTGAATGCAAAAATTGTCAACCCTTGAGGTTTGTAATTTTACACTTGGTGGATATAGCTTATTAAACAGGAGGTGGTTACGCATCCGAAGCACCGTACCTCATTACCCTGTTCTCTGGTCACAGGTCACGTGCTTAATGTGTCAGTTTAAAAGTATAAAAGCTTTTACTTTGGGATTGCGATTTAATCATTTATCGGCATGTTTCTTATCAATATATATACATATTACCTGGTTGAAATTCACGTGGTTTAATAACTTTGCCAGTTTTCAATTTGTTTTTACCATATTTATCAGTTTTGATGGTCATTTGAACATGGACAGGGTTCATTGTTTTACGGTATTGCTTTGTTCTGGTTGGCTAATGGTAAGTAAAAAGAAGCTATTGATAACACTGGACACAGGCGACATAACATGGTGTAAAAAGAGGAATTTAAAATACATTTGGTCTTTCAATATTTCTTTCATTTCAACGTCTTAAAATATTGGATTTTCCACAATTTTGGTACGAACACTGAAGAGGAAATTGGCTCTATAGCTATAGCTGGCGACGTCTCGATATAAGTGAACTACTCTTGACTGGGACGTTAAACACCATAACTCAACCCAACTCAACATTATGATTAATATCAGTAAAGAGCAATGGGCTCTATAATGGTGATTTCTTGTTTTATAAGTCCATATGTATATTTTAATTAGCCATGTTTGTTAAAAGTAAATGCTTTTTAACTATATATTATTTGCATTCAAAAATTGCTGTTTATACTTATGTCCTATGTCTTACATGTGGAGGGTGTAGCTATTTAAATAGGAGGTGCTTACTCATACAGAACATCTTGTTTCAATTATATGGTAGACTATTTAACTTAATTTGTTAGTTTTTAGTGTTTTTTCGCTTTTTTCGCTTTTCCGAATTTGGTTTAAAACATGATCAGTATTTTGTGTTTGATTACTCATTAATAAATCAAGAAAACAATAACGTTCCTATCATATTATAATTTGAAAACTTGTAAACAGTAGGTGCTTCACTTCCATGTTAAATTTTCACGTGTTCAATTGAATTTAACAGTTTTTTTAGGCTTTTCCTTTCCTTTAGGAATTATAATTTTGACATGGATTGGTGTGTTTGTTTTTTATTTTAACAGATAATGTATAGGTAAACAACATTGACCTGTCCGCTTGACCTTTAATTTAAATATTCATTATGGACGAGTAAATTAAAGTAATAGGGACCATGAGTGTTTATTTCGTATACCTGATGTGAACACTAATCATGGACAATTTGTAAATGTATTAACTGTGAATCCTAACACTACCTATGTATTGGGTGGACCCTCCTATATGAATATCCCTAATGAAAGGTCAAACGGACAGGTCAATGTTGTTTGCTTATATGTGTTGTTGCTGTGATGTAATCTTTGTTTTTGTTGATGTTGAAATAGATTTATAGTGTACTAAATATTCTTCAAATTAAAAACAAACAAACAAATCCATGTCCAAACCTTAATCCCAAAGCAAGGTGTTAAACAGCTGAACTTCAACCAAGTAAGTGAGACCTGTTCAGGGATGAAGCTTAATTATTTCGAGTAAGGGACCAAACTGACTTCAGCAAAGAAGTTTTAATAGTAATACATAGCTCAAATGTTTGAACATTTAGGGACCCAAAGTGATTTTTAAGGAGTCATGGGCTACTGGTCCCCTGCTAATCGTCATCCCTGCCTGTTGCTCCGGAATGCTAAGCACCCCCCCTGTTTCGATAGTTACACCTACACACACAACACTCACCACTGTTTAAACAACAATACATTCTAATTCTAATCCAAGTAGCAAAATTCGCACAATATATAAAAAAATTAAATCACCATTGAAAAGGAAGAGCTAAACCTATAACTTTTCTTTAACGCATGAATAAATTAAATTATGTATTATCCATAAAATGTATACTTGTCAAACACAGAAACACTTAACAAAGTAAAGTAAACCGATAACTATCTCTATATTACACGAAAGAAAATAAAATGTCACTTTTTACAAATTTTAGAACGTATTTAAAATAATGTAAATAAATCTCGTGTTCTTTTGAATTATCATTATTATCATTTTTTAAAAATATTTCGTTTTCTTGAGTTTGAAGAAATAATTTTTAGATTGTAAGCTGATGTATATCTCTAAACATTGCAAAAGAAAAATAAAATTTTACTATTTACAACTGTTGGGAAGAGTATAAAATTAATTAAATAAATCTCATTTTTCTTTCACTTGTTGGTATGTTTGTTTTTTATTTGATTTACATCGTTGATAAAATTCTGCAGATGTAATATTTACATAGTTGAAATTTCACATTAGGGTTCTCATTATTACGATTTTTCCTGATAGATCTTGACAATATTAATTATTTTAGTTAATATATATAGTGAATTTGTTTTCAGTGGTTGGCGTCTTCATTCTTTAGATGACAACTTTTAAGTCTGGTAGAGTTAATTTGGAAATTGTATTTAATAGTTTATTGTGATAAAATTGAGCAAGGTTTCCCTTTATAATAGGTGTGATATGCAAAATAGGGAAATAAATTTACTATATTGTCCCGATAAAAAGGTGCTTTAATAGTAATTAGGTACCTTTAAACAAGGTAAAAGAAAAGAGGTATTAGAAATAATGAATAATGCAAACAATGCAAAACGCATAGCAAGAAAAATTAAAAATATGTGGGGTTAATCGTTTTTGCAACTCGTTGGCGTTTATCTCGTATACGGTATACGCATGGATAAGGAATTCGTTCATTTGTCTATCATTGTACGTACTTTACATCACAACACTAAGCTACGAAATTCCTTATTATTCTTATAAATACTACACCACAAAAGAAAATTTATTCTAATTATTATTTTTACTCGAGTTAAACATTTTAAATACATAATTAACCTTGAAAAAGCAGATACGTATAAACATTTCACATGCTTTAAGAATTGGTTTCAGAATTTGTAATCACACAATAAACAGCTAATTTTTAAAACTGATAATAAGTTCGGTTAGAGGGTTAGAGTGTCTTTTAATTAAATACCTGCCTTAATTACCTTATCATTTGTTTGGATAAGGTGTCTTTAACAATGCAAAACGTCTGACAAGAAATATTAAAAAATGAGGTGTTGAATTGTTTTTTCAGCTTGTTGGCTTTTATGTCATTAATGGGTGGATAAATAATCTGCTTATTTATATTTCTTCATCATTGTACATACTTTACATCACAACTATGAGATTCTATATTATGCTTCTAAATACTATTTTTAAAACTGATATTAAGTTCGGCAAGAGGGCATCGTCTTTCAATTAAACACCTGCCTTAATTACATCACCATTTGTTTGAATAAGCTGTCTTTAAGAATGCAAAACGTCTAACAAGCAAAACATTAAAATATGTGGTGTAAATTGTTTTTTCAACTCGTTTGCTTTTATCTCATTTACTTGTGGATAGGCAATCCGTTTATTATTCCATCATTGTACATGCTTTACATCACAACACTAAACTATGAGATTCCATATTCTTCTTCTCAATACTACACCACAAAAGAAAATTTAATTTAATTATTATTTTGACTCTAGTTCCAGCTGTACACATTTTAATAACATATTGATCTTGAAACAGATACGTGTGTACATTTCACATGCTTTAAGAATTGTTTTCAAAATCTGTAATCAAGCAATAAACAATCTATTTTTAAAACTGATTTTAAGTTCGGTAAGAGTGCATTGTCTTTCAATTAAATACTAGTGCCTTTATTACATCTTAAGTTGTTTTGATTTTGAAAGAAGATTTCACTGATGTTAATTTTTTTAATGGACTGATATCTCAGCTGTTGGACGAAGTATTTCCGAGTATATCGTTTACCCAGCAACTTTCTGCTTCTTAGATTTTAAAATTCGTATAAAAATAAGCTAAAATTTATCGTATGTAAAGTAGGTGGAATTGGTAAAATACATTTTAGCCCTCATTTTTTTCTCATTTCCGCATCTTTAAAATATTTTATTATATTTGCATTTTAACAATTGTGGACAAATCACTACTAATGAGGAATTGGATTAATGCTGCAAAATTGAGACAGAAATAATTGGACATAACTGCATCTTCTTACTTGTAGCATTTTTTTTAATTGAATTAATAAATGTTTTTAATGAAGGACTTGATTTTAAATGTATAATTAATTTAGAGAAGTGGTTAAACATCCCCTTTTAACATTAAATCATAAAAATAATTTCATTTATAGGTAAATCGTTTCATTATATACTATTGTCTGAATTTGTTAAAATGTGAAATTCCTCTAAAAGTAAGGAATACTCTCTCATACAAAATATTTCCTTACCTAACGTTTTAAAAATATATTTTGTCCTCAAGGTATCTTTCAACATCTTGGGAACAAATTGTTTCACAATTTTGGTCCAAGCACTATTGATGAGGAATTGTATTCCGAAAAGGCTGTCTAGTGCTGTACAATTAAAACTGGTACAATATGTAATTATAACATAAATAACTTGCAAGTTTAAAATCGTCTTGCTTGAAATAACACATCATGAATGGAATGTACTTAAATTTGTTGTATTAAATATTAGATTACTTCACATATTACACATAACTATATCTAAAATTACGTGGTAGACATAAAACATCTATACACAATGATTTTGTAGTTTTTAAGGCGGCCGCAAATCGTATTACATTATACATTATACCAGTTTTAAATTTACAGCACTAGACGGCCGTTTCAGAATACAATTCCTCAGCAGTAGTGCTTCGACCAAATTATGAAACAAAAATTGCTTTCAAGATGTTTAAAAGATGCCCAAAGCACCAAAATATATTTGACCAAATTTTAGGAAATACTTTGCACGGGGAATATACCTTAGTTTTTGAGGAATTTCAAATTTAAACCCTATTACACTAATTCTCTTTAAATAGATATGGAAAAATGCATATCATAATATCAATTCCTATTTAAGTTCTTCTTATGGCTTCCCATCTTCTCTGTTCTAACTTACTCCTTTATCTCTGTTTCCACTAACACCGTCACTTGAGATCTGAACACGTGTATGTTTTTCACTGATTGCCTGAGGGCTCTTACCAATGCCACAACAATAAGGCCCTTTCCTTTCTGATAATGAATATATGAGTTTATCCCAGAAAAGAGGTTCTGTAAAATTAATATAGGTGTGAGTATGCAAAAAATGTTTCATATCCACCGGAAGAGTTGCTTCAGACACGCTTTCCAATAAAATAACGATCAGATGACGGTTTCGTTCAATTAATGTTTGATGAAAAGCTTTTTGGAATTCCAAAAGACACCATTCACTTTTAAGAAAGTTTTCCGAGAGAACTAAAATCGTATGTCTACTTTTCTCAACACTTTCAATAATATTATCGGATATACATGCCCCCGGTACAAAATGCTTGTGGTGTATACAAAGCTTGAAATGGGCTGGAGAAGATTCTAGTCTTTTGCACAAACTTTGGACGACCCAGGTTTCATCTAACGAACTATATGACACAAATGCATCATATTCCTTTAACAAAGATTCACTTGTTGTCATCCTGCTTTCAATTCGTAGACGATTATATGCCAAAACTTTTATCTCATGACGAAACCGAAACATCACAAGTACCAAAACAAATACCAGAAACAAACCTATAGCTATATAAACTATAGATATAGTAAATGTTGTAACGTATTTCTCCGTACTGCAAATCGTAGATATGGATATATCCACCATACGTTTCATTTTGTTTTTATCATTGGCGCACTTGACATTTCTAAGGTACTGGTAACTCCTTTTCCATGTAGAATTGAATTTATTTTGAATAAAGGATAATAATGCCTTATTTTCACATGTGCAAACAAACGGATTGTCTTGTAAATCGATTGTGTTTGGATAAAATGATTTTAACTTTCCTATATCCTCTGCTGTAAGTTTCGTGAAGGAGTTGTTTCTAAGATCCACACGAAGTTGGTTCTTGTTGACTAAAGAACTATGTTTGAAAACCAACGACGATACCTGATTATGGGAAAAATCTAATGTGTTTAAATGTTTTAACGATATCCACCAATCTCGTTTGTAAAAGAAAGTCGGAACATCGGTTAGTCCAAGATTAGTAAAATTAAAAACACGGAGCGCGGGAAATTTCGAATTCGCCACCAAATACCTGATTGTATCGAGAGAGGTTGCTGAATCTTGTGTAGAGCTTGAAACTTCATAATACACCAGATGATCGTATATACATACATTTCTCTCAACCAATGATTGATGAAAATTTTCGTTCAGTTTCATTATTTCGGAAGTAGTAAGCTCATTATATCCGGTCATTACGTGACTAACATTCCGTTCCACAAATCTTTTCAAGTTTTTGTTATGCTCACACGGGTACATTCTATTTATTTTTTCGTCTATGCCTCTGTCATATAATGCAATAAGCTCTCTATAACGAATTTTATGGACTGAATTTACGGTTTCAAATATTTCAAGTTTGTCTTCTAACTCGAACATCTCGTCGGATAAATCGTACACCATGTATTCTAATATGGTACATCCTTCAACGAAAAGTTTTCGCAGTCCTTTAACTTTAATAGGTTTATTCAAACTGATTTCTCCAGAATACTGACAGTTTAGATGTAAATTTACCTCTATATCATTGAAGTGATATATTGAAATATTTCCAAATTGGTCACGTACCCATAATCTGAACTCGGATAAGCTCCAGCTCTGGCCATTGATCACAGAACAATATATATCCAATTCCTTAGACTCTTTGATCGTATATGTACAGTCCCATCGAAAACTAAGTTGGCCTTCAGCATATAAAAACATGCATGGTATGAAAATTAATGCACTCTTAAAAAATGCTAGCAATTTCATTTTACTCTGCATATGATCTTTCAATTATGCAGGAAAAATACTCATTTAAAGCCACAAAAATATATAATGAGGCTTGCAAAAACAAACATATATAGCACTCCTTATGAAACAATTTTTCCTTATGAATGATAATTACCCACGAGGAATTACGACTCTTATTATTATACTTTCAATCTTTTTCTGCATTTATATTTTTCTATTAGTGGTTTTTTATAAAACAGTATTTTCAAATTATTTTTATTTGTAACCCACAATTATTTTAAAACTGAACAAAACAAATTTGCTGATTGGTCTAGCGATGACGCTGATAATTTGAATACACTATTATAGATAAAGAATATGCATTATAAATGAAAGAGTGTAGCGTACGTAAACAGCTGGTGTCTAAGGTTTCACAATGATATTGATGTAGGTATAGTTATGTTTACTATACAATTTTACACCTGCTCATTTCAAGTAAATGGTATCACAACAGTCAATTAATTTCAAAATCGGTCAATACCTGTCTTTTTCATTTTGTGCATTTTAAATATTTAATAACTCACAATACATTTGCATACATAAATAACACATCGCTATTGATACCAGTAATAACAGTATAGCATTTGTTATCTTTGTTAGCTCATAATAGCTATCCAACGTGACTTTAAACCATTATTTGTGTATTAATGAAATGCGACACAAGTATGTGTCGCAAGTGAGTCTATTGGTCTTATAAATCCCTGGTGGAAGTTCACGTACTTTTTGAATTGCGATTTAAACATTGATGGGTATTTTACTGATAGAGGTTATTTAACCTGATAACATATGCATATACTTAAAAACGTATACTATCCTAAGTTGATTCGACGTATTTATGACAAAATTACTTATATCGTGTACTTTTATCAGCAGTAATTTAATATTCGCATATTTCGCGGTTGAATATTATTCTAAAATATTTGTACCACGTGTCAAATGATAAATATATATATATATATATATATATATATATATATATATATATATATATATATATATATATATATATATATAGTCAGTCTTATAGTCAGTTTCTTTAATCCGCGAGTATCATCCCTTAAGAGATTGTCGAAAATTTTAAAACCGCAAAAAGTTAAATCCGTTGACTTTAGTTGATTTACAGTAAGTAGTAACAATTGACGATACATATACGGAGGCGAACCAATCTGATTATCAATGTAACACTCTTTGCTCTCTTTTTATCACTTCTTCTGAAATCAGAAGCTACCACTGCGGTAGCTCAGTTGGTAGAGTGCTCGCTCCGTAAGTGGGAGGTCCTGGGTTTGATCCCCGGCCGGGTCTGACCCAAGACTTGAAAATCGGTAGTGACTGTTCTTTCGCCAAGCAGTCTGCATTACGAAATGAAGTCACGGTTCTTTCGGATGGGAACTTAAAATAAACGAGGTCCCTTGTCACGATGCCCTTGGCACGTTAAAGAACCCTGTTGTATAATGTCATCAGCGCACACAAAGGGAAAATTTCTGCACCTTCGCCTATAGCTGGCGACGTCTCGATATAAGTGAAATATTCTTGACTGGGACGTTAAACACCATTTCTCAACTCAACTCAACTCTGAAATCAGAATTTGTTCTCTTTTGTACAAAACCGCAATTGAAATAATCTTATAATAAATTTACAGTAAATAAGTGAATACCTATGGGCACCTGGGTAAATAGTAACCGTGTGTTATTCTTTTGAGGAAGTAAGACCGGGTGCTCCAGAAGAGTACCTGTTATTTAGTTATCTACGGCCGCCACATGTAAAATCAAAATTTAGAATAAAAGGAACATGGGACTATTGGTCATTTTACTACATAAATTTTGATTCAGAAGCATAAAAGTTATGAATCATAATTGTCAAGATGGCTTTAAAACTTTTTCAAGGTCCTTTTGACAAAATAACCAGATTCCCTGTTCAGCACCAGATATTTGTATATTGGCCTACCTTTAACGACCAGGTAAAAGTTGACGCACTAAACAATGTTGATCAATAAACACAATGTTTGCACACAGTCTGTAGTTTCATTAACACAAACGTAATAAGAATCATCAAAAAACAAATACATTTACACAATTATAATTGCAAAATAATATTTAACAAACTGACCACGTTAAGTTAAATACGTAATTTGCACCAGGGAATCAAGACTAGGTGATACAAATAGGGTAAGCGAACCCGAAATTTGTGTATGCTTTTTATTTATGTTCGTATGCCCTTCTTTGATTTCATTAGTTGCATTTCATATGACATACGTTCTGTTTTATATTTAGACTTTAACCTGAATTATGACGCCCACGAAAGGCTGCATTGGAAACTTTATGACAAACGTGATGACTTCAATTTTTCTATAGTCAACTTTCCTTCTCTATATACCTGCTTTTCCTTATGGTGTATTTGTTTTCCGATTAATACGCTATGGTAGAGCTTGTTCCAACTGGGACTATACAACGAAGCAGGTTGCTTGCAAGTAAATTTTGACACAGGAATATTCCAAGTCTAGGCTTATTAAGGCCCTCATAAAGTTTTATGGCCGTTATCACAGTATTGTTGATAAGTTTGATGTTTCTGTGTCCAGGATTGTCCTGGATATATTTGACGCCCCATAGTTCCTTGTTCCTTTCACACAATTTTGATTACACAGGTGACGGGTGTAGCCACCCAAAAACAGGCAGTGTTAGCCTTCCGGAGTACCCGGCCTTGCTTCCGTTGTGAAAGCTCACGTGTCAGTTGGAAAGATTTTACTTTGCTTCTTGGTTAGTATGTTTGTTTTTGATTGTATAATATAGGGGCTATATACAGTTTATATATATAGGAGAGATAATAGTAATACTGGTAAAAAAGAGTTGACTTACTTAAACCACACAGCTTATATGCCCAATATAATATTCAATTTATAGAGGCTAGGTAAAAATGACGCACTATATCCAGTAATTACATTAAAATTGCACTGACCATAACGTTTATTTTACAACCACTACCCGTTGTAAAGTCCATAATTACACATTATACCAGTTTTAATTTAACAGCGCTAGACAGCAGTCTAGAATACAATTCCTTATCAGTAGTGCTTGTACCAAATTTATAAAACCAAATTTGTTTTTAAGATGTCGAAAGTTCATAAACACTTACATTATAATAACTTACATAACTTGCATCTTCCTAGCTTTCAAAAATTGTCTTGAACCATTCATGTTTATAATCCACGTTTAGACTTAGAATTGCATGGCATTCACATCTATAATACTTCACTATTTATTAACAGGAATTCGTAGCTTCGTAAACGTAAATCCTAGTTTTCCTAAATCATACTCACTGCTTACAGATTCAGAAAAATACAGCATACAAATGAATAAGACGTAATAATTGTTAACAGCAATTCGTAACTTGCATATCTTTTATCTTCCTAGTTCTCATAAAAACGTCTTAAATTATTCTTACCGCTGTAAGACAAATTCATGAATATTACACCGCTACTGATAAAATGTATTACAATTTTATATTGGAAATATCATAATAACTTATAAGAACGAATTTAAACCACATAAACATGTACAAGACGAACACAAAAATATTGCACATAAAGTATTGCTTAGATACTTTCATTACTTTATGATATAATGAAAAAAAATTGACAAATTGAATTCCGAAACGGCCGTTTATTGCTGCAAAATTAACACATAAAATATGTTATTTATTAAGATCAACTTCAAGGAACTTGCTTTAAGGTGGTTGTTTAAAAGATCACAAACAAATTAATGTCGGTTATACTTTTATTCTTTTAATATATCAACACTGACGAAACCTTCCGTATTTGAAAGCAAATTCCTCAAAAACTAAGGTATACTCCCTCATGCAAAGTATTTCCTTGGATAATTTAGTAAAATATATTTTGGTCCTTTGGGTATCTTTTCAACATCTTGAAATAATTTTGGTTTCATAATGTTGGTCCAAGCACTACTGACGAGGAATTGTATTCCGAAACGGCCGTCTAGTGCTGTAAAATTAAAACGTGTATCATGTGTTTCTTATACATTAAACAATAAAAGAGCACATTTCAGCAGTAACGATATGAAATCTTACCCTTCTATAAGGCTAACAGTATCCGCCTTGTGAATATATAAAAAGCCATCAACATATTCAGCTAAACTAAAATACAATTACAAAATCTTAAAACGCGTTTATCAAGACCGAGACTATAGTTCTCTTTGTAAAGCAAGCTTTAAGAGGGAATTCCCATTTATATTTTATTTTCCATTTTGACTTGCATAAAACGGTATATATTACTCTTGCAAACCAAGACTACTATTTTCTCTGTAACCCAAAATATAATAGGGAAATTCCCATGTTTATTTCATTTCGTATATAGGTATTATTTTATGTTTTTTGTTTCAATTTTGCATATAACGACATATAAAACTCGTTAAGCAAGATACTATTTTCTTTGTAACCCAAAATATAATAGGGAAATAACCATGTTTATTTCATTTCGTATATAGGTATTATTTTATGTTTTTTGTTTTAATTTTGCATATAACGACATATAAAACTCGTTAAGCAAGATACTATTTTCTCTGTAACCCAAAATATAATAGGGGAATTTAATGTACATTGTGTATTTTATTTTTGTACATTGGAAATTAATTTATGTTTTTACCTGTCGTAAATGCAAGAATGGATAACATGGCATAATATTTACATTTACTACTAAACGTCCGTTTCAGTATACCATTCCTCATAAGTAGTGCTCTGATCAAAATTGTGGAAGTTAAAAGAACTTTGGGCATCATTTTTAATTACAAGTCACGGTATAAACAGCTCTGATGACAAAACTGTAAAACTTGGAATTTTTTGCTTACTTCGCATGCTAGAAACATATCGAAATTATTGTGCGCGAAAACAGTGTTTTAAAAACACATGGTTTATAGGTGTATGTGCACGTAGATTTGTTCATGACAAAGGGAGAACAAGCGACGTTCCATACATATTTACGATTTTAAATGAGGGGCTCAAATATGTCATACCACAAAATAGCTTTGATAGAAATTCGAAATCTTGCACACAAATCATGCGATCAAAATAATATGTTTTACAATATATTAAAATATATTAGATACCAAACTAACACAAAAAATCTTTCCTCACAGTCTCTTGCTAAATCTGAAATTAAATAATAAAATATAAATTGTAATTAATAAAATTCTAATTATTTTAAAAGCTAGACAAGGCGCCCGGGAAAGGCAAACGTCTAGATGCTTGACAGGAAAAGCTTTGTGGGGCAACTTGATTAATAAAAATAAAATAAATATGTCAGTCTTCCTGACAACTCTGATTAAAAAATAAACAAGCTTAACAAAACAATCTTCAGACACATATAATAACTTTTTGTATATCCCTTTCACAAAGCTTGGTTTTTAAACAGTCTTCATTCGTAAGCTTCGTAAATAAAATTAAAATGTGTAAATACTAGACCAGATCTTGAAACCTGACTCTCAAGTTAAACATGCTCAAAACACGCACCAAATGTCTTTAATTTACTCTATTTTGTACCTCATTATGTAACAAACGGTATATTTGGATTAAACATCGTCTCCCCTCCCATCAAAGAAACCCCACAAATTATCTACAGTGACTACACAATGTTACCATGCATAAAAAAGTAAAAAAAAAGGTTTAGGAAGTATAAGAAATATACTTTATGAATAGAATACATGATTATATACCGGATTTTATATGGTGTATCAGTTTTTAAATACTTGCATGACGTGCACCTGGTTTTAAAATATATAGGATGGTTTCTGAACTTCACAGGGGTAGAGTAAGTTAATACAACGAAGTAAGCTACGTACAAATGAACTGTTGACCCAAAGATATTACAATCCTTGGTTTATCAAGGTCCATAAAATGTTTTATGGTAGTTATCACAATATTATTTATTATATGAATTCGCTGGTATCTGTGGTGATACAACATTGGCGGTAAAGTACACTTGTACTTTCTCATTGTGGTGTCATTTTGGAATCTCCGATAAGTCAAATGTAAATAATGACGCCATTACAACAGAACATATGTCATAACATAGTTCAGTGGTTTTCTGTGGTAAATTTTTTTTTTCACATAAAGAATTGTTTTTTATCATTTTAAATAACCTGATTGGAAATGTGAGATAAAAATATCATATACAAAGTGTGTAAATAATATGTATGTATTCAAAATTGTCATGTGTATATTTGAGGTTCCATAGTTACATGTTCCTTTAATTTTCATAATTACATACGTGTTGATAGATAGACATGAGGAGGTGTTTGCCCTTCTAGAGCACCATGTTATACAATGTCTTGTGTTTAACTTAAGGCATGGATTGGTATGTTTGTTTTTATCTGATTTGACGTTTAAGTTCGTAGATGCAAATGTAATGCCGCTTTCTTGTCATATGTGAAGGTTTTACTGACTTTTACTCGCATTTTTATATAACCTGTTTTTATGATTTCACTAATTCTAAATAAACAATAGGTGGAAACCAGTTTCAACAATTTTATTTATAATTTGACTTTTCAAATATCAATTAAAACATTAATAAATTATTTTTGTAGATCAATTTAAATGCAATATCTTAAAAAGTGTTATTCTAAATATAAAATTATCTTTTGCACAACAAGATCTTTTATTAACAAGAGGCCCATGCACCTTAACGCTCACCTGAAGAAGAGTACATATCTTATGCAGAGGATCGATGGTCAATGACATTAATAAAAGAGAATATCAAAATTTTTAGCAGTAAGGGCCAATTATGTGCAAGTATTTTTGCAAATTAATTTTAATAATTATTATATAAGGATGTATATATAACATATTTAAAGTCTAGCTACAATATATAATATAAACAACTAAAACATCTGTATATTAAAATGTGCATTAGGCCAATACCTACAATATTCCAATATACATGCCTATACAAAGAGTTTATAGTTTTTGAAATAATTAACCATTTAAGTATTCGTTTGCATCTATGACCTTGACCTTTGAACCTATGACCTTCATTCATATATCAAAATGATTGTTGTGCAAATGCCTACAATATTACAATATACATGCCTATACAAAAAGTTTATAGTTTTTGAGATAATTAACCATTTAAGTATTCATTTGCATCTATGACCTTGACCTTATGACCTTCATTCATATTTCAAAATGATCGATAGGCCAATACCTACAATATTCCAATATACATGCCTATACAAAAAGTTAATAGTTATTGAGATAATTAACCATTTAAGTATTCATTTGTATCTATGACCTTGACCTTTTAACCTATGACCTTCATTTATATATTAAAATGATCATTAGGCCAATACCTACAACATTCCAATATACATGCCTATACAAAAAGTTTATATTTTTTTAGATAATTAACCATTTAAGTATTCGTTCGCATCTTTGACCTTGACTTTTGAACCTATGACCTTCATTCATATATCAAAATGATCGTTAGGCCAATACCTACAATATTCCAATATACATGTCTATACAAAAACTTTATAGTTTTTGAGATAATTAACCATTTCAGTACTTGTTTACATCTGTGACCTTGACCTTTTAACCCATGACCTTTATTCATATATCAAAATGACCATTGTGTCATTACTTACAATATTCTGATATACATGCCTATACAAAAAATTCATAGTTTTGCAGATAATTAACTATTTTGGTATTCTTGGACATCTGTGACCTTGACCTTTGAACCCATGACCCTGATCTATATATCAAATTGATTGTCATGTCAATACCTACAAATAACTGAAAATCCTACGCCATTATCACAAGAAATTTAAAAAAAAATAGCATTTTTTATCAAAGGTAAAAAACTGGGACATGACCTTGACCTTCGACCTTGACATCAATTAGAAGAAAATTGTAAGACAAGATCAACAGTGAAAACTCCATAGAAATATCATCAGCCGTTATGAAGTTATAACATTAAATGTCTTATTTTAAACATTACGTAATTTTACGCAAACAACGCGTAGCCCATTGTTCGTCTAATTTTCATGAAAAACACAATTTTAATTTTCTCAGGTATGCTGAATCCAAATATCCAATCAAAATTTGTCTGCAACTTTTGGTTTCAGAGAAGAAGATTTTTTTGTCTTTTTGTTATTTTTAGTAACAGCGTTCATCTTGTTGGGTGTGGCCAAACCCCGAACACAATTTTGAAAGGCTGTTACCCATGTATGATAATCACCAAGTTTTATCAAATATGGCCCAGTAGTTTTGGGGGAGAAGATTAAAATGTAAAGTTTACACACGACGCACGACGCACGACGGACGACGGACGACGCACGACGCACGACGGACGACGGACGACGGACGACTGACGACGGACGGTGATAGGTTGCAAAATATTTTATTAATGTTTTAATGTTTTAATTTATTTTTGAAATGCCAAATTATTTCGAAAAAACGACTAGTATCAAACTCCTCGGAGCTTTATTTAACGTCGAATGAATTTGCATGAATATCACAGACATAAACAGTAAAAACTTACAAAAACATACTGAAGAAAATAGGCCTATTAAAATAAAAATTGTTGACTAGGGATATTGCAAGCCTAGGAAGTCAAAAGGTTTTATGGCTGTCATCACAGTATTGTTGATAAGTATGATGTCTCTGTGTCCAGGATTGCCCTGGATATATTTGACGTCTAATAGTTCCATGTTCCTTTCACACAATTTTGATTACCCACGTGGCGGGCGTAGTTAGCTAAACAGGAGGTGCTTACCCTTCCGGAGCACCCGGTCTCACTTTCCTTTTGGAAGTTTACGTGTCTAACCTAACTTGTCAGTTCCAAATGTTTTACTTTGCATCTGGATTGTGATTCGTACATGGATTAGTATGTTTGTTTTTATTATAAGCAGAGTAATGGTGTTTAACGTCAAGAATATCGTGTCAAATTTCATTTATAAAGTATAAAATTGAGATATATAAAATTTTGCAACATTTGACATTAATGTACCGTATTAAATTAATAAAGTAAAACTATTTTTTGATATTTTTTTTAATTTTAAACAGAGGTCTAAACAGTATACAAAGAGATGTGTATATCCCGTGCCTTTTATTTTTTATAAACTTTGATTATTTGGAATCTAACTGTTTTCATCGGCATGTTATTCAGTTAAAATAGCGAAGCACCTGTATAAATGTATGCTGTTGTCATATGACACATTTTATATATTGACAAAGGTCTTAAAATACGGTATATGACAATGTATACAAAATTATCACTAACATCGAAAAATTGTAAATAATTTGCTTTTAGTTTTCTTAACGTTTTACATATGAATTATGAGTTGAGTTATGTAATGGTGTTTAGCGTCCCGTCAAGAATATTTCACTTATTTTGAGACGTCACCAGCTAAAGGCGAAGATGCGGAAATTTTGCCTATGCGGTGCGCTTATGACATTGTACAGCAGGGTTTGTTTAGCATACCAAGCCCACTGTGACACGGAACTTCGTTTATTTTCGTGACTTTCATTTCGTAATGCCGAGTGCTTGGCGAAAGAACAGTCACTACCAACTTTCAAGTCTCGGGTCTGACCCGGCCGGGTTCGAACCAATGACCTTCCACTTACGGAGCTAGCACTCTATCACCTGAGCTACCGCAGTGGTATCATATAAATTATGAGAGTAAACGTTCATTGCATTATTATTATATAGTGCAACGTGGTTTATTTACTTACAGAATAATGCACCTGAGAGTGTACATTTAAATATTTTATCAACCATAAAGCCTGCTTCTTTTTATTTATTACATATTATACAAGTTTTAATTTTACAGCACTAAACATCCGTTTCGGAATACAATCCCTCATCAGTAGTGATTGGACCGAAAATTGTGGAAACAAAATTGTTTTTTCAAGATGTTGAAAGGACCATAATATTTTACCAACTTTAGCTTAGAAATTACTTCTCAAGAGGAAGTATACCTTAGCTTTTTGAGGAATTTAATTTTTTATGATAACTAGTAGAAAATTTAGACACTAGTATTTTTCTGACATACCAAATTTGTGATAACCCCGGGAAACATCCACCAGGAAAGATACCGCAAGAAATTTTCCAAAATAAAATGCAATTTTCATATCAATCAACAACAACCGTTTCAACCAAAATTCAAAATTTTGATGGATATAGGTTGGCAAAATTACAGTTTGCCCATAAAATACTTACAAAGGGTATATATTTTTGTTAATACATGTATATGCACTGCGATCCATACATAACTATAAAAGCAATAACAATAATGAGTTTTAAGAGTATTTGAAAGTCATATTTTAACTAAATGATCTAAATTTATTCAACAAAGTTTTTTTTCTGGATTTTTAAGAATTGTGGAGGGATATATAAAAATGCAAATATAAGTTCTTAAGATTAGAACATGCAATGCACTTTAACTTTTACCATTTTATAATGTGAAGATTTTCAGTTTGTAATGATATAACCATTTTATACATAATAATTAATGGAAGGCAGTGAATCGAAAATAAACATATTTAAGAGTTAACCAAGATTTGACTAGGACAAGATAAAATCAGAAAATAGTGCCCTTTTTGTCCTAATTGATCAAACAAAGAAGGCAATGCAGTACTTAGCTTGTTTTTAAATTACTATCAAACCTGTCTCTAACGGTTATCCACAAGAATCAGTAAACGTAGCCCTTATGAGAAGGTTGCCCTTATGTAGAGGTTTAAATAACACGAATAAAGAGCAATTTGGATATATTTTACTGGTTTTTTTATAAAAGCAGGTAACCCTTTTTATTGGCAACTTTTATGTCGGATTCAATTATCTTCATTTTACCATTTAAATTTTTTTCTGCTGTGGTTTATACAGATTCTCTAAGATATTATTTCTGCTTATCCTTCCGAACCAACCGGTCTCATTATATATCTTGTTTGAAGTTCATCTGTTTATCATGTTTGCCAGTTTCAAAGTTTTAACTTTGCTTTTAGATTGTAATTTAGACATAGATTGGTATGCTAAAAGATAGAAGAATGGAAAGATCGTGGAATTTCGCGACGACATATCATTTTAAATATACTTATAACTTATATTAATCAAAATAAAGACAGCTGTATAATTTTTTTTCAGGGCTTTGATAAACCTAAGATTACATAAATCGCCTGAACGGGGGGGGGGGGGTGGGTGGGTCTGATATTTTCCTAAATATTTTATGTCTTAGTCCAACATTGCCAAGGTTAGATCCAAGATCTCCAACATTCGGAACGAGCAATCAACCAGGTTATATTAGTTCAAGTTTGCAAACGCACAATGCATCATGTTATAACTTCATGTTGTCATAATAAGATCGAGATTCTCAGAACTAAGTAACAATTAACTGTTGCACCTGTGCGATAATATTTTTAATCTATAAACCCGATGCTATGTAAACACAAAGGATTAATAGAGCATAAAATGTTTACTTTCGATACATAATAAGACGCCATACTAATATTACATCTAAATTACAAAACATAAAGACAAACAGGAAAATAACGAAGCCTACGGTGGAACAGAATGGACATAATAGGATATGATATCGCTAATACACTGGCGTCGTCAAACAACAAAAATGTTACACCTCGAAAATGAAGCATTATACATTATAGAGCTGAGTTGAGTTGAGTAATGGTGTTTAACGTCCCAGTCAAGAATATTTCACTTATATCGAGACGTCACCAGCTATAGGCAAAGGTGCAGAAAATTTGTCTGTGCGTTGCGCTGATGGCATTATACACTGGATTCCCTAGCGTCCCAAGCCCACGGTGACGTTTATTTTAAGTTCCCATCCAAAAAAGTGATTTTCATTTCGTAATGCCGAATGCGTGGCGAAAGAACAGTCACTACCCACTTCAAAGACTCAGGTTAGACCCGGTCGGGGTTCGAACCCACAACCTCCTAGTTACGGAGCGAGCACTCAACCGCAGTTGTCATACAGTATAGAGGATTTTTACATGGGTGTTTATGTAATATTGAATTTAGTACAAGTTAAATAATTTTCATGCAAAATCGCTCCGAGAGTTGCATAAACATTTAATTCAACAAGTTTAATAAATTCGATATTATATAAACACGAATTTAAGATTCCATTTATTATATTATCCAAGAAAAAACAAATTTTAATTAAATACAACTCGTTTTTTCTATCAGAAAAGATCAGATTGACCTCAATACACAGAAGTCGCCTAAACGTGTACACGTGCGCAAAGAGAACTGCTGAATTTTTATGTGTATACTTATGTCAAAAAATAAATATTGATTTCCATAGTACAAAAAATATAACTTATTTGAGTTCCATTTATGATATGGAAATATGGAAATAACGAAGTACATGAATGTCACTGAGACAATCAACAGTCGAAGTCATAGCGTGTTACTTAGTTCTCAGAATCTCGATCTGAGTGTGACCACATGAGGTTAAAGCATGGTTCAGCGTGCGTTTGCAAACTTATATAACATGGTTGTTTACTCGTTCCGAATGTTGGAGATATAGGATCTAACCTTGGCAGTGTTGGACTAAGACATAAAATATTTAGGAAAATATCAGACCCACCTCCCCCCCCCCCCCCCATTCAGGCGATTTATGTAATCTTAGGTTTATCAAAGCCCTGAAAAAAGTTATACAGCTGTCTTCATTTTGAATAATATAAGTTATAAGTATATTTAAAATGATATGTCGTCGCGAAATTCCACGATCTTTCCATTCTCCTATCTTTTTATCATATCAATCTATGTCTAAATTATTGGAACATTGGAATGTCCTGCGCTGGTTACCAAGGTCCCAAAAAAGATATTACACGTGTGTAGTATGGCTTTATTACATATTACATATGATTTTATAGTATGTAATATTTAAAAGATTATCTAATATTTTCATCACATCTATTAATATTTATAATATTGCTAGTTAAAATTTTAAATCCTCAAAGTAAGGTAAACTGCCTCATGCAAAGTATTTGGTTAAATATATTTTGTGCATTTAGATATTTTTGCATCCCCTTTAAAAAATTTGGTTAAACAATTTTGGTCCAAGCACTGCTGGTGAGGAATTGTATTCTGAAACGATAGTCTAGTGCTGTGCAATTAACACTTGCACAATATGTGATCGCAACATATGTTTTGCATATAAATTAAACAATGATACCTAGATGTAAACGTTCAAATAGCAAACAATCGATCTGTTGCTTAACAATCCTATAATTGGAGACAATGTGATTGTCATCTATCCTAGTAGGCTTGAAATAAAAGATATGACTTATTCCAGAAGTTCTACTTCATATTAGGCCTAAACCCCACGAAAGGCTACATTTAAAACTTTATGACAAACGTGAATAATTCAATTTTTCTATTGTCAGCTTTCCTTTTCTATGCGGCAATATTATTAGTTATTCGAGATTTTCCAAGGGTATACGGGATGGTATGACCGTCTTGGGTTTCGTATTTCCTGAGGCGCAGCCTCGAATAAGGAATTTATTACCACTCTGGGCTGATCTCGATTAACATTTGAAAATTTAGATTATGCTGCAGTTACTGGAATATTGTAATGTGGTTTAAAATATTAGTATAAAATATTAAAATTGGAACAACTTAACAAGTTAATCTTTTCTATCAAATTTTAATGAAATGAAAATACGGAAATATTAATTTTTTTTAAACATTTCTGAGATAAGTTAGTTTAAAAAATGTCAATTATCCAATTAAAAATTATAACTCTTCAAACTGGAGCTACCCTTCATTGTACCCCTTGCGCACACGAAAGACACCGCCATTTTGTCAAAATTTTTACCATTGTAAACACCCATCCAAAATACGTTTTGGTGTATTAAAGGAGTTATAATGTATGCACTAGATCGAAATTAGGATTGTTAGTAACGACTCGACTCATGATTAATTGATTTTTAACCGTGTCATTCAAATCTTTGAAATATTAGCGTTGTTCCTTTCTCTCCAGCAGAGTAAACGGACATGTACTTTTCGTAGGAAGCTACAGGACATATTGGCGTGTTGTCAGCAGGCATTGTTCCTGTGTATCTCTCATTTTTATTTTCGCGACGATTTTTTTGTTAACTCATCTACAGTTTTTTTTCACAAATTTGGCCCCTGTAGAGGGATCTGTAGCCACAGAAAAAGTAGATTTCGACATTTCAGGAATGTTTTCAACACCCGAGGACAGAAATATAAACGTTATTCAAAATGTACTTTATTAAACAGTCCCGTGGGCGTATTCATGTGAATGCTAGAATGTAATTTCCCTAAACTTATACAAGGGTAGTGATCTATCTCCATTTTGCAAACGACGTTTCTATGCGAGTTGTTCCCCTTTAGCCGCAGATACAAACTTTTAACTCTCGAATTTTTAATCTTATTTTCTAAACGTCAGACACAAAATTTTAATTTTAAAATATTCTGTAATTTATAAAATTAAAAATCGTTTGTTACTTTTAATACTTTCTTGAAAACCAACAGGTTAAAATATACTGCAATACTTGAAGCGAACCATGGGGGCAGCCATAACCCGACAGGTTTGAAGCTCCGTATTACCCGATCACGTGGTATCCGTATTACCCGTTCAGGCGACCGTATTGCCTTAGAAAATTAAATATATGGTATAGTATAAATAAGATTTTAACCAATCAGATTGTAAGTATTTTACCAAAGTGGTTCTAAACCTGGTTCTTCTGCTTTGGTGAACGTATTTGTTTCCCACTTATTACGCTATGGTAGAACCTTTTCCAAATACGGGGACTTTGTTTAACGAACCAGGCTGTTTGAAAATAAAATGTTGTCCAAGGGATATTGCAACCCTAGACAAATTAAGGTCCTCAAAAAGTTTTATGGCCGTCACCACAGTATTGTTGATAAGGTAGATGTCTCTGTGTCCAGGATTGTCCTGGATATATTTGACGTCTCATAGTTCCATGTTCCTTTCACACAATTTTGATTACACACGTGGCAGGTGTAGCTAGCTAAACAGGAGGTGCTTACCCTTCCGGAGCAACCGGTCTCACTTCCTTGGTGGAAGTTTACGTGTCTAACCTGACTTTTCAGTTTCAAAAATTTATGCTTTGCTTCTGGATTGTGATTCGGACATGGATTAGTATGTTTGTTTTGATTGATTACAACACGACGTGCGTAACAAGCAATGCGTGCACACGTAAAATAAAAAGGTTACAACACGCGTGGGTAATTAATAGGTTATACGTGTACACGTGAAAGAAATAGGTAACAACATGCGCACGTAATAGTTTTATGCCTGCACACGTAAAATAAGAGAATAAAACATGCGCACGTAATAAGCAATACGTGCTACGTGCATACGTGAAAGAAATATGACTGTTATGTTACAACATGCGCGCGTAATTTATAAATTATATTTATATATTATATATTTATAAATTATATTTCATGTCGCTTCTGTGCCGCCGTATAAAGGCTAACACAAACACTTTTTATATAAATTTCTGTCTTTTGTTGTTATATACCAATTACAGAATTAGCTGCTCAAGGACTTATTTGCTCACATTTGAACCTCACTTCTCTATACACCATAATTAACATAATTGAATGCAGAATTATATCTGCCTAAATCTTCGTCACAATGATAAAGATTTTTATCTAAATAATGATTGGCTAGTGTCGCCAGTAAAATACAACTACAAATTAAAATTAAATACACACAGCTAAAGGATACAAACGCATTCTTAGCCATACCATAAGTCATATGGACTTAGACAGTCACGCAAACAGAAGAAACCCGAAAACAGAAACTTCAGATATAACTGATATGACCAGCCTTTTAAAATGAGAAATAATATTTATCTATCTCTTTAATGATTGTCGCCAGTGAAAAGCAACTTGAAACCTTTGAATTTAAATAAACGCAAAACCTTTCGTGTCGGTTAAAATGACATACAGTACAGACCTGTCGAAAGTTTAACACTCAGCTAACGAATGACGGTCGAATCGACAGACATCCTTTACGACAGTCTTCGTTAGTTTAGCTATATCTTGACAGCTTTTCGGCAGCTGTGTCGACAAACTCTTCGACAGACTTCGTTAGGTTAGCTATATCTTGACAGCTTTCGGCAGCTGTGTCGACAACCTCTTCGACAGTCTTCGTTACGTGAACTTTATCTTGACAGCTTTTCGGCAGCTGTCTCGACAACCTATTCGACAGTCTTCGTTTGGTTTGCTGTATCTTGACAGCTTTTCAGCCGCTGTCTCGACAATCTCTTCGACAGTCTTCGTTAGGTTAGCTATATCTTGACAGCTTTCGGCAGCTGTGTCGACAACATCTTCAACAGTCTTCGTTAGGTTAGCTATATCTTGACAGCTTTCGCCAGCTGTGTCGACCATATCTTCGACAGTCTTCGTTAGGTTAGCTATATCTTGACAGCTTTCGGCAGCTCTGTCGACCATATCTTCTACAGTCTTCGTTAGGTTAGCTATATCTTGACAGCTTTCGGCAGCTCTGTCGACCATATCTTCGACAGTCTTCATTAGGTTAGCTATATCTTGACAGCTTTCGGCAGCTCTGTCGACCATATCTTCTACAGTCTTCGTTAGGTTAGCTATATCTTGACAGCTTTCGGCAGCTCTGTCGACCATATCTTCTACAGTCTTCGTTTGGTTAGCTATATCTTGACAGCTTTCGGCAGCTCTGTCGACCATATCTTCTACAGTCTTCATTAGGTTAGCTATATCTTGACAGCATTTCGGCAGCTGTGTCGACAACATCTTCGACAGTCTTCGTTAGGTTAGCTATATCTTGACAGCTTTTCGGCATCTGTCTCGAAAACCTCGTCGAGAGTCTTCGTTAATTAAGTCATATCTTGACAGCATTTCGGCAGCTGTGTCGACAAACTCTTCGACAGTCTTCGTTAGTTTAGGTTAACTATATATCTTGGCAGCTTTCGGCAGCTGTGTCGACAACATCTTCGACAGTTTTCGTTAGGTTAGGTATATCTTGACAGCTTTTCCGCAGCTGTGTCGACAACATCTTCGACAGTCTTCGTAATGTAAGCTATATCTTGACAGCTTTCGGCAGCTGTGTCGACAACATCTTCGACTTTCTTCGTTAGTTTAGGTTAGCTATATCTTGACAACTTTTTAGCAGCTTTGTCGACAGCCTCTTCGAGTCTTCGTTCGGTTAGCTATATCTTGACAGCATTTCGGCAGCTGTGTCGACAACCTTTTCGACTGTCTTTGTTATTTTAAGTTAGCTATATCTTGACCCCATTTCGGCAGCATAGACGACAAACTCTTCGACAGTCTTCGTTATGTTAGCTGTATCTTGACAGCTTTTCGGCATCTGTGTCGACAACATCTTCGACAGTCTTCGTTTGGTTAGCTATATCTTGACAGCTTTCGGCAGCTGTGTCGACCATATCTTCGACAGTCTTCGTTAGGTTAGCTATATCTTGACAGCATTTCGACAGCTGTGTCGACAACATCTTTGACAGTCTTCGTTAGTTTATGTTAGCTACATCTTGACAACTTTTTAGCAGCTTTTTCGACAGCCTCTTCGACAGTCTTTGTTAGGTTAGCCATATCTTGACAGCTTTTCAGCAGATGCTGTCTATTTCTGGGCAGCTTTTGAATCACTAGCTATCTACCTCTCGGATACTCGGCAGTCCAGCTGCGACATGGTTATTCAATGTTAAACTTTTGACAGGCCTGTATTGCTGTCCCCACACTTAACTTTATTTAAAATTCCCGAACCATTATGTGACATTTACGATACCCCGTTTAACGGTCGGTGCGTCACGCTAAGGAGCTCTAACCTGTGCGTAATACAAAGACAGCAGTTTCTGTCATTTCACTTAGAGCTTGCGACGTCTCGATATAAGAGAATCCATTAAATTAATGCTCGCTCTGTAAATGGGAGGTAGTGGGTTTAAACCTTGCCGGGTCTGTCCCAAGATATGAAAGTGGGTAGTGACTGTTGATTCTCAAAGCACTCTCAAAGCATTACGAAATGAAAGTCCCAGTAAGAGTGGCACGGTAAAGAATCCTGCTGTATAATGCCGTCAGCGCAACACACAGGCTAAAATTTTGCACCTTCGCCTGTAGCTGGCAACGTCTCAGTATAAGTTAAACAATTATTGAATGGGACGTTAAACACAATTACTTAACTCCCTTCTGATGAAGTTGTTATCATATATCACGTTATAGTATGATAAATCTTATTGATATCTATTTTATCTTTCAAAATAAAATAATTTATTCTTAGTATTTGTTATGACAGTTGCTGGTTTAACAGGAAGTTGTTGAAGATTTTGTAAAGTAAACTCTCTCTCTCTCTCTCTCTCTCTCTCTCTCTCTCTCTCTCTCTGATACACACATACACGCACACTCCTATCTCTCTCAAACATTGTTGGATATACCCTCTCTCTCTTTCTCAGACACACTGTCGGATACAAACACCACCCATACACTCTTCTCTCTCTCTCAAACATTGTTGGATATACCCCCTCTCTCTCTCTGTGTCTCTCTCTCTCAGACACACTGTCGGATACACACACACTCACACATCCAAACACATTACTCTCTCTCTCTCTCACTTACAATGTTGGATATACCCCCTCTCTCTCTCCCTCATACACACTGTCAGATACACACACCCACACATACACGCACACTCCTCTCTCTCTCTCAAACACATTGTTGGATATACCCTCTCTCACACACACTCTCTCTCTCCTAAATGAAGTTTTTAAAATTTTGAAGCGCTATGAACCTTTCAAAACCTTTTAAAAGCATGTTAGGAAACCTAAGGACCATTCAGAGTGAGTTTCGCTTTAACGATACCCTCAATACAAGATGGAACTGTCATTTCATGACGCTTGATATCTTCTAGGATAGAGATCAAACAGGTTTCTAGAATATACACCCACTTATATTGGTTACTCAAAAATTACACCCACGCCAAATGCCAGGAATCAGAAATCGCAAAAGTTTGATCCCGCAAAAAATATTCCCTTTACTGAACATTACCCTCCAGGTCGCGGAGGCCTAATGGATAAGACGCCAGTCTTCAAATCCAGGGTCTCTTACTGCTGTAAGTTCGGGTCCCGCTCAGATCACATGTGGGAAAGTGTATTTTTCTTGCCATTGGCCTTTACTGGTTCACCCGGTGCCAGAAGCATGTGGATAGGAGAGTGGTACGCTTGTCTGCCTCTGTGAGCTAGCACCTGATTGAACGCTGATTCAAGACAGACCATAAAACAAACTCGGGATTCACATGTAAATACGAACTTGTTCATAGAATAATCCTTAGAGATTAATAAATTAGTTCTCGTAGCGAATAGCTGAAAATTGTTAATGCGACGTTAAGCAACAATCAACAATAACAGCAACAGAGCCCGTCCATAATCACGAATCTTATATAATCAGCTAGCTTAACACAGTCTTGTTGCGGGAAAACATTAAACCCTTTTAGATGTTGAGGACAGGGAGTATTTGGCTCTTAGGAATCAGTTCTAATTATATCCCCGAAAACTAGTTTGATAGGGCATATAGAAGTCCTCATATCTGTCCGTGTAAACTCGTGTCCGGGACATTTCCCATAATTGCTTCTGGCGACAGTCTTATAGCCATAAGCTTTCACTTGAATAATCTTTATGGTCCAGTTGTGTGTCATGACCTTGAACCAAAAGGAAATATGAAAGGTCAAGTTTGCGAGGAAAATTAAACCCTTGTAGATGTTGGGGGGGGGTGGGGTATTTGCCTCTCTAGACAGTTCTAGTTTTAATTAGTTTGGATTCACACACCTGTTTTAGAAATTTTGTTTAAGCTATAGTACAAAAACACTCTCTATGTCTGTATACTATTTTTTCTTATATAGCCAGTACAATAAAACCTGTCTACACAGGCCACTCGATCGAATGGCTGAAGGTGACCTTTGTTGACAGTTGACCTTGAATACAGTGCCCATATTTCTATAACCAGTTAACTTCCTTGGTTTGCATTCAACACACTAGTTGTTTTCCTCTCTTTTGTTTAAGTCATTCGTTTAATTCATTAATTTTATTCACAAATCATTAATTATAATTTGAATTCAAATAAAATAAAATCTTTATTTTTATAAGAATATTCAAATGTGATAAATTAAATGTAGTTAAAATTATCGATAAAGATATATAAATTTACCAAGTGAGCTTCAAAGACCCGAATTGGTATAAACCATTCTTGCACAACCTATACCCCCTAGGCTAATAATTTGCATCCCCAATAAACACACATCAAATTTACTTTTTTTTGTTATATTGCTGCTTCACATCGACCAAATTTACTTATTTTATTTACTTCATTAGTCTATTATTATTATTATTATTATTATTATTATTATTATTGTTGTTGTTGTTGTTATTGAATATTGTTTGGTAACTTGATAATTTTTTAAAATTTATTTAACAATCAGGAGATTGGTAACATAAGATTTTTACTCTTGTCCAATAATCCTGGATTTTGTAAAATTTGTAATGTTTTATACCAGGTTTATCTTCAATAATATATCGTTTATACTTACAAGCCACTCTTGTAATTAATTATTTTTTTTGACTTAGATATGTTTGTTCAAAGTCCATAAAAAAGAAAATGGGTGCAAATTCAGCTAAAAATGAACAAAACAGTCAACAAAGAATTGCAGAAAACAGGATAGTTGCTGCCATAGATTTCGGAACGACGTATTCCGGTTACGCATTTGCATTCGAGCAGGACTTAGTCGGGGTGGAAAATCCTTCTAATAATATCATAACCAACGAATGGACGTCCAGTAATGGAGTAGCAAACTCACACAAAGCTCCAACTACTGTACTGTTTGACCCTTATGGAAATTTCCATTCATTTGGATATCTGGCAGAACAAACTTATGCAGCGTTGGTGGAGGATGAGAAAGAGGACCACACGGAATGGTATTGTTTTAAAAGATTCAAAATGAAACTCCATGATCAAATGGTATGACATATTGAATATTGATTGAACTGGGTTTTTACGTACGTCCTAATCAAGAATATGTTTTACCTATAACGATACGTGGCCAGCTATATGTAAATTTACAGAAATTTTAACCTTTTAAGTGTGTTCAGCGTAATGTCCAGGGAAGGTTCTTTAACGTTCCACGCCTGCAGTGACACAGGGCATTGGTTTATAAGGTCTATTCTGAAGGAACCTGTGACTTTCATTTCTAAATGCCAGGTAATTGGCAAAAGAACAGTCACTTCCTACTTTTTAATCCTTGGTCAGACCTGGTCGGGGTTCGAACCCACGACTTCACACGTACGTTGAGAACACTCTAATAACCGAGTCATCGTAGTGGTATGATATCGCTCATAATTGTGATATCACATGTGGTGCATGTAACAAGCTAAACGGGAGTATTTACTTAATCTTCCGGAATACCCGGACCGCACTTCCATGATGGTAGTGCATGGTTTGACCAATTTTTCCAGATTTTTTTGGATATAAATATATTTTAAGTAAGTGTTCAGAAAAATTCAAACAGAAAACCTACAGTCTAGTTGGAGTCGAGTAGCTTGGGAATCAAAAATATGCTACTATTCTACAGAAATTTAATTTGTGATTTGACATTTTTAGAGAAGAGAGATAACTCTTATTTTCTAACATAGAACATTTCTAAATTAACCAAAATATTTCAATGTACTATTAAATTATTTTTATTGTCACCACTTTCCTTTTATATGCAGCAATATATATCTGCTTATCCTGTTTGTAATGTATTTGCTTATGGTGTATTATTTCACAATTACATTTGTAACACGCTGTGGTAGAGCTTGTTACCGCTACAATTCAAAGAAGCAAGCTGCTTACTTAAATATTCACATACTAGATAACATTTACAAAGTATCCGCATATGCCAGTGAGATCTTCTGTGAGAGTTGGTCAAGCTAACAATTGAAACCGTCAGTTCTATAGCGTGTTCGTCAAATGATTAATAGAATCTAGCACAACTTGTGGTGCCAGATAGGGAAATCTCAACCCGAGTTCTAATATATTTGGTCCAGAACGAGGCTTGTCGAGTTCTGGACTAAATATATTAGAACGAGGGTTGAAATTTCCTTATCTGGAACTACGAGTAGTGATTGATTCTATTTCTTGCATCACATAGGTACAATTTTTCAATTTAAAACCAATTTCAACTTATTGATACACTTTTTGTAGGCTATCTTGCACAGGGTGGGGGGTACAAGATGGAGATATCTTGCACTTCTATTTTAATGGATTTTTCTATCTGGGATGCAAGAAAGAGTTTTATGGAATTTTATAAACAAGGACACAACTCAGAGTACATGTAGTTTACTTAACAGCAAGTTGGCAGAAAAATCTTTATTTTTTTTATTTTTTCAGAGATTACAACGTGAATTTGAGATAACAGATGAACATGGGCATGTTATGCCAGCTAAAAAGATTTTTGCTGCAAGCATACAGTTTCTTAAGGATGATTTAATGAAGACATTAAATAAAAGGAATCCTGGATTTGATGGTCCAAATCTTTGGGTGCTTACTGTGCCGGCTATATGGGATGAACCTGCCAAACAGTTTATGCGAGAAGCGGCAAAAGAGGTAAACAAGACAAGAAATGAGTTGAGATGAGGAATGGTGTTTAATGTCCCAGTCAAGAATTGACTGAAATCGAGACGTCTATTTTGTTATATAGACATTGAATTTCGTTCGAGATTTATATGTTGATGTCATGCCATGGCATATTCAAGTCTGGCAACATAAAAAACTATCGGAAATACCGAAGTGTATGGAGGAAACGGATAAATTTATTTTCCCTACCCCAAAATTAAAAAAAAAAACATGCGAAAATTTATTATGTTTATAATTTATGTTGCCACACTTGAATATGACATGGCATGACATCAACATATAAATCTCGAAATCCAATGCCTATTTAACTAAATTACAAGAAGTAGAGTACAAGAGAATTAATGAAAACGCATTTTCCACATTATTGTTATATACACGTTAAAGAACTCTGTACATTGTCCTGAACGCCCTTGAAATGTACAGTACAAATTTCTGTCATATGCCACTTCAACTATACCCCTCAATAAAAGTGGAATATTCTAGGCTGGGACACACATCTAATCAGGTGTGTTCAGACGTGTATAGTGTAACACGGAACATCGGTTTTAAGGTCTCTTCCAAAGGACATCATGGTTTTCATTTCTAAAAGCCGAGTGTTTGGATAAAGAATAGTCACTACTTATTTTTAAGTCTTCGCCATACTAGGTCGTGACTTGAAATCTTAACTGTCTACACACGAAGCGAGAATTTTACAAAATAAGCTACTGCATTGATATTAAACTTCTGAGAAGTATGTGCAATATTTATATATGTTTGGCGACTTGAACGCGAAAGCAATTAATTTCATTAGTTGTCGCTATCTTTATAAATATTGGAAAATAAATAGAACATTGAACGAAAATCTGCTAGTTAATGAACCACCCGGCCTCACTTTCCTATCGGAATCTCACGTGTTTTACCTTATTTCCAAGTTTCAAAGTTTGTACTTTGCTTTGGGATGATTTGGTGTTTTTTGTTTTTCTAATAGGCCTATGTTATTATCACATATTTTTATACCCGTATAACCGTACTCACCCCTTACATACATCGATTAAATAGGATTAAATAGTCAGATCTAGAATAAAATCCAAATTGCATCGACATTCTTCCCAAAAAATTACTCTATAAATGATGATTTATCGAATTTGATGGTGAAAACAAAATGGCGGATATAAAAACGTATTTACGATTTTAATCAAAATGATGTATTATTTGACCCAGTATGACAAATCTTTTCTTAAAGTGATGTATATCAGCTATTGATAACCTTAAATAGCCCATATACATGTAGATTATAAAATACGTAATAATATTATGCCACCATCTGGGCATATATTTTAATTAAGGTTCTCTTTAACCTTAGCTCGCACTTTTTATATTTGCTATTTTTTTTCAACCTAATTACTGCTAATTACGAAATAAGATGCAAACCAGTTTCAACAATTTATTCAGATGTAAAGTTGGCTGTTGTCGGTTTGAACGTCCGACTCCAACTGCCTAACAGTTGGTCAGTATAAACAGTGTGTATACATTGAATAAAAATAATTGCATTACAATAATTTAACATAATAGGTGAAACAACATTTCTTTAAGTTGAGACGGAAGTGTCAATAACTTATTTTTGGGTGTCTTTATCCACCGTGTCCACCAATGGGTGGCTTACTAGAATCCGTCTGACTCAAGGTGTCACAGTCACTTATATATCAGTTTCCTTAAACAGTTAAATCAGATTAATAAATTAACACAACATTTTTATATTGTCGTCCAAACGATAACTTGATATTAAGAATGACTTCCCTTTTAAAATATTAAATTTTATTTTTATTCTTTAATTATTTTTTAATGTGTTTATCTATATTTGAAAAGTCAAATGATGAAAAAAGTCCGAAATAAAGTCTGTAAATTTTGAACCATAACAATAATATAAATGCGTAGTAATAACACATATATGTTATTGTCACGTACGGCGCAATAACAATTTCGTTGTTATTATCTATGTATTAATAGGCTGGTATAGAAAGACACATGATATTGGCTTTAGAACCAGAATCAGCGGCTATTTATTGCAAATCATTGCAACATGGGTCTTTCATTGGAACAACGGATCAGAAATTAAAAGATTGCTTTAACCCTGGTGGAATGTACATGGTCCTTGATTTAGGCGGTAAGTTTAGAGACTATATGATATATATAACTTTTCCTATATAAAAAACTCTTTGTCTGAAATAATAATAATAATTATAATAATAAGAAAAATAAGAAGAAGAAGAAGGAGGAGGGGGAAAAAGACAGTCAAATCTTTCCATAGAGAGCACCTAAGAGAACGGATAAAGGATACCTTTATAGATTGGCGGTCCTTATCATGCTGATTTACTTTTAGTTCCATATAACATGAATATAGAGCAATGGAGAAGACAAATGTTTATACTATCTTTTAAACGCAAGTGACCATTAAATAGAGGTGGTATTTTGGATTTGTTTGCCTATAAAAGCAAAACCATATCTAGAAGAATTAGGTTTTAATCAGCAAATAACACAGCGACACAAATGGAATAAAGGCAACCTGTACTCGTTTCCTTATCCCTTTATAATTTATGGAAAGATTTGACTGTCTTCTTCTTCTTTTTGTTTTCTATGCCGTTTTCTTCTAATTAATATTCCATAAAAAGAACCAAGGGAACGGGTAAAGGCTACCTTAATGGACAGGCGGTCTTTATGATGCTTAAATAGTTTCAAATGACTTGAATATAGAGCGAGGGGTATAAATTTCTACAGACCTTTTAAAGCAGGTGACCATTATATAGAGGTGGTCTTTGAGATTAGTTTGACTGTGAAAACAAAACCGCAGCTAGAAGACGTGATCTAGATCAGCAAATCATACAACACGTATTTTAAAACTTAATTTTAATTAAGTTTTTTTTCAAACTAATTTATTTTAAGCTGGACAGATTATCTACCAAAACCTTAACCTTCTGGAGCAACCGATCTTACTTCCCTGGTTGAATAGTTTTTACCTTGCTTTGGGATTGTGGTTTGGTCATGGACCAGTATGATTGACTTTCGTTCATCCAGTCGTTCATTTTGCCTACTCTAGTCCACAAGTTCATCTTAATCAGACTCACAACAATCAGAATTATAAGTGTAAACATGTCTAAAAGTTATACGCCAGGACAGGCATGCTTGCAGAAATAGCAAAGATTCGTACTTAAATAACAGTAAGAAATCATTTGTAAATAGACAAAATTTTTGGATCAATCAATTTCAACAGTATGTTTACTAGTGTTTGCATAGAAAGCAATTTTTCCATACATGTACATTGTATTGGAGTAATAGATAACTCAAATAAGACGTTGAGAGTAAGGATTTGATACCATCCAAAAATAGCTCTTTTACTACTTCATCATATTGTCCAATCTGTCCAACTTTGATAATTGCATCATTTTAATATAATTATAATCAAAAACAAACATACTAATCCATGTCCCATCCACAATCCAGACGCAAAGTAAAAACTTTGGAACTAAGGAGTGCTTGGCGAAAGAACAGTCACTACCCACTTTCAAGTCTTGGGTCAAACCCGACCGGGGATCGGACCCACGACATCACACATACGTAGTGAGCACTCTACCAACTGAGCTACCGCAGTGGTGGAAACAAGAAGAGAACAAAAACAAAGTATAAATGGGTTTTATGTTTTTTAGTTTTGGGAATTTTATTTTTAAATATAACAACGGTCCTTAACCTTTTTGTTAAGTTTATATACTAAGATATCAGCTACATTCATTTATGGTAATTTTTTTCCACTAGGAGGAACAGTTGACACTGCTGTTCATGGTATAAGAGACGACTGTAGCATCAAAGAAATACATCAAGCTTGTGGTGGTGCTTGGGGTGGAACAAAAGTGGATGAAGAGTTCTTTCACCATATCATTAACATATTTGGAGACAGGGTTGTTCCAGAACTAAAGGAAAAAATCCCTTCAGAATGGCTAAAGCTCAATAACCGATTGGAGAATATGAAGAAAGATGTAGCATACTCAAAAGAATGCAATGCAAAGCTTGAAATCCCGACGAAAATGATTCTCTATAGTCAGAGAAATATTCAGGAGCTAACAAAATATGGATCAAATTTACAGATTAAAGATGTAGATTTAAAGCGATTTTTCAAGTCGCCAGCAGAAAAAATAGAACATCATATGAAAAATATTCTTGAGAAATTCCCCGGCTTAGAGATCATTTTTATGGTTGGTGGCTTTTCGGAATCCCAATATATCCAAGAATACCTTAAGGCAAAGTTTCCGAATAAACGAGTTATTGTCCCTTTCAACGCAAAGATGGCAGTATTAAAGGGTGCAGTAATTATTGGTTTTAACGAATTATCAACATTGAAAAAACCAAAGAATAAGAAAAATCTTCCATTTCAAGTTACGGAAAGGATCAGTCGTTTCACATATGGTGTACGTATTTCTAAACCATTTATTGAAGGTGAACATTTGAAGGATTACAGCGTCTTTATCGATGGCGTACAAATCTGCAGAAATATCTTTCGGGTCTTTGTTAAAGAAGGAGAATCTGTTGGTTTGTTTGAAGAAAGAAGTGCCGAGGTTTACTCATCTCATAAGGAAGTTAAACATCGCCAAATGGAGGTCCATTTCGCGGTCTTTGCTTCAAGAGGCAAAATTCCAACTTACACTACAGAAAGCAATTGCAGATACCTCGGGGAAATCATCGCGAAGCCACCAAAAGGTGGTTGGCCTGATTGTAATCGCTTCTTAGTAATTATGTATTTCGGGAGGTCGGAGGTCAGCGTCAAAGTACGTGATCAGACTGATACCAAGACGGAGTCTTACATTTCCACTTTTGACTTTTTGGCGTAAGCAGTGTAAAAATCATATTACAACGGATTTTTCCTAATTTATTACCTGAAATGAATTATAAAAATGACGTAAATTCCAATTACATTGACTTACAAACTTAGCTTTGTTGTCTAATTTTGAAACATTGCAATACTTTTTTATCGCTATCTTGTTACACAAAGTATATAATGTCACAGCGAAAGCGAAAGCAATATCAACAGTGTTCATTAAATGATTATTAAATGATAGTATATACGCAACTATTGGAATTCATTTGTTTTTCAATTAACCAATTATACATCAAATGAAACATGTGTATGAGAAAACAATGATTTAATGAATAAAAAGACTGAGAAAAATATATATTAGCTATAAAGAAATATTTCTTATTTCATTTTTATGACTTCTGAATAAATTTATGTTGAATAATACCAACTCTGCATTTGCATAATTATCAAAAATAAATATCACGAATTGAAGTTGTATTTAACTTTGCATCAGCTTAAGACAGGAACGTGTGAAGTGTGTAAAATTTAATAAGTGTAAAACTGAAACAAGAAGTTTGTCTTTTTAACTGCTTTAAATCAACATCTCGATTTTGGTTCGAACACTACTGATCAGAAATTTTATTCCAAAAACGGCGTCTAGTGCTGCAAAATACAAACATGTTTGGTAATTATCACACGCCTTCTGAATAGGATGTGCTTACCCGGCCTTAGCAGTTGGCCTCACTGCCTCAGTAAAAGTGAGAGTGTCTACCCACATTGGTCATTTTTTCTATTTTTTATTAGGAGTTGATTTTGGAATTATATGTTTCTTGTAAATTGAACATGGACTAGTATTTTTGTTGGAATTGGACATGTAATGGTGTTTTTGTTGTAAATTGAACATGGGCTGCTATGATTGTTAGAATTGAACATGGACTAATTATTTGTCAAGAATTGAGCATGGTATGTTTGTTTTTGATCAACACTAGGTTACTTGTCCAGGTATTTCATTGACGTATGTATGATAAAGGATAGGAACGTGATTAAAATTAGTCTAATTTCGTAATATCAGATAAATAATCAAAAACAAACATACTTATCCACAAATATGATAAAGAAAATACACATTACACCATACAGGTAAAAATATGATAAAGAATATACACATTACATCATACAGGTAAAAATATGATTTATCTTGACAGCATTTTGGCAGCTGTGTCGACAACCTCTTCAACAGTCTTCGTTAGATTAGCTTTATCTTCACAGCTTTTAGGCAGCTGTGTCGACAAACTCTTCGACAGTTTTCGTTAGGTTAGCTATATCTTGACAGCTTTCGGCAGCTGTGTCGACAATATCTTCGACTGTCTTCGTTAGGTTAGCTATATCTTGACAACTTTCGGCAGCTGTGTCGACAACATCTTCGACAGTTTTCGTTAGGTTAGCTTTATCTTGACAACTTTCGGCAGCTGTGTCGACAACATCTTCGACAGTTTTCTTTAGGTGAGCTATATCTTGACAGCTTTCGGCAGCTGTGTCGACAACATAATCGACAGTCTTCGTTAGTTAAGCTATATCTTGACAGTTTTTCGGCAGCTATGTCGACAAGCTTTTCGACAGTCTTCGTTAGTTTAGCTATATCTTGACAACATTTCGGCAGCTGGGTCGACAACCTCTTCGACAGTCTTCGTTAGGTTAACTATATCTTGACAGCTTTCGGCAGCTATGTCGACAACCTCTTCGACAGTCTTCGTTTGGTTAGCTATATCTTGACAACATTTCGGCAGCTGTGTCGACAACCTCTTCGACAGTTTTTGTTAGGTTAGCTATATCTTGACGGCTTTCGGCAGCTCTGTCGACATCCTGTTCGACTGTCTTCGTTTAGTTAGCTATATCTTGACAACTTTCGGCAGCTGTGTCGGCATCCTCTTCGACAGTCTTCGGTAATTTAGTCATATCTTGACAGCTTTCGGCAGCTGTGTCGGCATCCTCTTCGACATTCATCGTTAGTTTAGCTATATCTTGACAGCATTTCGGCAGCTGTGTCGACAACTTCTTCGACAGTTTTCGTTAGGTTAACCCTATCTTGAGAGCTTTCGGCAGCTGTGTCTGCAACATCTTCGACAGTTTTTGTAAGGTTAGCTATATCTTGACAGCTTTTCGGCAGCTTTGTCGACAACATCTTCGACAGTCTTCGTTAGATTAGCTATATTTAGTCCGACTAATCAGACCACTAAACCCCCATTTTAATTTTTAACTTGTTTGAGGTTTGTGGTCTGACAGCTTCCATTATTGAATTCTTAAAATTTCTGACGAAAACGGCAGAAACGAAAACACGCGTCGAAAACTTCCAGTATTTCCTTACCTCGCTATTTCTGACAACATGGAACACTTCCTAAAACATTATTCTACCGATCCATGCTTTTCTTTTAATTTAAATCCATCGATATTGGTAGAAATACAAGGTTTTCTTAAGCTTCTTCAGCTCTCTGTCACTTTCGCATCGTGAAGATATTACTGATCTGCATTGACCAATCAGATCATGCGTTGCATTTGGATGGTGAAACTCGCAGTTCTATCTTTAGAAAGCAATTTAGAAAGCATTTTCTTTAGAAAATGTATGCAAAATATCTAGAGATATAATGGTTAGATTTATATGTAGACTTTCAAATGGAGTAGCATCTTGTCTGTATATTTTAAAAATAAAAATTTATATTCTTGACCCCTCGCATCTTTTTCTAGTATCTGGAAATATTATTCCAGTACTTTTGGATTTTTTTAGCATATATATGTATATATGTATGGTCATGCAAAATACAGTTAAAAATCAAACCATATGACAAAATTTACAGAGTGGTCGGGATGAATACAAGAGAATTAATTTCAATGGACTTGCTAACAATTACTGTTGTGTTGAACTTTATATATTACAACTGGTTTTAAAAATTATAACTCTACGATCTACAAAATATAGGTTAAAACGTGACAGCATTTCAGGAGAACAGGAGTTCCAGATATGATAGTAAATTACCCAATTTAAGAAAAACTTCATTTAGATATAAACGAGAAAAATAATGGAAAATCTTCACTGGATCTAGTACACATGTCTTCACATGATATTTATAAAAATGAAATAGCTAAAATAATATGTTATACGTGTGAAAACAACATTAATAACATGAATTACTCATGTAAATAAGCATCGCCATGTGTTTCTAAAGATAGAACTGCGAGTTTCACCATCCAAATGCAACACGCGATCTGATTGGTCAATGCAGATTAGTAATGTCTTCACGATGCGAAAGTGACAGAGAGCTGAAGAGACATCAGAAAACCTTGTATTTCTACCGATATCGATAAATTTTAATTAAAAGAAAAGCATGGATCTGTAGAATAATATTTTAGGAAGTGTTCCATGTTGTCAGCAAGAGCGAGGTAATAAAATACTGGAAGTTATCGACGCGTGTTTTCGTTTCTGCCGTTTTCGTCAGAAATTTCAAGAATTCAATAATGGAAGCTGTCAGACCACAAACCTCCAACAAAAATTAAAATGGGGGTTTAGTGGTCTGATTAGTCGGACTTAGCTATATCTTGACAGCTTTTCGACAGATGCTGTCTATTTCTGGGCAGCTTTTAAATCACTAGCTATCTACCTCTCGGATACTCGGCAGTCCAGCAGCGACATGGTTATTCAATGTTAAACTTTTGACAGGTCTGTATTGCTGTCCCCATACTTGACTTCATTTAAAATTCCCGAACCATTATGTGATTATGTGATATTTACGATACCCCGTGTCACGCTAAGGAGCTCTAACCTGAGCGCAATACACAAACAGCAGTTTCTGTCATATCACTTAGAGCTTGAGACTTCTCGATATAAGAGAATCCATTAAATCAATGCTCGCTCTGCAAATGGGAGGTAGTGGGTTCAAACCTTTCCGGGTCTGACTCAAGATTTGAAAGTGGGTAGTGACTGTTGATTCTCAAAGCACTCGGCATTACAAAATGAAAGTCCCGGTAAGCGTGGCACGGTAAAGAATCCTGCTGTATAATGCCGTCAGCGCAACTCACAGGCTAAAATTTTGCACCTTCGCCTGTAGCTGGCAACGTATCAGTATAAGTAAAACATTATTGAATGGGACGTTAAACACCATTACTTAACTCCCTTCCTATGAAGTTGTTATCATGTATCACGTTATAGTATGATAAATCTAAGTGATATCTATTTTATCTTTCAAAATAATTTATTCTTAGTATTTGTTATGACAGTTGCTGGTTTAACAGGAAGTTAAAGTTGAAGACGATCATCTTTTGTAAAGTAAACACACTCTCTCTCTCTCTCTCTCTCTCTCTCTCTCTCTCTCTCTCTCTGATACACACACCCACACATACACGCACACTCCTCTCTCTCTCTCTCTCAAACATTGTTGGATATACGTTCTCTCTCTTTCTTAGACACACTGTCGGATACACACACCCACACATACACGCACACTCCTCTCTCTCTCTCTCAAACATTGTTGGATATACCTCTCTCTCTCTCTCTCTCTCTCTCAGACACACTGTCGGATACACACACACTCACACATCCAAGCACATTACTCTCTCTCTCTCAATTACATTGTTGGATATACCTCTCTCTCTCTCTCTCATACACATTGTCAGATACACACACCCACACTTCTCTCTTTCAAACACATTTTTGGATATACCCTCTCTCTCTCACACACACACACACACACACACACACACTCTCTCTCTCTCTCTCTCTCTCTCTCTCTCTCTCCTAAATGAAATTTTTAAAATTTTAAAGCGCTATGAACCTTTCAAAACCTTTTAAAAGCATGTTAGGAAACCTAAGGACCATTCAGACTGAGTTTCGCTTTAACAACACCCTCAAATTGTAGATGGAACTGCCAGGTCGCGGAGGCCTAATGGATTAGACGTCAGTCTTCAAATCCAGAGTCTCTTACTGCTGTAATCTCGGGTCCTGCTCAGATCACATGTGGGAAAGTGTATTTTTCTTGCCATTGGCCTTTACTGGTTCACCCGGTGCCAGAAGCATGTGGCTTGGAGAGTAGTACGCTTGTCTGCCTCTGTGAGCTAGCACCTGATTGCACGCTGGTTCAAGACAGACCATAAAACAAACTCGGGATTACATGTAAACACGAACTTGTTCATAGAATAATCCTTAGAGATTAATAAATTAGTTCTCGTAGCGAATAGCTGAAAATTGCTAATGCAACGTTTACCAACATTCAACAAACACAGTAATAGTGCCCGTCCATAAACACGAATCTTATATAATCAGCCATCTTAACACAATCTTGTTGCGGGAAAACATTAAACCCTTTTAGATGTTGAGGACAGGGAGTATTTGGCTCTAATAAATCAGTTCTAATTATATCCCCGAAAACAAGTTTGAGAGGGCATATAGAAGTCCTCATATCTGTCCGTGTAAATTCGTGTCCGGGACATTTCCCATAATTGCTTCTGGCGAGAGTCTTATAGCATAAGCTTTCACATGAATAATCTTTATGGTCCAGTTGTGTGCCATGACCTTGAACCAAAAGGAAATATGAAAGGTCAAGTTTGCGAGGAAAATTAAGCCCTTGTAGATGTTGGGGGGGGGTGGGGTATTTGCCTCTCTAGACAGTTCTAGTTTTAATTAGTTTGGATTCACTTACCTGTTTTAGAAATATTTGTTTAAGTTATAGTACAAAAACACTCTGTATGTCTGCATTCTATTTTTTTCTTATAAAGCTAGTACCATACAAGTTGTCTACACAGGCCACTCGAAGGAATGGCTGAAGGTGACCTTTGTTGACAGTTGACCTTGAAGACAGTGCCCATATTTCTATAACAAGTTAACTCCCTTGGTTTGCATTCAACACACTAGTTGTTTTCCTCTCCATTGTTTAAGTCATTCATTTAATGCATTTATTTCATTCAGAAATCATTAATTATAATTTGAATTTAAATAAAATAAAATCTTTATTTTTATAAGAATATTCAAATGTGATAATTTAAATGTAGTTAAAATTATCGATAAAGATATATAAATTTACCAAGTGAGCTTCAAAGACCCGAACTGGTATAAACTATTCTTGAACAACCTTTAGCCCCCTAGGCTAATAATTTGCATCCCCCAATAAACACACATCAAATTTACTTGTTTTTGTTTATTTAATAAAACTATACTTTGTTATTTTTGTTACATTGCTAGTTCACATCCACCAGATTTACTTATTTTATTTACTTCATTAGTCTATTATTATTATTATTATTATTATTGTTGTTGTTGTTGTTGTTATTGAATATTGTTTGGTAACTTGATAATTTTTTGAAATTTATTTAACAATCAGGAGATTGGTAACATAAGATTTTTACTCTTGTCCAATAATCCTGGATTTTGTAAAATTTGTAATGTTTTATACCAGGTTTATCTTCAATAATATATCGTTTATACTTACAAGCCACTCTTGTTATCAATTTTTTTCTTTGACTTAGATATGTTTGTTCAAAGTCCATAAAAAAGAAAATGGGTGCAAATTCAGCTAAAAATGAACAAAACAGTCAACAAAGAATTGCAGAAAACAGGATAGTTGCAGCCATAGACTTCGGAACGACTTATTCCGGATACGCATTTGCATTCGAGCAGGACTTAGTTGGGGTGGAAAATCCTTCTAATAATATCATAACCAACGAATGGACGTCCAGTAATGGAGTAGCAAACTCTTACAAAGCTCCAACTACTGTACTGTTTGACCCTGATGGGAATTTCCATTCATTTGGATATCAGGCAGAACAAACTTATGCAGCGTTGGTGGAGGATGAAAAAGAGGACCACACGAAATGGTATTGTTTTAAAAGATTCAAAATGAAACTCCATGATCAAATGGTATGACATATTGATTATTGATTGAACTGGTTTTTTACGTACGTCCTAGTCAAGAATATGTTTTACTTATAAGGATACGTAACCAGCTATATGTAAATTTACAGAAATTTTAACCTTTTATTTGTGTTCAGCGTAATGTCCAGGGAAGGTTCTTTAACGTACCACGCCTGCAGTGACACAGGACATCTGTTTATAGGGTCTATTCTGAAGGACCCTGTGACTTTCATTTCTAAATGCCAGGTAATTAGCAAAAGAAAAGTCACTTCCTTTTTTTATTCCTTGGTCAGACCTGGTCGGGGTTCGAACCCACGACTTCACACGTACGTTGCGAACACTCTAATAACCGAGTCATCGTAGTGGTATGATATCGCTCTTAATTGTGATATCACATGTGGTCCGAGCGGGAACAAGCTAAACGGGAGTATTTACTTAATCTTCCGGAATACCCGGACAGCACTTCCATGATAGTAGTAGTGCATGGTTTGACCAAATTTTCCAGATTTTTTTGGATGTAAATATGTTTTAAGTAAGTGTTTAGAAATATTCAAACAGACAACCTACAGTCTGGTTGGAGGCGAGTAGCTTGGGAAACATAAATATGATATTATTCTATAGAAATTTAATTTGTGATTTTACATTTTTTAGAGAAGAGAGATAACACTTATTTTCTAACATAGAACTAATATTCATCTATATTAACTTTGGCAACATTTCTAAATTAACCAAAATATTTCAATGGACTATTAAATTATTTCTATTGTCACTACTTTCCTTTTATATGCAGCAATATATATCTGCTTATCCTGTTTGTAATGTATTTGCTTATGGTGTATTATTTTACAACTACATTTGTAACACGCTGTGGTAGAGCTTGTTACCGTTACAATTCAACGAAACAAGCTGCTTACATTACGTTTCACATACTAGATAACATTTACAAAGTATCCGCATATGCCAGTGAGACCTTCTGTGAGAGTTTGCCAAGCTGACAATTAAATCTGTCAGTTCTATAGCGTGTTCGTCAAATGATAGAGTTTTCTGGGATTTCATAAACACGGACACAAATCACAATATATGTAGTTTACTTAACATCAAGTTTGCAGAAAAATCTTTATTTTTTTTATTTTTTCAGAGATTGCAACGTGAATTTGAAATTACAGATGAACATGGGCATGTTATGCCAGCTAAAAAGATTTTTGCTGCAAGCATACAGTTTCTTAAGGATGATTTAATGAAGACATTAAATAAAAGGAACCCTGGATTTGATGGTCCAAATCTTTGGGTACTTACTGTGCCGGCTATATGGGATGAACCTGCCAAACAGTTTATGCGAGAAGCGGCAAAAGAGGTAAACAATACAAAAGATGATTTGAAATGAGGAATGGTGTTTAATGTCCCAGTCAAGAATTAACTGAAATCGAGACGTCTATTTTGTTATATAGGCTTTGAATTTCGAGATGTATATGTTGATGTCATGCCATGGCTTATTCAATTCCGGCAACATAAAAAATTATCGGAAATACCGAAGTTTATGGATGAAACGGATAAATTTATTTCCCCTACCCCAAAATTAAAAAAGCATGCGAAAATCTATTATGTTTATAATTTATGTTGCCAGACTTGAATATGTCATGGCATGACATCAACAAATAAATCTCGAAATTCAATGCCTATTTAACAAAATTACAAGAAGTAGAGTACAAGAGAATTAATGAAAACGCATTTTCCACATTATTGTTATATACACGTTAAAGAACTCTGTACATTGTCCTGAACGCCCTTGAAATGTACAGAACAAATTTCTGTCATATGCCACTTCAACTATACCCCTCAATAAAAGTGGAATATTCTAGGCCCGGACGCACATCTAATCAGGTGTGTTAAGACGTGTTGAGTGTAACACGGAACATCGGTTTTAAGGTCTCTTCCAAAGGACTTGGCTTTCATTTCTAAATGCCTAGTGTTTGATAAAGAATAGTCACTACCAATTTTCAACTCTTCGCCATACTAGGTCGTGGCTTCAAATCCTGACTGTCTACACACGAAGCGAAAATTTTACCAAATAATCTACTGCATTGATATTAAACTTCTGAGAAGTATGTGCACTATTTTTTATATGTTTGGCGACTTGAACGCGATAGCAATTCATTTCATTAGTTGTCGCTATTTTTATAAATATTAAAAAATAAATAGAACATTGAACGAAAATCTGCTAGTTACTGAAGCACCCGGCCTCACTTTCCTAACGGAATCTGATGTGTTTTACCTAATTTCCCAGTTTCAAAGTTTGTACTTTGTTTTGGGATGGTGATTTGGTGTTTGTTTGTTTTTCTAATAGGCCTATGTTATTACCACGTATTTTTATACCCGTTTAACCGTACGCACCCTTACATACATCGATTAAATAGGATTAAAAAGTCAAATTTAAAATAAAATCCAAATTGTATCGATATTCTTCCAAAAAATTACTCTATAAATGATCAATTATCGAATTTGATGGTGAAAACAAAATGTCGGATATAAAAACGTATTTACGATTTTAATCAAAATGATGTATTATTTGACCCAATATGACAAATCTTTTCTTAAAGTGATGTATATAAGCTATTGATAACCTTAAATAGCCCATGTACATGTAGATTATAAAATACGTAATAATATTATGCCACCATCTGGGCATATATTTTAATTAAGGTTCTCTTTAACCTTAGCTCGCACTTTTTATATTTGCTATTTTTTTCAACCTAATTACTGCTAATTACGAAATAAGATGCAAACCAGTTTCAACAATTTATTCAGATGTAAAGTTGGGTGTTGTCGGTTTGAACGTCCGACTCCAACTGCCTAACAGTTGGTCAGTATAAACAGCGTGTAATACAAATTACATGTACATTGAATAAAAAATAATTGCATTACAATAATTTAACATAATAGGTGAAACAACATTTCTTTAAGTTGAGACGGAAGTGTCAATAACTTATTTTTGGGTGTCTTTATCCACCGTGTCCACCAATGGGTGGCTTACTTGAATCCGTCTGACTCAAAGTTTCACAGTCACTTATATATCAGTGTCCTTAAACAGTTAAATCAGATTAATAATTAACACAGCATTTTTATATTGTCGTCCAAACGATAACTTGATATTAAGAATGACTTCCCTTTTAAAATATTAAATTTCATTTTTATTCTCTAATTATTTATTAATGTTTTTATCTATATTTGAAAAGTCAAATGATGAAAAAAGTCCGAAAGAAAGTCCGTAAATTTTGCACCATAACAATAATATAAATATGTAGTAATAACACATATATGCTATTGTCCCGTACGGCGCAATAACAATTTCGTTGTTATTATCTATGTATTAATAGGCTGGTATAGAAAGACACATGATATTGGCTTTAGAACCAGAATCAGCGGCTATTTATTGCAAATCATTGCAACATGGGTCTTTCATTGGAACGACTGATCAGAAATTGAAAGATTGCTTTAACTCTGGTGGAATGTACATGGTCCTTGATTTAGGCGGTAAGTTTAGAGACTATATGATATATATAACTTTTCCTATATAAAAAAACTCTTTGTCTGAAATAATAATAAGAATAATAATAATAAGAAGAAGAAGAAGAAGAAAAATAAGAAGAAGGAGGGGAAAAGACGGTCAAATCTTTCAATAGAGAGCACTTAAGGGAACGGGTAAAAAATACCTATATAGATTTGCGGTCCTTATCATGATGATTTACTTTTAGTTCCAAATAACATGATTATAGAGCAATGGAGAAGAGAATTTTATACAAACCTTTAAAAGCAGGTGACCGACCAATAAATAAAGGTGGTATATAGGATTTGTTTGCCTATAAAAGCAAAACCATATCTAGAAGAATTAGGTTTTAATCAGCAAATCATACAGCAACACAAATGGAATAAAGGCAACCTTTACTCGTTTCCTTATCCCTTTATAATTGATGGAAAGATTTTACTGTCTTATTCTTCTTTTTTTTTTTTCTTCGCCGTTTTCTTCTAATTAATATTCCATAAAAAGCACCAAGGGAATGGGTAAAGGCTACCTTAATGGACAAGCGGTCTTTATGATGCTTAAAAAGTTTCAAATATCAAGAATATAGAGCGAGGGATATAAATTTCTACAGACCTTTTAAAGCAGGTGACCATTACATAGAGGTTGTCTTTGAGATTAGCTTGACTGTGAAAACAAAACCGCAGCTAGAAGACGTGATCTAGATCAGCAAATCATACAACACGTATTTTAAAACTTAAGGCTAATTAAGTTTTTTTCAAACTAATTTATTTTAAGCTGGACAGAATATCTATCAAAACCTTAACCTTCTGGAGCAACCGATCTTACTTCCCTGGTGGAACAGTTTTTACCTTGCTTTGGGATTGTGGTTTGGTCATGGACCAGTATGATTGACTTTCGTTTATCCAGTCGTTCATTTTGCCCACTCTAGTCCACAAGTTCATCTTAATCAGACTCACAACAATCAGAATTATAGATGTAAAAATGTCTAAAAGTTATAAGCTAGGACAGGCATGCTTGCAGAAATAGCAAAGATTCGTACTTAAATAACAGTAAGAAATCATTTGTAAATAGACAAAATTTTTGGATCATCCAATTTCAACAGTATGTTCACTAGTGTTTGCATAGAAAGCAATTTGTCCATACATGTACATTGTATTGGAGTAATAGATAACTCAAATAAGACGTTGAGAGTAAGGATTTGATATCATCCAAAAATAGCTCTTTTACTACTTCATCATATTGTCTAATCTGTCCAACTTTGATAATTGCATCATTTTAATATAATTATAATCAAAAACAAACATACTAATCCATGTCCCATCCACAATCCAGACGCAAAGTAAAAACTTTGGAACTAAGGAGTGCTTGGCGAAAGAACAATCACTACCCACTTTCAAGTCTTGGGTCAGACCCGACCGGGGATCGGACCCACGACATCACACATACGGAGTGAGCACTCTACCAACTGAGCTACCGCAGTGGTGGAAACAAGAAGAGAACAAAAACAAAGAACAAATGGGTTTTATGTTTTATAGTTTTGGGAATTTTATTTTTAAATATAACAACGGTCCTTAACCTTTTTGTTAAGTTTATATACTAAGATATCAGCTACATTCATTTATGGTAATTTTTTTCCACTAGGAGGAACAGTTGACACTGCTGTTCATGGTATAAGAGACGACTGCAGCATCAAAGAAATACATCAAGCGTGTGGTGGTGCTTGGGGTGGAACAAAAGTGGATGAAGAGTTCTTTCACCATATCATTAACATATTTGGAGACAGGGTTGTTCCAGAACTAAAGGAAAAAATCCCTTCAGAATGGCTAAAACTCAATAACCGATTGGAGAATATGAAGAAAGATGTAGCATACTCAAAAGAATGCAATGCAAAGCTTGAAATCCCGACGAAAATGATTCTCTATAGTCAAAGAAATATTCAGGAGCTAACAAAATATGGATCAAATTTACAGATTAAAGATGTAGATTTAAAGCGATTTTTCAAGTCGCCAGCAGAAAAAATAGAACATCATATGAAAAATATTCTTGAGAAATTCCCCGGCTTAGAGATCATTTTTATGGTTGGTGGCTTTTCGGAATCCCAATATATCCAAGAATACCTTAAGGCAAAGTTTCCGAATAAACGAGTTATTGTCCCTTTCAACGCAAAGATGGCAGTATTAAAGGGTGCAGTCATTATTGGTTTTAACGAATTATCAACATTGAAAAATCCAAAGAATAAGAAAAATCTTCCATTTCAAGTTAAGGAAAGGATCAGTCGTTTCACATATGGTGTACGTATTTCTAAACCATTTATTGAAGGTGAACATTTGAAGGATTACAGCGTCTTAATCGATGGCGTACAAATCTGCAGAAATATTTTTCGGGTCTTTGTTAAAGAAGGAGAATCTGTTGGTTTGTTTGAAGAAAGAAGTGCCGAGGTTTACTCATCTCATAAGGAAGTTAAACATCGCCAAATGGAGGTCCATTTCGCGGTCTTTGCTTCAAGAGGCAAAATTCCAACTTACACTACAGAAAGCAATTGCAGATACCTCGGGGAAATCATCGCGAAGCCACCAAAAAGTGGCTGGCCTGATTGTAATCGCTTCTTAGTAATTATGTATTTCGGGAGGTCGGAGGTCAGCGTCAAAGTACGTGATCAGACTGATACCAAGACGGAGTCTTACATTTCCACTTTTGACTTTTTGGCGTAAGCAGTGTAAAAATCATATTACAACGGATTTTTCCTAATTTATTACCTGAAATGAATTATAAAAATGACGTAAATTCCAATTACATTGACTTACAAACTAAGCTTTGCTGTCTAATTTTGAAACATTGCAATACTTTTTTATCGCTATCTTGTTACACAAAGTATATAATGTCACAGCGAAAACGAAAGCTATATAAACAATATTCATTAAATGATTATTAATTGATAATATATACGCAACTATTGGATTTAATTTGTATTTCAATTAACCAATTATACATCAAATGAAACATGTGTATGAGAAAACAATGATTTAATAATTAAAAAGACTGAGAAAAATATATATTAGCTATAAAGAAATATTTCTTATTTCATTTTTATGACTTCTGAATAAATTTATGTTGAATAATACCAACTCTGCATTTGCATAATTATCAAAAATAAATATCACGAATTGAAGTTGTATTTAACTTTGCATCAGTTTAAGACAGGAACGTGTGAAGTATGTAAAATTTAATAAGTGTAAAACTGAAACAAGAAGTTTGTCTTTTTAATTGCTTTAAATCAACATCTCGATTTTGGTTCGAACACTACTGATCAGAAATTTTATTCCAAAAACGGCGTCTAGTGCTGCAAAATACAAACATGTTTGGTAATTATCACACGCCTTCTGAACAGGATGTGCTTACCCGGCCTTAGAAGTTGGCCTCACTGCCTCAGTAAAAGTGAGAGTGTCTACCCACATTGGTCAATTTTTCTATTTTTTATTAGGAGTTGATTTTGGAATTATATGTTTCTTGTAAATTGAACATGGACTAGTATTTTTGTTGGAATTGAACATGTAATGGTGTTTTTGTTGTATATTGAACATGGGCTGCTATGATTGTTAGAATTGAACATGGACTAATTTTTTGTCAAGAATTGAGCATGGTATGTTTGTTTTTGATCAACACTAGGTTACTTGTCCAGGTATTTCATTGACGTATGTATGATAAAGGATAGTAACGTGATTAAAATTAGTCTAATTTCGTAATATCAGATAAATAATCAAAAACAAACATACTTATCCACAAATATGATAAAGAAAATACACATTACACCATACAGGTAAAAATATGATAAAGAATATACACATTACACCTTACAGGTAAAAATATGATTTATCTTGACAGCATTTTGGCAGCTGTGTCGACAACCTCTTCAACAGTCTTCGTTAGATTAGCTTTATCTTCACAGCTTTTAGGCAGCTGTGTCGACAAACTCTTCGACATTTTTCGTTAGGTTAGCTATATCTTGACAGCTTTCGGCAGCTGTGTCGACAAACTCTTCGACAGTTTTGTTAGGTTAGCTATATCTTGACAGCTTTCGGCAGCTGTGTCGACAATATCTTCGACTGTCTTCGTTAGGTTAGCTATATCTTGACAACTTTCGGCAGCTGTGTCGACAATATCTTCGACAGTTTTCGTTAGGTTAGCTATATCTTGACAACTTTCGGCAGCTGTGTCGACAACATCTTCGACAGTTTTCGTTAGGTGAGCTATATCTTGACAGCTTTCGGCAGCTGTGTCGACAACATCATTGACAGTCTTCGTTAGTTAAGCTATATCTTGACAGTTTTTCGGCAGCTATATCTTGTAAGAGAATTAATTTCAATGGACTTGCTAACAATTACTCTTGTGTTGAACTTTATATATTACAACTGGTTTTAAAAATTATAACTCTACGATCTACAAAATATAGGTTAAAACGTGACAGCATTTCAGGAGAACATGCAAGTTCCAGATATGATAGTAAATTACCCAATTTAAGAAAAACTTCATTTAGATATAAACGAGAAAAATGATGGAAAATTTTCACTGGATCTAGTACACATGTCTTCATATGATATTTATAAAAATGAAATAGCTAAAATAATATGTTATACGTGTGAAAACAACATTAATAACATGAATTACTCATGTAAATAAGCATCGCCATGTGTTTCTAAAGATAGAACTGCGAGTTTCACCATCCAAATGCAACACGCGACCTGATTGGTCAATGCAGATTAGTAATGTCTTCACGATGCGAAAGTGACAGAGAGCTGAAGAGACATCAGAAAACCTTGTTTTTCTACCGATATCGATAAATTTTAATTAAAAGAAAAGCATGGATCTGTAGAATAATATTTTAGGAAGTGTTCCATGTTGTCAGCAAGAGCGAGGTAATAAAATACTGGAAGTTATCGACGAGTGTTTTTGTTTCTGCCGTTTTCATCAGAAATTTCAAGAATTCAATAATGGAAGCTGTCAGACCACAAACCTCCAACAAAAATTAAAATGGGGGTTTAGTGGTCTGATTAGTCGGACTTAGCTATATCTTGACAGCTTTTCGACAGATGCTGTCTATTTCTGGGCAGCTTTTAAATCACTAGCTATCTACCTCTCGGATACTCGGCAGTCCAGCAGCGACATGGTTATTCAATGTTACACTTTTGACAGGCCTGTATTGCTGTCCACACACTTGACTTCATTTAAAATTCCCGAACCATTATGTGATTATGTGACATTTACGATACCCCGTGTCACGGTCGGTGCGTCACGCTAAGGAGCTCTAACCTGAGCGCAACCCACAAACAGCAGTTTCTGTCATTTCACTTAGAGCTTGCGACTTCTCGATATAAGAGAATCCATTAAATCAATGCTCGCTCTGCAAATGGGAGGTAGTGGGTTCAAACCTTTCCGAGTCTGACTCAAGATTTGAAAGTAGGTAGTGACTGTTGATTCTCAAAGCACTCGGCATTACGAAATGAAAGTCCCGGTAAGCGTGGCACGGTAAAGAATCCTGCTGTATAATGCCGTCAGCGCAACTCACAGGCTAAAATTTTGCACCTTCGCCTGTAGCTGGCAACGTCTCAGTATAAGTGAAACATTATTGAATGGGACGTTAAACACCATTACTTAACTCCCTTACGATGAAGTTGTTATCATATATCACGTTATAGTATGATAAATCTTACTGATATCTATTTTATCTTTCAAAATAATTTATTCTTAGTATTTGTTATGACAGTTGCTGGTTTAACAGGAAGTTGTTGAAGATTTTGTAAAGTAAACTCTCTCTCTCTCTCTCTCTCTCTCTCTCTCTCTCTCTCTGATACACACATACACGCACACTCCTCTCTCTCTCTCAAACATTGTTGGATATACCATCTCTCTCTTTCTCAGACACACTGTCGGATACACACACCCACACATACACTCCTCTCTCTCTCTCTCAAACATTGTTGGATATAACTCTCTCTCTCTCAGACACACTGTCGGATACACACACACTCACACATCCAAACACATTAATCTCTCTCTCAATTACATTGTTGGATACTCTCTCTCTCTCTCTCTCTCTCTCTTACACTGTCAGACACACACACCCACACATACACGCTCCTCTCTCTCTTAAACACATTGTTGGATTTACCCTATCTCTCTCAAACACACTCTCTCTCTCTCCTAAATGAAACTTTAAAAATTTTAAAGCGCTATGAACCTTTCAAAACCTTTTAAATGCATGTAAGGAAACCTAAGGACCATTCAGAGTGAGTTTCGCTTTAACGACACCCTCAAATTCAAGATGGAACTGTCATTTTATGAAGCTTGATATCTTCTAGGATATAGTTCAATTTTGAAACAAAGACCATGAATCATATATCTAGTTGTTAAATTAGATAAGATGTACATATGTGGTACTTAAATAGAACATGTACTATAGAGGCGGATTTTCGCATATTTCGAGTTAAAGACATTACCGCGAAAAGTTTGCCCATGCGAAAATGTCCAACATACAGGTTTCTAGAATATACACCCACTTATATTGGTTACGCAAAAATTACACCCACGCCAAATGCCAGGAATCAGAAATCGCAAAAAGTTTGATCCCGCAAAAAATATTCCCTTTACTAAACATTACCCTCCAGGTCGCGGAGGCCTAATGGATAAGACGTCAGTCTTCAAATCCAGGGTCTCTTACTGCTGTAAGTTCGGGTCCCGCCCAGATCACATGTGGGAAAGTGTATTTTTCTTGCCATTGGCCTTTACGGGTTCACCCGGTGCCAGAAGCATGTGGATGGGAGAGTGGTACGCTTGTCTGCCTCTGTGAGCTAGCACCTGATTGCACGCTGGTTCAAGACAGACCATAAAACAAACTCGGGATTCACATGTAAACACGAACTTGTTCATAGAATAATCCTTAGAGATCAATAAATTAGTTCTCGTAGCGAATAGCTGAAAATTGTTAATGCAACGTTAAGCAACATTCAACAATAACAGCAACAGTGCCCGTCCATAATCACGAATCTTATATAATCAGCTAGCTTAACACAGTCTTGTTGCGGGAAAGCATTAAACCCTTTTAGATGTTGAGCACAGGGATTATTTGGCTCTTAGGAATCAGTTCTAATTATATCCCCGAAAACTAGTTTGAGAGGGCATATAGAAGTCCTCATATCTGTCCGTGTAAACTCGTGTCCGGGACATTTCCCATAATTGCTTCTGGCGACAGTCTTATAGCCATAAGCTTTTACATGAATAATCTTTATGGTCCAGTCGTGTGCCATGACCTTGAACCAAAGGTAAATAGGAATGGTCAAGGTTGCGGGGACAATTAAACCCTTGTAGATGTTGGGGGGGGGGTATTTGCCTCTCTAGGCAATTCTGGTTTCAATTCGTTCGGATTCACCTTTCTGTTTTAAAAATATTTTAGGTAATAACACAAAAACACTGTATGTCTGCATTCTATTTCTTTCTTATATAGCCAGTACAACTTGTCTACACAGGTCACTCGAAGGAATGGCTGAAGGTGACCTTTGTTGACAGTTGACCTTGAAGACAGTGTCCATATTTCTATAACCAGTTAGCTCCCTTGGTTTGCATTCAGCACATAAGTTATTTTCCTCTCCATTGTTTAAGTCATTTGTTTAATTCATTTATTTCATTCAGAAATCATTAATTATAATTTGAATTTTAATAAAATAAAATCTTATTTTTATAAGAATATTTAAGTGATAATTTAAATGTAGTTAAAATTATCGATAAAGATATATAAATTTACCAAGTGAGCTTCAAAGACCCGAATTGGTATAAACCATTCTTGCACGACCTATAGCCCCCTATGCTTATAATTTGCATCCTCAATTAACACACATCAAATTTACTTTTTTTGTTTATATATAAAACTATACTTTTTTATTTTTGTTATATTCCTAGTTCACATCCACCAAATTTACTTATTTTATTTACTTCATTAGTCTATTATTATTATTATTATATTATTATTATTATTATTATTTTTGTTGTTGTTATTGAATATTGTTTGGTAACTTGATAATTTGTTGAAATTTATTTAACAATCAGGAGATTGGTAACATAAGATTTTTACTCTTGTCCAATAATCCTGGATTTTGTAAAATTTGTAATGTTTTATACCGGTTTTATCTTCAATGATATATCGTTTATACTTATAAGCCACTCTTGTAATTATTTATTTTCTTTGACTTAGATATGTTTGTTCAAAGTCCATAAAAAAGAAAATGGGTGCAAATTCAGCTAAAAATGAACAAAACAGTCAACAAAGAATTGCAGAAAACAGGATAGTTGCAGCCATAGACTTCGGAACGACTTATTCCGGATACGCATTTGCATTCGAGCAGGACTTAGTCGGGGTGGAAAATCCTTCTAATAATATCATAACCAACGAATGGACGTCCAGTAATGGAGTAGCAAACTCTTACAAAGCTCCAACTACTGTACTGTTTGACCCTGATGGAAATTTCCATTCATTTGGATATCGGGCAGAACAAACCTATGCAGAGTTGGTGGAAGATGAGAAAGAGGACCACACGGAATGGTATTGTTTTAAAAGATTCAAAATGAAACTCCATGATCAAATGGTATGACATATTGATTATTGATTGAACTGGGGTTTACGTACGTCTTAGTCAAGAATATGTTTTACTTATAACGATACGTCACCAGTTATAGTTAAAGTGACAGAAATTTGCGCTCATTGCAATGTAAATGGAGGGTGTTATTTAACGTTCTACGCCTGCAGTGACACAGGGTATCGGTTTATAAAGTCTTTTTGACTATTTTTAATTCTTGGTTAGACCTCTGGGTTCGAACCCACGACTTCACCGTACGTTGCAAACACTCTAATAACCGAGTCATCGTAGTGGTATGATATCGCTCATAATTGTGATATCACATGTGGTGCATGTAACAACCTAAACGGGAGTATTTACTTAATCTTCCGGAATACCCGGACAGCACTTCCATGATGGTAGTTGTGAGTTGAGTTGAGTAATGGTGTTTAACGTCCCAGTCAAGAATATTTCACTTATATCGAGACGTCGCCAGCTATAGGCGAAGGTGCAGAAACATTGCCTGTGCATTGCGCTGATGGCATTATTCAGCAGGGTTCTTTAGCGTGCCAAGCCCACCGTGACACGGGACCTCGTTTATTTTAAGTTCCCATCCGAAAGAACCGTGACTTTCATTTCGTAATGCCGAGTGCTTGACGAAAGAACAGTCACTACCCATTTTCAAGTCTTGGGTTAGACCCGGCCGGGATAGTAGTAGTGCATGGTTTGACCAAATTTTCCAGATTTTTTTGGATGTAAATATGTATTAAGGTAGTGTTCAGAAAAATTCAAACAGACAACCAACAGCTTGGGAAACATAAATATGCTACTATTCTACAGAAATTTAATTTGTGATTTGACATTCTTTAAAGAGAGAGGTACCTCTTATTTTCTAACATAGAACTAATATTCATCTATATGAACTTTGGCAACATTTCTTAATTAACCAAAATATTTCAATGTACTATTAAAATATTTCTATTGTCACCACTTTCCTTTATGCAGCAATACATATCTGCTTATCTTGTTTGTAATGTATTTGCTTATGGTGTATTATTTTACAATAACATTTGTAACACGCTGTGGTAGATCTTGTATCCGCTACAATTCAACTAAGCAAGCTGCTTACATTACTATTCACATTCTAGAGAACATTGACAAAGTATCCGCATATACCAGTGAGACCATCTGTGAGAGTTTGCCAAGCTGACAATTAAATCTGTCAGTTCTATAACGTGTTCGTCAAATGATAGAGTTTTCGTGAATTTCATAAACACGGACACAAATCAGAGTACATGTAGTTTACTTAACATCAAGTTTGCAGAAAAATCTTTATTTTCTTTTATTTTTTCAGAGATTGCAACGTGAATTTGAAATTACAGATGAACACGGGCATGTTATGCCAGCTAAAAAGATTTTTGCTGCAAGCATACAGTTTCTTAAGGATGATTTAATGAAGACATTAAATAAAAGGAATCCTGGATTTGATGGTCCAAATCTTTGGGTACTTACTGTGCCGGCTATATGGGATGAACCTGCCAAACAGTTTATGCGAGAAGCGGCAAAAGAGGTAAACAATACAAGAGATGATATGAAATGAGGAATGGTGTTTAATGTCCCAGTCAAGAATTAACTGAAATCGAGACGTCTATTTTGTTATATAGGCTTTGAATTTCGAGATGTATATGTTGATGTCATGCCATGGCTTATTCAATTCCGGCAACATAAAAAATTATCGGAAATACCGAAGTTTATGGATGAAACGGATAAATTTATTTCCCCTACCCCAAAATTAAAAAAACATGCGAAAATCTATTATTTATGTTGCTAGACTTGAATATGTCATGGCATGACATCAACATATAAATCTCGAAATTCAATGCCTATTTAACAAAATTACAAGAAGTAGAGTACAAGAGAATTAATGAAAACGCATTTTCCACACTATTATTATATACACGTTAAAGAACCCTGTACATTGTCCTGAACGCCCTTGAAATGTACAGTAGAAATTTCTGTCATATGCCACTTCAACTATACCCCTCAATAAAAGTGGATTATTGCATATCACATCTGTAACAGTTAATTTGATTGGTCGAAAGCTGAGCAAATGATGAAAATAATACAGTGTACAAGACCGAACGGTCCATACACGATGTATGGACCGGTCCATACACGACCGAGCGGTCCATATTCGGTATTGAACGTTACGAGTTGTGAAATGACAGTTAAAACTATACATTGAATATTGTATTTAATATTTATATAGATTTGTGTTGTTGCATTTAAAAAGAAACTGTTCATTTAATTTATTGTTGTTATATTAATGTTTTGCTTTTATTTCCCATTCTAACGAAGTTGGCAACTTGAAAAATGGGGTCTACCAATGTTTGTATGTCTCTCCATGTTATCTATATGCGATTTTGTTTGTTCAATGCAATAAAAGCTTTAGTTACTTATGTAGACGGCACTATCAAGATTTACGGACTGCCCTCGGGGCGAGTATTCGGACCAACATTTTGATATGACCCTCGCCTGCGGCTCGGGCCATATCAAAATGTTGGTCGGAATACTCGCCCTCGGGCAGTCCGTAAATCTTGATAGTGCCTTCTGCATAAGTAACTAATGCATAAATATTCTAGGCTGGGACGCACATATAATAATACATAGGTGTGTTAAGACGTGTTTAGTGTAACACGGAACATCGGTTTTAAGGTCTCTTCCAAAGGACATCATGGCTTTCATTTCTAAATGCCTAGTGTTTGGCTTAAGAATAGTCACTACCAATTTTCAACTCTTCGCCATACTAGGTCGTGGCTTGAAATTCTGACTGTCTACAAACGAAGCGAGAATTTTACCAAATAAGCTACTGCATTGATATTAAACTTCTTAGAAGTATTTGCAATATTTTTATATGTTTGGCGACTTGAACGCGATAGCAATTAATTTCATTAGTTGTCGCTATTTTTATAAATATTGGAAAATAAATAGAACATTGAACAGAAATCTGCTAGTTACTGAAACACCCGGTCTCACTTTCCTAACGGAATCTCATGTGTTATAATCTAATTTCCCAGTTTCAAAGTTTGTACTTTGCTTTGGGATGGTGATTTGGTGTTTGTTTGTTTTTCTAATAGGCCTATGTTATTACCACGTATTTTTTATACCCATATAACCGTACGCACCCTTACATAGATCGGTTATATAAGATTAAATAGTCAGATTTAGAATAAAATCCAAATTGTATCGATATTCTTTCAAAAAATCTCCCTATAAATGATGAATGATCGGATTTGATGGTAAAAACATAATGGCGAATATAAAAGTATTTACAATTTTAATCAAAATGATGTACTATTTGACCCAATTTGACAAATCTTTTCTCAAGTGATGTATATAAGCTATTGATAATCTTAAAAACCTATATACATGTTTACTTTATAATAAATAAATCCCATCTTTATAATTGGCTAAAACGGTAACACGTGACCATTGGATCTCACATCATATACCACGGATTTTCCGGTGAATATCAAATTCGGTGTACGTCATCGATTTTTGTTGACGTTCTCCGTGAAATGATTAGAACGTCATCAATTAAGTGATCGCAAGTGATTGTGTCTTGCTATTTTTTTCATTGAACGTTGGCGTTATGGCATTATCAATTTACAATGTAGTGTGTAATTGATTGTGTCTCATCCGTAATGCCATTTATTTTTTTCAGATTGATCTAACTAATGCGGGATAATTTTAGTGTGATCAACCAGGCTGGGCAGGGAAATCTAACATCGGTAAAATAGTTAAATTGCCTGGTCACAGGTTTGAGAAAACATTGTCAACCGAAGTGTCACAGTGGCTAAATTGTATAATAAAACAGTTATGGATTTTTTTTAATGGTTGTATAGGGTGTAATATTTACCGGAAAAATAAATATTGACTTCGGCTGTCGCCTCGATCAATATTTATTTTTCTGGCGAATATCACACCATATACAACCATATACAACCACTAAAAAGTCCATAATTGTATAAGATTATAAAATACATAATGATATAAATACGTAGTAATAACACATATGTTATTGTCACGTACGGCGCAATAACAATTTCGTTGTTATTATCTATGTTTCAATAGGCTGGTATAGAAAGACACATGATATTGGCTTTAGAACCAGAATCAGCGGCTATTTATTGCAAATCATTGCAACATGGGTCTTTCATTGGAACGACTGATCAGAAATTGAAAGATTGCTTTAACCCTGGTGGAATGTACATGGTCCTTGATTTAGGCGGTAAGTTTACACACTATATGAGATACATGTATGTAACTTTTCCTATATAAAAATTTCTTAGTCTGAAATAATAATAAGAAGAATAAGGAGGAGGGGAAAAAGACAGTCAAATCTTTTCATAGAGAGCACCCAAGGGAACGGATAAAGGATACCTTTATGGATTGGCGGTACTTATCATGCTGATTTACTTTTAGTTTCAAATAACATGAATATAGAATAATGAAGAAGACAATTTTTTACTATCCTTTAAACGCAGGTGACCATTAAATAGAGGTGGTATTTTGGATTTGTTTGCCTATTAAAGCAAAACCACATCTAGAAGAATTAGGTTTTAATCAGCAAAATCATACAGCAACACAAATGAAATAAAGGCAACCTTTACTCGTTTCCTTATCCCATTAAAATTTATGGAAAGATTTGACTGTCTTATTCTTCTTTTTTCCTTTTCTTCTCCGTCGTTTTGATATTATAAGTATTCTATAGAGAGGACCTAAGAGAACGGATAAAGGATACCTTTATGGATTGGCGGTACTTATCATGCTGATTTACTTTTAGTTTCAAATAACATGAATATAGAATAATGAAGAAGACAATTTTTTACTATCCTTTAAACGCAGGTGACCATTAAATAGAGGTGGTATTTTGGATTTGTTTGCCTATTAAAGCAAAACCACATCTAGAAGAATTAGGTTTTAATCAGCAAATCATACAGCAACAGAAATGAAATAAAGGCAACCTTTACTCGTTTCCTTATCTCTTTATAATTTATGGAAAGATTTGACTGTCTTATTCTTCTTTTTTTCTTCTTTGCCGTTTTCTTCTAATTAATATTCCATAAAAAGAACCAAGGGAACGGGTAAAGGCTACCTTAATGGACAGGCGGTCTTTATGATGCTTAAATAGTTTCAAATGACATGAATATAGAGCGAGGGATATAAATTTCTACAGACCTTTTAAAGCAGGTGACCATTATATAGAGTTGGTCTTTGAGATTAGTTTGACTGTGAAAACAAAACCGCAGCTAGAAGACGTGATCTGGATCAGCAAATCATACAACACGTATTTTAAAAACTTAAAGTTAATTAAGATTTTTTTCAGATTATTTTTATTTTAAGCTGGACAGATTATCTATCAAAACCTAAACCTTCTGGATCAACCGATCTTACTTCCCTGGTGGAACAGTTTTTACCTTGCTTTGGGATTGTGGTTTGGTCATGGACCAGTATGATTGATTTTCGTTCATCCAGTCGTTCATTTTGTCCACTCTAGTCCACATGTTCATCTTAATCAGTCTCACAACAATCAGAATTATAGGTGTAAATATGTCTAAAAGTTATAAGCCAGGACAGGCATGCTTGCAGATATAGCATAGATTCATACTTAAGTAACAGTAAGAAATCATTTGTAAATAGACAAAATTTTTGGATCATCCAATTTGAACAGTATGTTTACTAGTGTTTGCATAGAAGGCAATTTGTCCATACATGTACATTGTATTGGAGTAATAGATAACTCAAATAAGACGTTGAGAGTAAGGATTTGATATCATCCGAAAGTAGGTCTTTTACTAGTTATAGACTTCATCATATTGTCCAATCTGTCCAACTTTGATAATGGCATCATTTTAATATAATTATAATCAAAAACAGACTTACTAATCCATGACCGAATCATTACCAAAAGCAAAGTAAAAACTTTGGAACTAAGTTAGGTTAGACACGTGAACTACCACTAGAGAAGTGAGGTCGGGTGCTCCGGAAAAGCATTTCATATATAACTACAAGATTCAAGGTGACATAAATTTTACGATTGACGTTTGAATTAGACAAAAGGTGCTTGTCCTTCCTTTCCAGCCGTCTTATTTTCCTAGCAGACGATTGCATGTTTAACTCACATTGTCGGTTTTAAAGTATTTTGTTTTTGGGATTGTGATTTGGACATAGTCTGTTGTGTTTGTGTTGAAATATGTACCCAACAAAAAGTTAAGGACCGCATCATTATTTAATTTTGTAGAACGTTGATAATATAATTTTTTCTTCACACTTCTTGTAATTTTATGCATGAGGTTTGATTTCATCACATGTTATTTACTACATTACATCTTTTGAAACAAGAAGATGTTGTTGTTGTAATGGTGTTTAACGTTCCAGTCAAGAATATTTCACTTATATCGAGACGTCGCCAGCTATAGGCGAAGGTGCAGAAATTTTGCCTGTGCGTTGCGCTGATAGCATTATACAGCAGGGTTCTTTAGCGTGCCAAGCCAACCGTCACAATGGACCTCGTTTATTTTAAGTTCCCATCCGAAAGCACCGTGACTTTCATTTCGTAATGTCGAGTGCTTGGCGAAAGAACAGTCACTACCCACTTTCAAGTCTTGGGTCAGACACGGCCCGGGATCGAACCCACGACCTCCCACAAACGGAGCGAGCACTCTACCAACTGAGCTACCGCAGTGGTTGAAACAAGAAGAGAACACGAACAAAGTACAAATGGGTTTTATGTTTTTTTAGTTTTGGGAATGTTACTTAAATATAACAACGGTCCGTAACCTTTTTGTTAAGTTTATATACTAAGATGTAAGCTACACTCATTTGTAATATTTTTTCCACTAGGAGGAACAGTTGACACTGCTGTTCATGGTATTAGAGACGACTGCAGCATCAAAGAAATACATCAAGCTTGTGGTGGTGCTTGGGGTGGAACAAAAGTGGATGAAGAGGTCTTTCACCATATCATTAGTCTATTTGGAGACAGGGTTGTTCCAGTGCTAAAGGAAAAATTCCCTTCAGAATGGTTAAAGCTTAATAACCGATTGGAGAATATGAAGAAACAAGTGGCATACTCAAAACAATACAATGCAAAACTTGAAATCCCGACGAAAATGATCCTTCACAGTCAGAAAATTGTTCTGGAGCTCTCAAATTATGGAACAAATTTACAGATTAAAGATGTAGATTTAAAGCGATTTTTTCAGTCGCCAGCAGAAAAAATAGAACATCATATGAAAAATATTCTTGAGAAATTCCCCGGCTTAGAGATCATTTTTATGGTTGGTGGCTTTTCGGAATCCCAATATATCCAAGAATACCTTAAGGCAAAGTTTCCGAATAAACGAGTTATTGTCCCTTTAAACGCAAAGATGGCAGTATTAAAAGGTGCAGTAATTATTGGTTTTAACGAATTATCAAGATTGAAAAATCCCAAGAATAAGGAAATTCTTCCGTTTCAAGTTACGGAAAGGATCAGTCGTTTCACATATGGTGTAGGTATTTCTAAACCATTTATTGAAGGTGAACATTTGAAGGATTACGGTATCTTTATCGATGGCGTAAAAATCTGCAAAAATATCTTTCATGTCTTTGTTAAAGAAGGAGAATCTGTTGGTTTGTTTGAAGAAAGAAGTGTCGAGGTTTACTCATCTCATAAACAAGTTAAATGTCGTCAAATGGAGGTCCATTTCGCGGTCTTTGCTTCAAGAGGCAAAATTCCAACTTACACTACAGAAAGCAATTGCAGATACCTCGGGGAAATCATCGCGAAGCCACCAAAAGGTGGTTGGCCTGATTGTAATCGCTTCTTAGTAATTATGTATTTCGGGAGGTCGGAGGTCAGCGTCAAAGTACGTGATCAGACGGATACCATGAGGGAGTCTTACATTTCCACTTTTGACTTTTTGGCGTAAGCAGTGTAAAAATCATTTTACAACGGATTTTTCCTAATTTATTACCTGAAATGAATTATAAAAATGACGTAAATTCCAATTACATTGACTTACAAACTAAGCTTTGCTGTCTTATTTTGAAACATTGCAATACTTTTTTATCGCTATCTTGTTACACAAAGTATATAATGTCACAACGAAAACGAAACCTATATAAACAATATTCATTAAATGATTATTAATTGATAATATATACGCAACTATTGGAATTAATCTGTTTTTCAATTAACCAATTATACATCAAATGAAACATGTGTATGAGAAAACAATGATTTAATGAATAAAAAGACTGAGAAAAATATATATTAGTTATAAAGAAATATTTCTTATTTCATTTTTATGACTTCTGAATAAATTTATGTTGAATAACACCAACTCTGCATTTGCATAATTAACAAAAATAAATATCACGAATTGAAGTTGTATTTAACTTTGCATCAGTTTAAGACAGGAAGCGTGTGAAGTGTGTAAAATTTAATAAGTGTAAAACTAAAACAAGAAGTTTGTCTTTTTAATTGCTTTAAATCAACATCTCGATTTTTGTTCGAACACTACTGATCAGAAATTTTATTCCAAAAACGTTTAGTGCTGCAAAATACAAACATGTTTGGTAATTACCACACACCTTCTGAACAGGATGTGCTTACCCTGCCTTAGCAGTCGGCCTCACTGCCTCAGTAAAAGTGAGAGTGTCTACCCACATTGATCAATTTTTCTATTTTTTATTGGGAGTTGATTTTGGAATTATATGTTTCTTGTAAATTGAACATGGACTAGTATTTTTGTTAGAATTGAGCATGGTTTGGTGTTTTTGTTGTAAATTGAACATGGACTGATATGATTATTTGTCAAGAATTGATCATGGTATGTTTCTTTTTGATCAACACTAGATTACTTGTCCAGGTATTTCATTGACGTATGTAAACTAATGATAAAGGATAGGAACGTGATTAACATTAGTCTAATTTCGTAATATCAGATAAATAATCAAAAACAAACATACCAATCCAAAAATATGATAAAGAATATACAAATTACATTATATAGGTAAACAACATTGACCTGTCCGTTTCACCTTTTATTACGAATATTCATATAGGAGGGTCCACCAAATATATGGGTAATGTTAAGATCCAAGTAAATACAAATACAGTACACAAGTTTACTCTATCAGATGAGTATATCCCATGACTGATGTATACAGAATAAACACCTGTGCTACCTATACACTAACGTACTTGGTCTCTGATAAATATTTAAATAAAAGGTCAAGCGGACAGGTCAAAGTTGTTTACCTATACAGGTAAAAATATGATAAAGAATATACACATTACACCATACAGGTAAACTACTTGTCGTTTAAGAGTCATATGAAAATTGATGGTGATTTTGTACAACGAAGTAGGCTGCTTGCAAATAAATTGTTGACTCAGGGATATTGCAAGCCTAGGCTTATCAAGGCCCTTAAAAAGTTTTATGGCCTTCATCACAGTATTGTTGATAAGTTTGATGTTTCTGTGTCCAGGATTGCCCTGGATTTATTTGACGTCTCATAGTTCCATGTTCCTTTCACACAATTTTGATTTAACACGTGGCGGGTGAAGCTAGCTAAACAGGAGGTGCTTACCCTTCCGGAGCACCCGGCCTCACTTTCCTGGTGGAATTTCACGTGTCCAACCTAACTTGTAAGTTCCAAAGTTTTACTTTGCTTCTGGATTGTGATTCGGACATGGATTAGTATGTTTGTTTTTATTTGATCACAATTATACAATCCTATTACGGCATACATAGTCGTATTATTATATAATAAAATACTAATACTTATTATGCATACATGTGTTAGTTTTACAGTACTAAACTGTCGTTCTTATCAGCAGTGCTTTGACTTAAATTGTGAAACCAAAGTTTAAAAATTAATACAAAATTTTATTTTTGAAATAAATCTGCACAGCATTTATCTAAATTTGGAATTCAATAATCATCTTTAAAATGGCACGATATGATTTCCAGTTAAACTTCCTATTTACATACTCTCCACTGCGGTAGCATAGTTGATAAAGTGCTCGCTATTTAAGTCGGAGGTTGTGGGATCGATTCCCGGCCGGGTCTGACCAAAGACTCAAAAGTGGGTAGTAATTGTTACTGCGCTATTCATTCTGCATTACGAAATGAAAGTCACGGTTTTTCGGATGGGAAATTAAAATAAACGACGTCACGTGTCACGGGCTTGGTACGCTAAAGAACCCTGTTGTATAATGTTATCAGCGCAACGCATAGCAAATTTCTGCACCTTCGCCTATACCTGGTGACGTATCGATATAAGTGAATTATTTTTGACTGACACCATTACTCAACTCAACTCCTATTTATTTAACCCTTGATTCCTATCAATGTATATCTCGCTGATATTTTTCTTACGCGTACATATGTACTGTATAGTAATACGTGTGTTTTATCTGGTGATAATATAAAAAACATCCAAGGTTCTAATTTAAAAAAAAATGTTATGTGGATTTATTTCAAATAATATTTCAGGTTTTGGTAGTTCTCAATTGAAATTCGATATTCAAGGGCATAAGAGGAGAACAACTTATGGACATGGCCCCGTTTCAGTTGTGTTTATCGTAAATATAGGGTTTAAATGACATCAATGTCACTATTTGGGTCCATGACCCCTTAGTAGGCCAGCAAAAAACATATGTGTTCTATCAATAAATTAATTAAGAATATGAGCATGGAAAAAAGAAAGTAAAATACGTAGTACATAAAATGTCATTACTGTTATACATTCTTATGTAGATAGGTCTGTAATATGTAAAACATGTTTAGGCGTAAGATTTTTGAATAAATATAAAAACATACCTTTATGACAAACGTGATGACTTAAATTTGTCTATTGTCAACTTTCCTTTTTTGCAGCTTCTCTTGCTTATGGTGTAGTTGTTTCCCAATAAATACGCTATGGTAGAGCTTGTTTCCACTACGGGAACTTTGTGCAACGAAACAGTCTGCTCGCAAATAAATTGTTGACTCAGGGATATTGCAAGCCTAAGCTTATCAAGGCCCTCAAAAAGTTTTATGGCCGTCATCACAATATTGTTTGAAGTATCTGTGTCCAGGATTGCCCTAAGTATATTTGACGTCTCATAGTTCTATGTTTCTTTCACACAATTTTGATTACACACATAGTGGGTGTAGTTAGCTAAACAGGAGGTGCTTAACCCCCCCCCCCGCCGGAGCACCCGACCTCACTTCCCTGGTGAAATGTCACGTGTCTAACCTAATTTGTCAGTTCTTCTGGATTGTGATTCGGACATGGATTAGTATGTTTGTTTTTTATTTAAGCTTTTATATAAGGGCCACTTGCCCATAATGGCCACTTTTACTGGTTTCCTTAGGTGGCCTTTATAGACAAGTTTGACTGTATTACAAAACAGTTTTAAGTTTGCTTTACTAGACATACCTTTCGCAATGAAAATCTTCATCAGTAGTGCATATGCCAAAATTGTTTTTTAAGATGTTGAAATCATCAAAATAAGGACCGAAATATATTTTACAAAATCCGCATAAGGCAATACTTGGCAAAAACAATTAAATACATGCATGTCAACAGGAAAACGCTGCCGGGTGCTCCGGAAGGGTAAGCTCAGAACGTTTTGCTATATACACTTTAATATATAAGTCATAATAAGTCAACAAAAACAGAATCAAAATCTCCAAAATAACTGTAATGATATTATTTAATGTGAATAAAATTTTACAGGTCAAAATGTTTGATTTCTCCCTTCGTACATTAATGTTGTTTTCAAAAATAGATCTACTGTAACTAAATCATCCTAATTGAAAAATCAAACCAATTTTAACAAATTGTAAAACTGAATTTACGATTGTTTCATTAAGTCATTTTTTATGATCTATATTTCCAGTTCTGTCAAGTCATTTAAGTACCATTTTTTTAAAACTGTGTTATATTGGTACAGACTAATGTTTTAAGATTTGACTTTGTATTATCGCAGTTTAAGTGTAGTCGTCAGAATTGCAATTTGGTAAATGGCTACGTTTATATGCAATGGAGTAAAAATATTTATCGAATAAAAAGGTTTATACTATGAGGAGTTTGATTTCGAGGCGGCTGTCTGGTGCTTTTGGGTTGAGGCCGCTTCTGTAATATCGAGTTTGTAAAGCGTTACTTGGTCTTCATCTTGCGTTGCACATATTCACAAACGTTGACAATATGAGAATTAATATTGTTATATTTTATTTATGACTACCCAGGTAGAGTTAAAAAAGTAACATAAGTTTTGACATTCTTATTCAAGAAAATCAAAGGTGCATATACACGGTTCTTTGTTATCATCGACCAAATCTCTCACTTTGACGCTAAACTCACTCTTTCCAAAGAACATCATCACTGAAAATCGCGTTCGAACTGGCCAACCAGCTTCGGGTGGCGTGAGGATTATTTTGCCGAGGTATCTACAGTTAGCATCCGTTGTGTATGTTGGGATACAGCCTCTTGAAGCGAACACTGCCAGTTGTAGTTCAATGTGGCGTCGTGTTTCTTGTTCATGATTGGAACCCATTTCAGAACTTCTTTCATCAAACATAGCAACGGAATCTCCTTCCTTTACAAGAGTGTGAAAAATATCACAACAGTATTTTATACCGTTTATAAAACCACTGTGGTCTTCAAAATGGCAACCCTCAATAAAAGGTACAACAGCGCGAACACCATATGTCCACTGACAGATTCTTTCGGTAACTTGAAATGGATGAGTTAAATCACTCCTTGTTTCTTTTAGCAATTCGTCTATTCCGATGATTACTGCGCCTTTTAACACTGCCATCCCAGCATTGAATGGGACTATAATTCTCCTTTCGGGAAATTTTTCTCGTAAAAACTTTTGGATATATTCCGATTCCGAGAACCCACCAACCATGTAAATCATCCTTAATTTCGGAAATTTCTTCAAAATACCTCTAATGTGGGCTTCTATCTTTGCTGCTGAAGGACGGAAAAAACTTTTTAAGTCATTATCTTTAATAATTAGGTTGGTTTTGTACGTGGTAAGAGCAGAAACAGTCGCAAATTTTTTACTTACAAATTCCAATTTTCTCGGCATTGGTAACTTTACGTTTCGCTCTCCGGTGTATGTAACTTTTTTTTTTATATCTTCGAACGACTTTACAAATTCTAGCCATTCTGAAGCCCATTCTTTCTGAAAATCTGGAACAACGTTTTCTCCAAAAAGCTTTTTGATATGCCCAAGGAATTCTTCGTCTACTTTGGTACCACCCCATGCACCACCACAAGCTTTATGAACTTCTTTGATACTACAGTCATCCCTTACGCCATGCACAGCAGTGTCAACCGTTCCCCTTAAGTATACAAAGAGATAGTTGGCTTCAATAACTTATTAATGCTAGAACAATAACAATACGATATATGTTTCATTATAAAGACCAAACATACGAATCAATGGTTAAATCACATTTCACAATCCCTAAACAAAGCAAAAATACTGAAACTGGCAAATTCACTTCACCAGGATATGAATTCGGGTGCTCCGTAAGTAGAGCTCCTCCTCTTTAGCTTGCTTGCTACATCCGCCATGTGTAAAATTGAAAGTGAGAAATAATGGACATAGAAGTATGAGAAACCACATATATCCAGGGTACTTTTGGATACAGAGTCATGATACTTATCAATAGTGTGGTGACGACCATAATTTTTTGAGGGCATTGATAAGTCTTGACTTGCAATATCATTGTAAATAAAGAGGACGAAACACGGAAACAATTAACACGATATAGACACCAAATAACTATAGCCTCACTTATGAATGGAAATCGATTATATTTATATAGTTGTGAATTACTAATATAAATTGGACCATAACCTTCCCTATTGCTTAACACTGTATTAGACGTTAGTTAAAACATTTTAAATCGAGACACAAAAAACCAAGAAGCTTATTAGCAAAAATATCAATAATGACTTAATAGGTAGAACTCGAATTCCACTAAAATAATTTTAAATTATATTTTGTGGATATCGATTTGCAGCGATACCCTTAATCGTTTTACTCGTTTTATTTTATACATTTATTGTCTTTGAGTGAGGGAGATATGAACATTTGTTCACCTGAAACAAGTCATATTTCCCGAGTGCAAAGCCCGAGGGAAATGTAACTCGTTAAGGGTGAACAAATGTTCATATGTCCCTTAAACAAAGGCAATAATTGTTTATTATACCGAAAAAAACATAATAAGAAAGACAGAAAGAAAGAAGAGAAATTTAAAACAATTACAGGCTGGATGTTTAAACATATCCCTTCATTGCTTTTTCTATTATCGGAACTCATCGGAGGCAAACGCTAGAACGTCGTTACCGATTTGTCATCAATGACGTCATATCATTGTGACGTCATGGTGTGTTTTGAAAAGGTGGGATATTATGTTTTCAGAGAGATACACGATGTTTTCTCCACCCTGATACATGATCCACCCTGATCACATGATCCAACGATCCAATCAAATTACAGATAGTATCGTATTTTTCTTATGAGGTATAAAAATTCATTTATTTAGTTAAACCGAGTCATTATTACTCTTATGGGATAAACTTTGGTGTTTACAATATTAAACATTTGTAACGAAGTTACGTAAAAGTGACTGAACAACTGATATTTCCACGAGATGGCCCTTATTTTAAACTAAAGCGGTAAACTGTTATGAAATCTTGTTACCTCCAAGATCTAGAACCATATAGATTCCACCAGGACTAAAACAATCCTCAAGTTCTTTATCCGAAGTCCCATAAAAAGATCCGAAAGGCAGGGTCTTACAATAAACGGCTGCTGATTCCGGTTCTAAGGCCAAAATCATTTGGTTTTCAATTCCAGCCTATAAAAAAAATTGTGTAGCATAAATGTGATAATTGTTATAGATACCATTACTATGTCCCCTTAATCTCAGCAAAATACGTTTTAGATTTGCAAAGGAGACATTCAAAATTGGATATTGTTTTTCATTTTAACAGGTAAAAATGTATACACTATTAATGAAGAAGTAAACTTAGTCTCAGACTCAAAATTGATTCAATGCAAAATTGTAGCCACACCGTTACATATGAGTTCACCATGACACGCAGGTCGAATAGTTACATAGGGATGAAGAACCACTACGTAGAATTTATATTTGTAAACAATTTGTACAAGATTGTCGCAACTAAAAATGAAATGCTGAAATATGAATTCAAATAATCTAATGCTGATCTGTTAATATATATAATTATGTGTTTCTTTTACCAGTTACGTCTGTTTGTTTATTTCAACATCCTCAAAGTATCTGGATTAAATTTGAATTGAGCAATACTAATCGGGAATTTTGTACCTAAACGGTATTTAATTAATACAAAATAGTTCTTAAACAATGTTTGATGAACTGGAACAGAGACTAATGTTTGAACATATGTCATACCACAAAAAGTGATTGGTTCTATTTCTTAAACAACACAATGCAGAAAGTCAAACTTCAAACACCCACCACCAATATATCTCCGATTGTCTTTGGAATATCTTGACCAAAATGATCTGTAGGCAATATCACAGGGGGTGCAAGATGGAGATGTCTTCCATCAATTAGACGGACATGTCTTTCAATCTTCAAATTTTAATATAATCAAAATCAAACATCCATGTCTGAATCACAATCAAGAAGCAACGTGAAAACTGACAGGTAAGATTAAGTTAAACACGCAAAATTCCACTAGAAGTCAGGTCGCGTGTTCCGAAAGGGTAAGTACCTCTCTAATATTTCATTGATTTCATTAATTATATTTTACCTCTTCAGCTGATTCACGCATAAATTGTTTTGCTGGTTCATCCCATATAGCCGGCACAGTAAGTACCCATATGTTGGGATCACCGAATCCAGGATTTCTGCCATCCAGTGTTTTCTTTAAATCTTCCTTGAGGAATTTTATACTTTCAGCAAAAATCTTCTTAGCTGGCATATCATGTCCGTTTTCATCTTGAATTACAAATTTTCGTTTCAATTTCTAAAGAAAAATATAAAATTATGAAACACTGTATGTGTTTTAGGCGTCAACTCTGACTGGGACACTTATTAAGTATTAATTTCTTACATCTTTCGTGACCTTTTTTGTCAAAGATTGAATTATATCTGAAGAAAGCAGTTTTTGATTGGATTATCACACGAAATTGTACCGATATTCTACTATTATTTGAATATCTCTGTTTGTTGTTTTTTTCAAAACTTTAAGCAGTTAAATATGTTTTAAAACATCTTGCTCATATTTCTTTACAAATTTAAGGGTAAATAATTATCAGCATCAATAATTCAAATATATTTTGAGAAAAGTTTCAATAATTATTAGACATTTTACTTTTACCACAGTAAAACCTGTCTTAAAGGCTACCACCTATATAAGGGTAACCTGCTTCTATGTATCCCAATTGATTTTTATTCATATTATTTGAACCTAGTTGGTAAAATATATTTTGGTCTTTTGGATTTCTTTTCTACAACATCTTGAAACAAGTTGTAGTTTCATCATTTGCGTCTAAGCACAACTGATGAGGAATTGTATTCCGAAACGGTCGTCTAGTGCAGTAAAATTAAAACTGGTATGATATGTAATTGCTTGTTCCCTTTGGTTTCCTTTATAGACACATCTGACTGTACTCGATTATTTTTTTTAAAAACTAGTGACTGTAACTGTGTATGTGGTAATTATTTGATATACGTACTGTTTGTCTCACTTGGTCATACAGCTTCATTTTAAATTTTTTGAAGCAATACCATTTTGTGTGGTCCACTTTTTCATCTTCTACCAAATCTGCGTATTTATTTTCAGCTTCATATCCAAAAGAATCAAAGTTTCGATCAGGATCAAATAATACAGTAGTTGGAGCTTTGTATGGAGTTGTCACACCTCTGCTGGACCTCCACTCATTCGTAATGACACTTTTCAAAGGATCTTGCAGTCCTGATAATTCATTCTCAAAAGCAAAGGCATAGCCAGAATACGTTGTTCCAAAATCAATTGCGGCAACCAATCGGTTGTTCTTTTTTCCATGAGTTTCAGCTGTATTTTTGCCTGCCATTTCTAAGATAAAAAAAAAGTTACTCAAATACAGTATTGTAAATTATTAGATAGCAATATATGCTTCGCATATGCTACGTTAAATCCCGAGATGTTAGCGTGCAATATATACCGATATTTACACGCTAACCTTGTTCCAGTCCGATATTTCCCGAATCAATTTTTACATATTGCAAGCTTTGTCACATGACGCTGTCGTTTATGACGTCATACGATTGTTGTCGACGTCATCGCTGTGTTGTTTGTTATATTGCACTAGTTCTTATATCCATTTACAAGAACTAGCGTAATATTTATGTACTGTACACAAAACGGTATTTTGCATGAAATACTTGACGAATTTCATTTTGCTATATAATAAAAGAGTTATTGAACTGATATTGTGAAATATTGTCGCGAGTTGACTCGACATTTGCACGAGCTTGCGAGTGCAAATGTCGAGTAAACGTGGGACAATATTTCACAATATCAGTTCAATAACCCTATAATATAACTAGAAAAACTGTGAGCCACAAGCTCACAAAAATACCCCCTCTCCTACATAAAAAACATCATCGGATCAAATTTTTAAATAGCAGGTGCACATCTACATTATATCACAAAGATTGTGTGAAAGTTTCATGAAAATCCATTAAAGGGTTTAGGAGAAGTTGCGGATAAGAGATAGGTACCCAAGGTGTAACGAAAGGACGGACGGATGGACACACGGACGGACACCCCTATCACTATAAACCCCCCACTTTTTAAGCGGGGGTATAATTATATCATTGAATACAAAATCGAGTACACTAGACGCGGCTTTTCAAAAAGAAACGTTATCACACATTGGACATATATACAAATTTTGATTTATAATCCTGAAGTATTTAAATTACACACATTTATCTGAATAAAGGTCATGTGTGCTTAAGGTATAGTGCAGCATAGACAGATGTGCGTCGATAACGCCTATTTCCAACTGGACGGATTTCAATAAAATTTAGAGAAAAACATGGGTCGCTGAAAGCAGATTAGTCGACACTTTTCCTATTGCTGTCAAGAAAATTTTTAACAATGCTATTTTTATCATACTGATGTTTGAAGAAAAACGTGATATTTTGCTTCTCTAAGATTTTTAGGCTATAGTTTGTTTCGTTCGTGAAATCCGGTCCGAATGCAAGAATAATTAAATGATATGTGTCATACCTACTCATACATTGAATATTTCATAGTGGTCGACAAAATGAACACTGCTAATAAAACTGAGGATGATAATATAAACTCTGGAGTATTAAACAATCTTAAAAAACTTTTCATTTACTCAATATATGTTCAATATTTCAATAATACAAAGATACAAGACTTACAAAGGTAAGGTTGTTAAAAAGTTGGAGGTTAGTCTACAACTAGACGCACTGAAATGATATGTATTCATTAAAGAAAGTAACTACTAGATGAATGGATATCGATAACGACTTTGCATATATAATAGATTTTGACCTGGAATGAATACTAGTATACGATAGATTGTTATCGGAAATATACGTACGTCTGTTTAACCTTTATTTAAATTCTAGTAATCAAAAACAAACATACTAATCCATGTCCGAATCACAATCTAGAAGCAAAGTAAAAACTTTGAAACTGACAAGTTAGGTTAGACACGTGAACTTCCACCAGGGAAGTGAGGCCGGGTGCTCCGTAAGGGTTAGCGCCTCCGGTTTAGCTAGCTACAACCGCCACGTGTGTAATCAAAATTGCATGAAAGGAACATGTAACTATGAGACGTCAAATATATCCATGGCAATCCTGGACACAAAAACATTAAAATTATCAACAATACTGTGATGACGGCCATACACTTTATGATTAATTTAAACAAGTACATTAATGTGTGGGGATCAACTTATAATTCCAGGAAGTCTCTCTCTCTCTCTCTCTCTCTCTCTCTCTCTCTCTCTCTCTCTCTCTCTCTCTCTCTCTCTGTGTGTGTGTGTATGTGTTTGAATACTTACTAATCGTTTTTGGCAAGTTCGAAAGATGCTCCTGACTACATTAGCAAATGATATTAAATCACAAATTATTCATCAGATGACACATTATTGATATCAGCAATTTAATCATAAACTGTTTACAACGCTATCAGTAATGTTATCAAATATGTACATGAGTGATAAAATTTTAAAAATGTAATAGAAATTTTCGGTGAAGGTCATACAGTTGACAATACAAATGTAATTGGGAAAGGTCAAATCGACATTGATATAAATATTGAGACATCAAGACCACTAATGACACAAGACTCAAATTGTGTACATGACCCTTTCAGAGCACCCGGTCTCACTGTCCTGTGTTGATGATCATAGTGTTAACTTTATTTGCTAGTTTCAAAGATTTTACATTGCTTTTGGGTTGTGATTTAGACATGGATGTGTATGTAAGTTTTGATTTATCGATAACACATTTGACCTTCCTTTTAAACCTTCCGTTAGAACTGTTCCTGTAAGATGATGCACCCAATCCATGGGTAATGCTATGATTCACAGTTTATATAAACACTGTATGTTTTCTATTGTGTATACGAAATTAACACCTGTGTTTCCTTTTATATAAATATACTGGTTTATTCTAAATATTTAAGTTAAAGTGGACAGCCCGATATTGTTTGCCTATAGTATATCAGATATTTACTTTATATCACAGTGTTTACGGAATATTCCAAAACAAACAACTTATATACAAACAACATTTATATGTTTGCTTGACCTTTAACTTGGAGTATTCATATTCAAAAACAAACATACTAATCTATATCCGAATCACAATCCAGAAAAAAAGTAAAAACTTTAGACTGACAAGTTAGGTTATACACGTGAACTTCCACCAGGGAAGTGAGGCCGGGAGCTCCGGAAGGGTAAGCACATCCTGTTTAGCTAGCTTCACCCGCCATGTGTGTAATCAAAATTGTGTAAAAGGAACATGGAACTAAGATACGTCAAATATTTCCAGGGCAATTCTGGACACAGAGACATCAAACTTATCAACAATACTGTGATGTTGGCCATTAAACTTTTTGAGGGCCTTGATAAGCCTAGGCTTCATATATGATGATCTAATCAATATGTGGATAGTGTGAGAATTCCCAGTTTTAAGATACTATTTTTTATTTATCGTAACGGTGTAATATAACTGTGAAAAGGCGAACAACATTGGCATGTCTGCTTAACCTTACAATAAGAATTTGTATACAGAATTGTGAACATAATACATTGATTCGTAGTCAATACGTAAACAATACATGTTTTAATACACAATAAAAATGTGTGTGTCCTATACTGCATGTAATAATCACTAATGAATATTTAAATCAAAAGAAAAGTAGAAAGGTCAATGTTGTTTGTCTTTAATTCGATAAGAAATAGTGTTTTGTTTTATCTGAAGGACATACACATGAAGAGTATTATATATATATGCCTTAGACCGATTTGTGGTATGAGATGAAAAACTTATATAAATCAAAAATCATATATTTACCTAATTAGGGCTACAAAAAGGGTAGGCAACCGGAGAATAGTTGTTGCAACTAACTTATATCTAATTAATACGCTATGGTAGAGCTTGTTCCCATTTCGGGGACTTTGTACAACGAAGTAGGCTGCTTGCGAATAAATTGCTGACTAAGGGATATTGCAAGCCATTACTGAAAACGAGACCTGTCACTTTTTTAACCGTGTAGCAAAGAATCTAATACTGTTTGCGTAATAAAAAGACGTTTGTATTTAAATATTTTGACCTAGTTATTTCATAAAAAATAACAGATCATAATACCTGTTGTACCGTTATCATTTTTCGAATTCGTTAATGCATCACAAATTGAAAGAAGATATCGATTTGGTTTTAAATATAAGCAATGAATTTTGTTTGTAGTATAAGGTTTCCTTAAACTGGTAGGTAGATCATTATTACTTTTTGGTTGTTATATTTGGATATTATGTGAGATTGAGTAAATGACGGAGCGAACGACTATGACAAAAACTCTTTTAATGTACTGTGTGTTCTGTCAGGTTTTTTTTATTTAAAAGGGGTTCAAAATGCAAATTTGGCATATATTACTATATGCTGTATATAATTAAAATTTAATTTTAAAAAACCATTAGAATGACGAATAAATATCTTAAAATATTTAATTACAGTCATTGCATACTGGCGTTTACAATAAACTTTATTTTTATATCATAACAGTAACTGATTTTAATATTTGAATTAGTATCTTCTTGTAATTTGTACTTTTTGTAATGGATTTGTGAATTCTAATTGCCTAAATATAAATTTTTCCAGCATTTACATATGGATTTGAATTGAGTAATGGTGTTTAACGTCCCAATCAAGAGTATTTTACTTATATCGAGACGTCGCTCGCCATTGGCGAAGGTGCAGAAATTTTGCCTGTGCGTTGCTGATGAAATTACACAGCAGAGTTCTTTATCATGCTAAGCCTACAAAAGCTAGTTAAGCACTAGGTGCCTATCCTTCTAGATTACCCGGTCTCACGTTCTTGGTGCAATTAAACGTGCTGTACTTAATTTGTTTTGGGATTATAATGGACCGGTATTTTTGATATGTTAATAAACTAGGTTTTCTCTGTGCAACAATTGCGGATTCATGCCTTTGATTTTGGAATTCCTAATCAACCGATTTCGGTGTTTTTTGTTGATTATTTCTGATTAAACAGGCTGCAAAAACTTTATGAAACCTTCGTTATTCTTCAAATTAACATTTATCTATTATTTTCCATATTGATTTAGTGTTTTGGCTTTTGCAAAAAAATAATTGTTTGGGAGGTTACAATTCCATGACTTAATCAAACACAAACATACTAGTCTATTTCAAATAAAAATCCAAAATACAAATAACAACAACACATGCAAAAACTTTGAAAGCTGGTAAATTATCTTAAAAACCAACAAGAGAAATGAGGATGTGTGTTCTGGAAGGGTGCGCATCTCGTTTCTAGCTAGCCTAACACACCAGCTGATGCAATTGTTAGGAAGAGAAAATACACAAAACTGTAAATAAAATATATGATAGATGATAGACGATAATTATATGACATGGAAACAGTACAAATACTGATAACAATATTATACACTTCATATATATGGAGTATATACGAGTGGGGGTTTAATATGAAATTCATTAAACGAGTTTAATAATCAAATATACCACGAGCCTTGGCGAGTGGCATATTTAATTACTGAACGAGTTTAATAAATTTCATATTAAACCCTCACGAGTCTTAGATTCTATATATCACATAACTCAAAATACCGAGAAACAATGACATGTACATGTTATTTGATGCCATATAGAAACAGCTGATTTCTATCTAGGTCAGACTAATCACCTCCAAATTAACTGCGCAAGTAAGAATATAGTTCTATTTAGTTATAGTACAAGTAAATTTATCACAAAGAATTAAAAAGACAAAATCAGTATGAAAGTTCAATTATAATATATTTTCCGAATGCATCAAATTTATTTTGTACTAATGACTTCCAGAAGACACATTGTTTCCAAGTTTATAAAATAATTAAACCATTAATTATCTGATCTGATTTAATTTTGATTTAGATAGAGGATGTATATAGACTACCACAAATTCCCAAAAGAGGTTCCAATATTGTTATTTATTTGTACAATCCTCAAACCAAAAAGTCAAAAGTCGAAATATACGGGTCTCGGTTGCTGTCTATTACATTATGGACTTTAACACTGAACTCCGTATTTCCAAAGTACATAATCACCAAAAATCTACTTCTCCTAGGCCAACCTCCCTCTGGTGGTTTCACTACAATTCGTCCAAGGTATTTACATCTCTCGTCTGTGGTGTAAGTTGGTATATCGCCTCTTACAGCAAAAACTGAAAAACTAAGATTTATTTGGCGTCGACTCTCATCTTCGTGTGTTGATCCTAATTTCTCACGTCTTTCTTCAAACATGGCTACAGATTCCCCTTCTCTGACAATGACACGAAAAACATTTGCGCATTTTTTCTTTCCATCAATAACAACACTGTATTCTTCTAAATGTTTGCCCTCAATAAATGACGTATTTATACGTATTCCATATGTCCATAGGCATATTCTCTCCTTAACTTGAAATGGAACATTGACCCCGTTTGTTTGGTTTTCCAATCTTGTTAATTCGTTGAATCCGAAAATAACTGCACCTCTTAAAACAGCAATTCTCGCGTTTAAAGGAACTATAATTCGCAATTCCTGGAATTTTTCACGCATATATTCTTGGATGTACTGGGATTCTGAAAATCCACCGACCATGAAAGAGATCTTTAATTTTGGAAAACTTGCTATAATATCCCTAATATGACATTCAATATTTTCTGCTGGAGACAGGAAAAATCTTTTCAAATTCTCGTCGCTGATGTATAGATTAGTTCCGTATTTAGTGAGGTCAGAAACAATTTTTTGGCTGATTAGGAGCATTTTAGTCGGAATTTCAATTTTGACATTCCGTTCTTGTGTATACATGACTTGTTGTTTCAGATCTTCGAATCGCTTCACAAGTTTTAACCATTCAGATGGGCACGTCTTCTGCAACTCTGGAAGAACGTTGTCACCAAAAAGAATTCTGATATGCTCAAGAAATGCTTCGTCTACTTTGGTTCCACCCCAAGCACCACCGCAAGCTTTGTGGATTTCTTTGATACTACAGTCGTCTCTTACTCCATGTACAGCGGTATCAACAGTCCCTCCTACAATATAGAATTTTTCAGCTAAACGCAAGAAATAAAAATCATTTTTTTCACTGAACAATTCAAAATAACTATATACATAGACGCTAAACAAAAAAAATCATTTTGTGTTGCAATGAAAATAAAAGAATTCAGCAATACACTTGTTTCTTCTGCTTATGGTGTATTTGTTTCCCAAAAAATACGCTATAGTAGAACTTGTTTCCACTACGGGGACTTTCTACAACGAAGTAGGTTGCTTGCAAATAAATTGTTGACTCAGGGATATTGCAAGCCTAGGCTTATCAAGTCCCTCAAAAAGTTTTATGGCCGTCATCACAGTATTATTGATAAGTTTGATGTTTCTGTATATATATATATATATATATTATATATATATATATATATATATATATATATATATTTGAAATGGGATGGTGTCCCATTACATTAAATGAAGGTTAGAAAAAATAAGAAACGGTGCAAGCAAAGAAGAAGTTCATTAAAGATGCCAAGAAAAGGAAAGGCATTTTAAATATCGTATTCCGTACTTGTATTACAATTTAAGTGTTCCGTAGCTTTACGTATTATAAAATACAGACACAACAGGCATTTGTTCATTTTACATTTTTCAGGAAACGTTACTTTCGCCGGCAACGCCCACAATGTTCCGACAAATGGCCGAATGCTTGATTTACACGCAAAAAGAATGAAAACTCCGTCTGAATTGCGCCATTTAACGACATCACTGACACAAGTACGTCATTAGATTCTGTGACGTTGCTTTGGTACCGTTATGGCGGCCAGTGTCGGAACATTATGGGCGTGGTCGGCGATACGTGAATTTTAAGGTGGACTTTAAAACGTTCCATTCGGACTTGTATATCATAATCCCTATGATTTATCTTATCCACCTCTGTCAGGTAATTATTGGACGTAATTGCCTTTTGTGATAAACTTGATAACACTTTGTGTATAAAGGTATATTGTCTGTTCATATATATGCTACCTCCAAGATCTAGAACCATGTACATTCCACCAGGACTAAAGCAATCTACAAGTTCTTTAACCGAAGTCCCTTCAAGAGATGTGTAAGGAAGAGTTTTACAATAAATAGCTGCTGATTCCGGCTCTAAAGCCAAGATCATATTTTCCACTATACCAGCCTGCAAAAATAAATACATTTATAATATAACTAATGTGGTATAAGAATTAACAAAGTGAACACAAAAATTTGGTTTAAATATGGTTATATTGGTATATTGTTCTCAAAGTTCATTGAAGAATACGACGGTAAAAGTTGTTTGGATAGAAAAGGTGTCGTTTACATAATTATTTACAAAATTCAGTCACACAGCTGCAAGAGATGGATAATATTATATACTTTTGTCAAAAAGCAAATTATCAGGCAAAACACCTTAATATTTTCAATTTACAGTTATTATTTTCAGGTTGGGAGATTGATCTGGGTTTTCCCTCTAATTTCCCTGCCTCCTGCCGACATTCGTCAATATTATATCTGTTTTAAATTTCGAAGTTCGCATTTTAGAAACAGGCAATAGTTTCTCTACCATTCATTGCATAATTATGTAAGTACATTTTTGGACCATTGATCAACTCACAAATAAAGTAATTGCTGTCGCAGATCGATTAACTGTCTTTTTCAAGTACTTTGTATTGTTCATAATGAGACTTAATGAGAATTAATTACCTCTTTAGCGGATTCACGCATAAACTGTTTTGCAGGTTCATCCCATATAGCCGGCACAGTAAGTACCCATATGTCGGGATCACCAAATCCAGGATTTCTTTTATCCAGTGTTTTCTTTAAATCTTCCTTTAGAAATTTTATACTTGCAGCAAAAATCTTTTTAGCTGGCATAATATGTCCGTTCTCATCTTCAAGTTCAAATTCACGCTTCAATTTCTGTAATTACAAATAAGTTCAACTGAGCTTTTTGTATCGTTAAACATTCCTCAATTGTCTGTTTCATAAATATTGAGAAATATTAGGAATACACTTGAGACTCCTCTGATTATTATAAACGTGTATGTATTGTTGCGTTTTCTAGCAGACTTGCAAATAAAGTTTTGTGACAGGTATATTGCAAGCTTACGCTTACCAAAAATTGTATGGCCGTCATAACAGTATTGTTGATAAATTTGATGTCTCTGTGACCAGGATTAGCCTGGATATTTTTGACAACCCATAGTTTCATGTTCCTTTCACACAATTTTCACACACGTGGCGGGTGTAACTAGCTAAACAGGAGATGCATACCTATCCGAAGCACTCGGCCTCACGTGTCTTACCTGACTTGTCAGTTCCAAAGTTTTTACTTTGCTTTTTGATTGTAATTCGAACATGGATTGGAATGTTTGTTTTTGATTTAAATAAGACATTATAGAGATAATACCATTTGGTCATGAAGATTCATTTTGAATCTTTTGAAGCAAAACCATTTTGTGTGGTCTTTTCCCTCATCTTCAACTAATGCTGCGTAAGTGTTTTCTGCGTCATATCCAAATGAGTGAAAATTTCCATCGGGATCAAATAATACGGTAGTTGGAGCTTTGTTTATTGTTGATACCCCTGTACTTGATGTCCACTCATTAATATGGATACTCTGTAAAAGACCTTCCAATTCTGTTGAATCGTTCTCAAAAGCGTATGCATAACCGGAATATGTTGTACCAAAGTCAATTGCTGCAACCAGTCGATTCTTTCTTAGTTTTAGCGATGTTATTTGGTATTTTTCACCTGAATTTGACTCGGGTATGTCAGTGAACGATTCGTATTTTTCTTCTATTGAATCTGGTATTGTGTATATTGTGTCTGTCATTTCTAAGAAAAAAAATAAATTCCAAGGTAGCATTGTTAATAATACCAGATCGAGTATCACTATTGAGCTACTTTGAACATTTAATATTAACACGGACTGGGTATTGAAAGATAATTCATTTTTCTTGTTAAACTTTTCATTTGTTCTCATTGTGCACATGGGATCAAAACGCTCTTTTGTACGAAGATACGGATAATAAAATGTTAGTATCTCAGCATCTTTAACATATTTAGTAGTTTACCGACTGATGTCTTTGTGTTCAGGATTGCCCTGGATATATTTGATGTCCAATAGTTCGATCTTCCGTTCAGACAATTTTGATTACACACATGGCAAATGCAGCTAGCTAAACAGGAGATGTTAAAAAACTTTGAAACTAAATAAGTAAAACACGTCAATTCCCAACACAAAATTGAGGTCAGGCGCTTTGGAGTCTGACAGATACCAAAACAGATCCAATGACAAAAACTTAATCATTTACACTTAATTACTTAATTATATTATCAATTGAATTGCTATGGTAAAGCTTGTTCTCCAGGAACTGAATACAGCAAAACAATGTGCTTACAAATAAATTGTTTACTCAAGGATATTGCAACCCTATGGGTATTTAAGCCTTCAAATTTATGGACGCCATCACAATATTGTTGATATCTATGATTTTCTCTTTTTTGGATATATTAAACTTCATGTTCACATGTTCGTTTTCTTATCAATTTTGATTTTACATGTGAAGTGGTTAAGCTTTGATATCGGTATATTATATATTTTTACCAGGCTAAAATAAACGATAACGTCTTTACTTTCACATACATTATTATTAAAAAGTTTATGACAAAAAAGTGTGTATGCATATGATACGCTATTAGTTTATTTAAGTTTATGTTTAAAATAGAAAGTGTGTGTATGTGTGTGTGTGTGTGTTTGTGTGTGAGCACGTGCGTGTGCGTGATTTGGGTATTTACGTTAATGTTTAAAATACTATAGTGTGTGTATGTGTGTGTGTGTGTCTATGTGTGATACGTTATTTGTTTATGCATGTTGATGTTTAAAATAACATGTGTGTTTGTGTGTGTGCGTGTGTGTGTGTAATAATATCATTTGTTTATTCACGTTTATGTTTAAAATACCAAATTGTGTATGTATGTGAAATGTATTTGTTGATTGACTTTTATGTTTAAAATACAAAAGTACAGTGTGTGTGCTTGTGTGATATGTATGTGTTTATTTATGTTTATATTTAAAATGCAAAAGTGTATATGTGTGTGCGTGTAATACATTATTTCTATATTTACGTTTATATTTAAAATACGCTCGCTCACGCGCGCTTGTGTGTGTGTGTGTGTGTGTGTGCTTGCTTACCGATGTTAGTAGCTTGGATATCTTGACGATTTGGACAAATGCTCCATATCTCAATTAAATTAATAATTGTTTACAAGATACCTTACCGATATCGACAATTTAAATAACTGATATGTACATGACAACATGTATAATAAAGTATATATAGCACAACCAGCAATAAATAATATATTTCAAATGTTCTTTTAAAATGGTTTTATAGTTAACTGGTTCACATTGAAAAAATTAGCTTGACAGAGGTAATATAAACCTGATATGTGGCTCAACCATGCGTAACTTTTGTACTTTGGGGTTTCTAACCGTTTGGAACTAATGCAAATAATATGACGGAAACCGCGGTTTATTTAAAATGACTAGTCCCGAAGTGTAAGGCCAAATTAGCACTATAGTAACTGAGCTTCCGCAGTGGTCTAAAAGAGACTGGCGTTTAATATCCAAATGTACGTCAATTTGAAACAGGTCGTTGTGCTCGTAGTCTACAGTCAGTACAGTGTGGGCTATGACTATGTATTTAGATACGTTTTGCGATCAAATAACAAAATTAATGAAATGTACCGGCATTAACTGAACAATTTCTTCCTATTCCTTGCATCTGTAGAGAAACTAAACAATTTGCAAGCATGTTTCCCCCAGTTCGATGTAAACATGTGATCGCAAAGAAGTAAACTATTTTTGCCCTTCTGGTGATGTACCCGGAAGTTGAAAACCAGAAGTGGCTTGAAATGAAACTTGCATATCAAGTTAGGTCTGTCGTACTATTTCTTTTGTTATAAAATGTGAGATAGAGTGAATCATATAGCCCGCAAATGTTTATCAAACCATATAATGAATGATTTGTTTTGTTCATAGTCTGCTCAATGCCCGACTTTAGTTTAATCAATATTTTAGATAACATTTGGAGGATTATTAGATTTTATTTTCGTGTTACAGCTGCAGTGTCCGTAAAAAGGGTGTCCAATAATGTTTTGATGTCGTCTTTTGGACGAGAATAAATAGTGTGAGATTTCTTGAATATATTGTAACATATTTTCTTGATTTTATGATATACTATTTGTATGTGGAAATTCATACCTGTATAATTTTCATGATATACCTGTATATATACACTAACATAACACCTATTTATATATAAAGCACAAACAGGTGAACTTAAGTGAGAACTCTAAAATAGCTGTCCGAGTTATAAAAGTACGACAGCCCGTAAATGCCATAATGGGTATCGATATTGTAACGTGGCGCGTACGCATTAGTTCTTTCAATCAGCCGTCTGGTACTCGCCAAATAAAACTTCCAACTGATAACTATTGTCTATCGAGTGGTTCGAGCGATGTACATTATAGAATGCTAGTCACAATTGCGTTTCTTGGTTTGTTCATAATATCGGCTATATAACTAGACAAAGCAGGGGTACTACATCAAATGAAAACACATATAGAGACCCATCCCGGTCAGAACTTTCAAACCAATAAAGAAGGCATTGTTAATTATGTTCTATTGCGAGGGACATTAGCTGATCATTTAAAATAAAAACTGAAATTACTCTCAGAGGATTCTGCTGTTGTCTGCAGACGTAGAATTAAATCCCGGACCATCAGATATTGCAATTTTAACAAAAATCGGATCCTTAAAAGATGTATTATTAAAAGAGATAAGATCTGTCAAAGATGATATCAATATTGTTAAAGAAACGTGTACGATTTTGAATAAAAATGTTGTATTGTTAGAAAGTCGCCGAATAAATAACGAAGAGGTTAATTGAAGATCAACATCATTTTTTATTTATTTGTTAATTTCACGAGGATATAAGACATCAATTTATACAAAAACGATTTTTTTAATCCCCAAATGTTTAAAATTTGAAATTATTTTGTCATTCAAAAATAGTCAAATATACAAGCAGCGGGAATTTTCTATATTATGCATTTCAAAAACGAAAAATGTATATAAAACACAATAACATTGTAATAAAGCTTTCATGGCAGAAATGTGATGTATGTACTATGTAACTTTGTAACCATTATATGGGTCTGTGGCCTTACAAATATATATACTATTTTTCGTAGGAATGTAGGAATAGTAGACGATTATTGGAAAGATGATGGATACAGGGAAAAATAAGTTGTAATAACCGAAGTTTTATGGTATAAGATGTGAAAATGGGACTCTTACTATAAGATATCAATGCTGCATTACATCATTGACAGAATTATTCATAAAGACCGTTTTCCTTACATTTTTAATATCCCTCATTCAATGCATGTGCCTCATATTCCTCATAATTTGACATCCTCTCATATAACTCAAAGGTTCTTCTTGATATAAATTACTCAAGGACCATGCCTTTTATTAATAGCAATTTAGAGTTAAAGGGCATCGAATGATTTTTGGAGAACTCACCATTACAACTTTACCGGCATATGCATAACAACTAGCTGACTATATGAACAATTGTTTAAATGCTTAAAGAAACTGACCATTAGTACTTTTATAGGTGTAACCTGTTAGAACGCTAAGAGAAAATATTATAATGGGCATCACAGCTTGAGATTATTGATTACATAGATTCCTGAAATAAACTCTTTGAGGATAATGATTAAAAGAAGTAGTCTGTGTCAATTTCGGGATGAACAGTAGATAGAGATAGCGTAAAAATGAGGAAAAGATTTGTGAAGAAACACTTCACTTGCATAGAACTATGAGAAATTATCCATGAGTAAAAATTGGTGTTTAGATCAACCTCCAGAAAACAATAAACATAATCTATGGAAACTTTCAAAAACCCGCTGAACAAACTGTCAGCTGTCGAGTTCCAAATTATGTGCAGTAACTCAAGATTTAGTCATATAAGTATGGTTTAACAACACTATATCACCCCCATGGCGTTTTCCTAAAACTACATTCCATACCTGGAACAAACGTGAGTTTGACAACTTTCGTTCGAGTTGAAAAAAAAATCTAAAAGCCTGCCAGGCTAAATGTTAACAAAGAAGACCAAAACAACATCTTAAAGTCAGGATCAGGTAAAACAATGCAAACATTTTATATTAGCATGGCTATAAGTAAACTGAATAGGAGGATAAAGAAAAAGTCACGCTAGCCTTTTTCGTCAACATTAAATTGGGTTGAAACTGATCAGTTCAAATTTAAAAGCTATTTAATATTCAATATCAACAAATAATAAAAAACACTCGAATTCCAAGAGTTAAATATTTGTTGTGATTCAAAGATAAAGCACAATTTACGTAATCGCAAGCAGAATGTGATCACTTCCGGTCAAGATATGGGGTTGACATTGATCAGTTTTTATTTAAAGATTACTGATTTTCATATCTCAATATAAAAATAAATGAATCTTAAGAGCTAAGCATGTGTTTTATTCAAGGTCATACAAGGGTATGTCTTAATGTGCCCCCCCCCCTTTTATAAAATGAAGCAAGGTAAAATATAAATTAAAAAACACTATTTTGTGATTAATTGGTCAAAACACTGATTTATAGACAAAAATAGCAAGTTTTAGCAAACAACAAACAATGAAACCACATGCAATAATAGACTAGATGCGTTGCAAAAGGCGTTTAAGGTGTCAAAATCTAGGGGTCAGTAAAAAGGGCTATAGAGGTTGGAAAAATTTGAACCCCATTTTATTCCAATAATTTAACCCCATTCCAAAGCAAAACAAAAATGAATGTTAGCACAAGCATCCTACGGGACCTATTTTTCGTCAAACCACTCTATTTGTTCTACGTTTATTTCATTCTCAACACATGTGGATGACAGTGTAGCTAAAACAGATGATGCTCACTCTTCCGAAACACTCGGGCTCACTTCCCTGATGAAGTTAACGTGTTTATCTTACTTTGCAAGTTTCTTAGTTTTGTTTTTGTTTTGTTTCTTTTTTTCACACACACACACACACACACACACACACACACACCCACATATATATATATATATATATATATATATATATATATAAATTAAGAATTTATCTTTACCACGGTAAAGGTCAGTTTTCAATGTTAACCACTAAACTATTTCACCCCTGTAAAGGAACGTTTTATACATTATATAACTCATTGTGGTTTATGATAACGTTATTGATTGTTTTGTAAATAGTTTAATATACATGTTGTCATGCACATATCGGTTATAAAAATATCGATAAGGTATATTGTAACCTGTTTTCCTTTCTATTGAGGTATGGATCATTTATGGAATCCATCAAGATATCCAAACTACTAACAGCTGTAAGTATTCACACACACACACACACACACACACACACACACACACACACACACTGTTGTAATTTAAACTGAATAAACAAATTACCTCTCTCTTCTCTCTCTCTCTCTCTTCTCTCTCTCCTCTCTCTCTCTCTCCCTCTGGTCATAAACTTTCTTCATAATGATGAATGTGATAGTTAACATGTTATCTTTTATTTTATAACCGTCAAAATATATATTAAATTAATAAATTGCTAATTTTCTTTCTTTTTTATTGTCACTTCTTTTTTCAACCTTTATAATTTAAATTTTAAATTCGTGAAAGGCCAGTGAAGTGCGAATATGTATTCCTTTTTGAAATAATTTTTTTTTAATTTTATACGTGTCGGATGTAGTTGCCTAGAAGCTTGTTCCCTTTTATTGCACCATTTTGCTTCCCTTATAGAAGTTCTCGTGCTTTAATTTGCCACTTATGAGATTGTGATGTATTTGAATATCAACCTCGAAATATTTTTCACGGAGAAGAAATTTACATGCTCCTTAGGACTTATACAACAGTTTACATCTTGCTTTCACATACAAAAACCTGTACCTCAAGTTCCGTAGTTTATCACAGTTTCCTTATTGAAGTTAGACTATTCATTTCTTTTTTATATCTACAGCTATATCTCTAAGTTTTATTTTGAATATGTTTATTACTCGTGACGCTCACTACATTTCAGGAAACAACATTAAAAAAATAAAAATAGTTTGAATAAATTTCCAAATTCCTCAAGTTTGAATAGATTTTTTGGAACCCTACATTTAAATTGGGTCAATTTTTTGGGGTGTTTCTGAAAGCTCGTTTAAAATACTACAAAATATTGGAAAATTGCTAACTTTTACCTGCTCATTTTTGAGATAAATGACGTAACGTCAGAGGTACAAAAATTAGCACTATTAAAACGCTTCATTGATACCAACCTGGGGTCAAGTTGGCCAAAGATTCGTACGCACACCACATAATTTAACGCAGTTTATATATTCAAGTACGATAACACCATATCTTCCTTTCTAAAACATTTTGTATGATTTTATCATCATTTACTTTGCGGTTGTTATGGGCAACAATTCGTTGCCACAGCGATTTTCTTGATAATTTTAAAGTTTAGACCGTGGACGAAAATACGAATCTGTTGTATAAGACCTTACGTTTCCGTTGTTTGTGACTACTTTGACCTACTTCATCATCGGCATAATTTAGAAAGAACAATTATTCCAGCGGTAAATCGTTTGCATTGTTATCCCTAATATCGCTTATATGGAAAGAGATTGTGTTGTTGGTTATGGTGACTTCCATAACACTCACTAAAATTTCAGGATTTAGTCGTGATATCGAACTGCAAGCAAATGTGTTAAAACATGTATGCATTTTTAGGGACCACTGTTTATTGTATGAAAGTAATGATGAACCACAAACATGCGGAGCAATGTTCAAACCGTAATCAAAAAAACTAAACCACAACATTTAGTTCCAGTTTGTAGTCACAATCCAAAGGTCAACCACAAACATACTGATGCATGTTCAAATTACAATCCCAATTTAAGTCTGTAGCAGTGTACAATGAGCCATGTTAAAAGATCCCATAAGTCATTTATAAACAAACTGATCTCTGTTGAAATGAAATTCCCAAAAGTACTGACAGGTGCGTTAGAAGTGTAAGCACTTTCTTTTTAGCTAGCTTCATCCTTCACGTGTAAAATTATAACTGAAAATGATATGTGTCTATGACATCAAATATATTAAGGTTACAAAACCATCATAAATGTCTACAACATTTCAATGACGTAGGAAAAAGTTTTATAGTAATTGGTATAAATAATTCATTCGTTACGCTGTTTCAAGTAGACTACTGCATTCATTGTTTATGGCTAGATACTAAGTTTAAGCTACATATACCTATGCTCTGATAAAACTGACATATTCATATCAAAACCGGATATATGATATATTTGACGTTTCATAGTTCAATGTTTCTTTCACTTCCAAATTTCATTACACCTGGCGGATGTAGCTAGCTTCCCGAGCACCCACACCGCATTGCCTGATGGAAGTTTTCTTGTTGAACCGATTTTTTCTAAAGTTTTGACTGTGCTTTGGCATTGTGATTTGGACATAGGTTAGGTATATTTTTATAATGTTCATGCAGATGCAAAAAAAAGAACAAAACCGAAGACGCTAGTTTTATCATACTATGTATTACCATAGTCATTTTCAAAACATCTCAATAGTAATACTAGATCTGGTATTCAAGAGTATAGAATTTACAATGCTATCTTCGGGTAACTTTTCTTTTTCTTAGAAATGGCAGAAACAAATTCAGCTTCAACACAAGAGAAATACGAATCGTTCACTGAAACTACAAAGTCAAATTCAAGTGAAATATACCAAATACCATCGCAAGGACAAAGGAAGAATCGACTGGTTGCAGCAATTGACTTTGGTACAACATATTCCGGTTATGCATACGCTTTTGGGAACGATTCAACGGAATTAGAAGGTCTTTTACAGAGTATTCATATTAATGAGTGGACATCAAGTACTGGGGTATCAACGATAAACAAAGCTCCAACTACCGTATTATTTGATCCCGATGGAAATTTTCACTCATTTGGATATGACGCAGAAAACACTTATGCAGGATTAGTAGAAGATGAGAAAGAAGACCACACAAAATGGTATTGCTTCAAAAGATTTAAAATGAAACTTTATGACCAAATGGTATGATGTGTTATATAACATTATCACTGAAATCTTATCACCCTAAACTGTGTTATGTAAAGATTAAATGGGGAACTACTGGATAGATTTGGAAGATTTGGAACCATAAAAATCATTTCGTGTTATAATTAGCATCAATCAAAAAGAAATATATGGGTCTAAGTAAAATAAAACCCACTCCAAACATCACCCTCACACCCCGAAACAATTTCGAAAGCTGGCGAATTAAGTTAATCACTCGTATTTCAACCAAGGATCTCCGGAAAGGTAAACACATGTGGGTTTTATATGTTTTCTTTTCATATTTTCGTGTTGTTTCTATTATTAAAAATGTAAGTACGAGTATTTTAGGCCTTATATTTGACATTATAATAATAAAAAAACAAACATATCAATCCAGAATACAAGCAGTTATTTGTTTACTGGCCTGTGTAGAACTTTTGTTAATTAAGATAATTAGTTTTTATTAAGATCATTGCATTAAACTTAATTGTTCAGATGACCAATAATCATGACTGGACGAGGAGTGTCCATATTGTTCTAATCTATATTTTGTTTGTCTTTTTACGGTTTAATAGAGAAAATTGGGTCTTGATGATTGATTAGGTATTAAAGACCTCCAGTGTCTAAATAAGAATCCCATTATGGCAGTTTTTGTAAAAAGTCCGTCAATCTACTTCAATCTACATTCGAATAATTATCTCCCCTTTATTTAAAAATCACTTTTTGGTAAAAAGAAAACAGAAAAATGCAAAGATCTTGTAAAAGAATCGTGCAAATCTTAAATTGAACCAATCAAAAACAAACATACTAATCCATTTCCGAATCACAATCCAGAAGCAAAGTAAAAACTTTTGAACTGACAAGTTAGGATAGACACGTGAACTTCCACCAGGGAAGTGAGGTCGGGTGCTCCGGAATGGTAAGCACCTCCTGTTTAGCTAGCTACACCCGCCACATGTGTAATCAAAATTGTGTGAAAGGAACATGGAACTATTAGACGTCAAATATATCCAAGGCAATCCTGGACACAGAGACATCAAACTTATTAACAATACTGTGATGACGGCCATAAAACATTTTGAGGGCCTTGATAAGCCTAGGTTTGCAATATCCCTGAGTCAACAATTTTTTTGCAAGCAGCCTACTTCGTTGTATAAAGTCCCCGTAGTGGGAACAAGCTCTACCATAGCGTATTAAGTGGGAAAGAAATACACTATAAAATCTTCAATTTAACCATATTATTTCTTTATTTTTATGTCCTAGAAAAAAGGGAATTTAAACGATAAAAATATCTAAGTTTAACTAATTTGTAATTACAGAAATTAAAGCGTGAATTTGAACTTGAAGATGAAAACGAACATATTATGCCAGCTAAAAAGAATTTTGCCGAAAGTATAAAATTTCTGAAGGATGATTTGATGAAAGTCATAAATGATAGAAATCCTGGGTTTGACGGTCCAAATTTGTGGGTACTTACTGTACCGGCTATATGGGATGAACCTGCCAAACAGTTTATGCGTGAATCTGCTAAAGAGGTAAATAATAAAAGGCTATGAACACTACTAAGCTACTTGAAAAAGACAGTTAATCGATCTGCGACAGGAATGACTTTATTCGCGGGTTAGTCAATGGTCTCTGAAATATGCTTTATAATTATGCGATGAATATAGAGTAGTTTAGAGAAACTATTGCCTATGTATAAAATGTTTGCCCCGAAACTTCAAAACAGATAAAATATTGACGAATGACGGCAAGGAAGTTACAAAAACCCTTATCAATCTAACGAACCTAAGAATGATAACTGTACATTGAAAATATTTTTGTGTCTTGCTATTTTACAAAAGTCTACAATAGTATGAATGTTTTGAAGGAATTAGATAAAACAAAGTGTGTGTGTGTGTCTGTGTGTGTGTGTGTGTGTGTGTGTGTGTGTGTGTGTGTGATCGAATATGACAGCTTTATGGCAATGTTTGTAAATAAATTTGCAACCGACAAATTTCTATTTTTACAACTTCTGTCGCCACAATTTTTATTCTTAAATCAACCTTTAGAACAGTATCACATAGTAACCATATTATATTGTGTTCACTTTACCAATTATTATACCATATTTGTTAAGTTATAAATATATTTACTTTTTGCAGGCTGGTATAGTGGACAATATGATCTTGGCTTTAGAGCCGGAATCAGCAGCCATTTATTGTAAAACACTTCCTTACACTTCTCTTCAAGGGACTTCGGTTAAAGAACTTGTAGATTGCTTTAGTCTGGGAATGTACATGGTTCTAGATCTTGGAGGTAATAATATTTTGTGTAACAGAGAAAATACTTTAGACAGGGTGTTATCAAGTTTATCATGAAAGGCGATTAAGGTCGTCGACAAGATAAATCATAAGGATTATGATATCTCATGTATGTTGTTAAGCATAAAATAATTTTCAGAATAATCTAATTATAATGTAAATTTCCTGATAAAAATCGAAATATATATATTTGATCCTTCCAATATTCTTTTCATTTCAAAGGACGTATAACACAAAACTAATATTATTTCATTTAGACTCTATATTATTCAATAATTGTAGTTAGATCGAGGTGAAAAACACTTTGATCTGATGTATATAATCCTATATCCACCAATACCGAAAGATAGTAACTGTCTTATTATATGACACTTCAAAATGACATTTAAAAATTGAGAAAATGACAGTAAATATCATTATTGGAGATGTTCATAAAAGTCAGTAAAACCTGTTTTAAAAGCTCGTTTGAATTTTTGTTTAGTTTAACTGTACTATCTGTGAATTCCTTTATATTAACTGTATCTTTTGATGCCAAATTCGCCACCAAACCTGAGGTTTCTACAGACGCAAACATTTACGTTGCTTGTCGTTCGACATTTTATTTTTGTTATGCCAAATCGTTTCAATAACTTCAGTGCGTGCTATTTTTTCACGTCTTTTAATTATGGCGTCATTATTACCGGAAATTTCATGCTCTATTTTTTCAACTTCTCATTACTATTTATAGCGTTAAAGCAATTGGAACGCCAAGTCGGCAATTTCCACAAATTGTGTTTCGGCTTTACAAATTTTGTATCCTTCCGCCGTATGGAAATTTTGGATTACTTTTTGACAAGTGTCTGAGGGGCGAAAAGACACTCGTTTTTAAACCTATATTGGGATATAATGAAGTAAAGTTTATCGATAAAACTTTTGAATTATATGCCGAATAAACAACAGTTTGAGATTTAATTTTCAATTTAGCGATAAGATAGTGCTATTTACACATTTTTTCGGATTTCTTGATGACAATCAATATCTTCTCGCAATTGCCCCCAAATTCTCGACAATCTCTAAAACTTGGACGAATTTTGTGTACACAAAATTACCACTTTATTTTGTGTAGAATGTGACATCACACAATTAGAATTAAATTCAATTAAGAATGGTTTCTGAGCACGACCTATTAATATCTTAAAAACCCGAAAGACTGGGTAGTACATTTGGTTGTCAATGAAAACAAATATGGCTGCCCCCGCGATGATCGATGTTTCAATATCAAGTTTCAAATGACGTTGCAACTAATTTTAATAACACTCACGTGATAACGATTTCAAATTCTTTCATAAAAATACACATAATCAAATTTTGCTGTATGTTGATAAATCATTCGACGAACTAAACGGTTAATTTACGTATTCCATGGTCAGTGTCAAGAGCCATTTACGAAAATGAGAGTTATCTCTTTTGTCTTGCATAGAACTTTCTGTCTTTAGAAATCTTTGCCTTGCCTAACTGAAGCCCCACCAATTTGTTTAAAATCTGTATTCCAGTTCAATGCCTGGTCCTGACTTGAGCACCATATACTCTCTCTCTCTCTCAGCACCATACACTCTCTCTCTCTCTCTCTCTCTCTCTCTCTCTCTCTCTGAGATGACAAAAAAATTCTTATTATCACACATGGATTGATTTTATGCATTGTGAACAAAGACAAGGCCTATATGAAACAGTTTGACAATTTGAAGAAATGAAAAAACCATTTCATGTGCATTAATATTGGCACATTTTAGATTTGATGGTTATTTTTTTATTTATTTATTGATAAAAATAAATTTATTTATTTATATATTTATTTAATTGATTATTTATTTATTTAATTATTTATTTATTTGCCTATCTCACTACAGAATCAGATGGATTTACAAAAGAAAAAGAGACATTTATTGCTTAAATTAAAGTAATTTTTTGTGAATATTAGGAATGCTAAGTGTATTTTTAAATTTTTAGCTTGCTAACATGCATTTCATTGGATATTATATTTTCAAATTTTTTTAAACCTATATTGGGATATAATGAAGTAAAGTTTATCGATAAAACTTTTGAATTATATGCCGAATAAACAACAGTTTGAGATTTAATTTTCAATTTAGCGATAAGATAGTGCTATTTACACATTTTTTCGGATTTCTTGATGACAATCGCTTTCTTCTCGCAATTGCCCCCAAATTCTCGACAATCTCTAAAACTTGGACGAATTTTGTGTACACAAAATTACCACTTTATATTGTGTAGAATGTGACATCACACAATTAGAATTAAATTCAATTAAGAATGGTTTCTGAGCACGACCTGTTAATATCTTAAAAACCCGAAAGACTGGGTAGTACATTTGGTTGTCAATGAAAACAAATATGGCTGCCCCCGCGATGATCGATGTTTCAATATCAAGTTTCAAATGACGTTGCAACTAATTTTAATAACACTCACGTGATAACGATTTCAAATTCTTTCATAAAAATACACATAATCAAATTTTGCTGTATGTTGATAAATCATTCGACGAACTAAACGGTTAATTTACGTATTCCATTGGTCAGTGTCAAAGAGCCATTTACGAAAATGAGAGTTATCTCTCTTGTCTTGCATAGAACTTTCTGTCTTTAGAAATCTTTGCCTTGCCTAACTGAAGCCCCACCTATTTGTTTAAAATCTGTATTCCAGTTCAATGCCTGGTCCTGACTTGAGCACCATATACTCTCTCTCTCTCTCTCAGCACCATACTCTCTCTCTCTCTCTCTCTCTCTCTCTCTCTCTCTCTGAGATGACAAAAAAATTCTTATTATCACACATGGGATTGATTTTATGCATTGTGAACAAAGACAAGGCCTATATGAAACAGTTTGACAATTTGAAGAAATGAAAAAACAATTCCATGTGCATTAATATTGGCACATTTTAGATTTGATGGTTATTTATTTATTTATTTATTGATAAAAATAAATTTATTTATTTATATATTTATTTAATTGATTATTTATTTATTTAATTATTTATTTATTTGCCTATCTCACTACAGAATCAGATGGATTTACAAAAGAAAAAGAGACATTTATTGCTAAAATTAAAGTAATTTTTTGTGAATATTAGGAATGCTAAGTGTATTTTTAAATTTTTAGCTTGCTAACATGCATTTCATTGGATATTATATTTTCAATTTTTTTTAAACCTATATTGGGATATAATGAAGTAAAGTTTATCGATAAAACTTTTGAATTATATGCCGAATAAACAACAGTTTGAGATTTAATTTTCAATTTTAACATATACTGTGGCATTTGAACACATAGATTTGGACAACTGAATGGCCATTGTATATTGGATTTCTATTAACATTTGAAGAAAAATGACTGTTTTGCATTTTCATAATTAAATAGCTACATGAGTAGTGTTTCAGCTACAGATGCAGCAAGAATTCTCATCACTTAATGTCTTTAAATTCATTACATGTTTATGGATTGTTTGAATTTTATAATTGTTGTTTTAACATGTTAAACCAATTTTGGGCTGTCAAAAGCTATACCATACATATCATGTATTCCCATCAAGCCAGCCTATTCTGGCATGGCAGTATCTATGTAGCCTTATACTTATGTTTATCATACATCAACTGCTCCCCACCAAGATTATTTAAAACTTGAACTAGCCTAACAGCATCTGTATAATATAAAGCTAAACCATACTGACACTTCTCTGTCAAGATTTAGTGAAGTTTACATTTGTCCATCAAGATCAATGCGCAATTGTGCACTGGCCCATCACAGCTATACTGTATCCATACAGGCATATAAAGATATATATTGTATACATACTGGCCTGTCAAAGCTATACTGTATACGTACAGACCAGTCAAGATATATACTGTATACAAATTAAACATGCCAGTCAAGATATATACTGTATACATACTGGCCCGTCAAGATATATACTGTATACAAACATGCCCGTCAAGATATATACTGTATACAAACATGCCCGTCAAGATATATACTGTATACATACATGGCCGTCAAGATATATACTGTATACAAACATGCCCGTCAAGATATATACTGTATACATACATGCCCGTCAAGATATATACTGTATACATACATGCCCGTCAAGATATATACTGTATACATACATGCCCGTCAAGATATATACTGTATACATACTGGCTCCTCAAAGCTTAACTGTATATATACTCACCTGTCAAAGCTAGACTGTATACATACTGGCCCTTCAAGATTTGTGTATATAGGCAGGTCAATAGATTTATCCCAGTGCATAATTTTGTTAAAATTATTTGCATCCTTATTATTGGTCCATAATTTTACTGTCACACAATATGTAGACCTATTCTGCATGGTATTTATATACAATGTTTTTTGTATAAAATACATATATGCTGGTATTTTGTGACACATTACAGCCTGTCCAGTTAGAGTAGCTCCTTTGGGAGAGGATTTGTTCTGTAAATGGGTTATGGGTTTGAGTACAAAGAACTGAGAAATAGTAGTGGTTATTATTGCCTGGTACTATGCCTTTAGATATGAATATTCTGTAAAGTGATGGTCTTAAGACTGCTGACTCCAGTTTAACATTCATTCTTTATTTGAGATTTTCATCAACTTGAATTTAGCAAATTTGAAAGCTGAATACTTTTTTTCTGTATTCAAGATGTTCATAAATTTAAGGAGACATTTTGAAGACCATTCTTGAGGATTTGTTTACATTTATATTCGAATTTTGTTGAAACTTTATTTTCAGTTGCATAAAATTGTTTCAAAAGTTGTCAGATTTCAATTGAGGAAAATCTTAGTTGAGGAATGACTGTAAAACTGGAACCAAATATGTTTATCAAACACTATACATTTAAAGAATGCTCACTTTAAATAAAAATAATTGATAAACATGTCCATTTAATGGAATTTACTAATTTTCAGTACCAGTAATCTGACTGATTATTAATTTGTTGATTTTGGAAGCAGCAAGTTTATTTTAGATATTTGTGTTTAGCATAACTTAGGTGATGATTGTTTATAAAAACAAACTTTTAGTGAATATGGATGAGGATTTTATATACCACCCTTCTAGTTGCACTGTTTTGTTATGTGACACTACTGGTGTGAAACCTAATCTTCCTATTGAGTTTCAGCTTGGTTCTTGCTATTTTGCACAATTTGTTCTACTTACACTTTGGACAGTGAAACTGCATTGTAAAACATAACACCAAATTGGCATTTAATTTTCTGCCAAAGATAATGCCTCACTCAGCAAAAAGTTTTTAATCAAATGTAGGTTCCATATGGTTGTTTATAATTTCTTAACAACACCAAGTAATAAAGCTTAGAACAACTGAAAACCATATCTGTTGCACATTTCTAAATTTCATTAGGCCTATCAGCCTATGGTGTGTGTGTGTGTGTGTGTGTGTGTGTGTGTGTGTGTTGTGTGTGTGTGTGTGTGTGTGTGTGTGTTGACATGCAATGACACTGTTTTTTAACAGATATGGGGAGCTGTGCCTATCTTCAGAAAGGCACAGGCTGAGTGATTATATTGAGACCATATAATGATAAATTTTAAGGCAAAAGTTACAGAAAACATGACAAGCCATTTTGGCATCCTAGTCCTAGGCCTATAACTCGCACACGCTTAATAAACGGTTGCGCATGTTTTCAAGTGTACCACCAATTCACTGATACTTAATATACACCGTAAGGGGTCAACCAACACAATATTTGTGCACGAGATTGGCCTGTGAAATTCAGATTTGTGAAATGAACAATCGAAGCGGCATATGGCCAAATTTAATATGTAGACTGAAAGTAGGTCCTAAAATTCGCCATAAATCTTGAAAAATCTGACGAAATAGATGCTAATAATCGCCAAAACTTACTTTATTTCAGCCGTAAATACCATTCTGCGTCTTCTGTGTGTCCAAACTATACATAGAACAGAAATGAATCCCTACGCCGACGGGGTTGGCGTTCCGACTGAAGGAGTCGACCAACTATTTATGGACTTTTTTAGACATTTTTCCTTGAATATCGCTATATGTACTACTGAAATTGACCAATTAGAAAAAAAGAATAACCCTCGGTCATAATAAATCAAGTTTAGATTCATTTGTCTTTATAGTAAAAATATTATTTTGATTTCTTGCGTTCAGCTTCACAATTCTTTATTGTAGGAGGGACTGTCGATACCGCTGTACATGGAGTAAAAGACGACCGTAGTATCAAATAAATCCACGAAGTTTGTGGTGGTGCATGGGGTGGAACTAAAGTAGGCGAAGAATTCCTTAAGCATGTCAAAATTCTATTTGGTGACAATGTTCTTCCAGAGTTACAGAGAACATGCCCATCTGAATGGTTAAAACTTGTGAAACGATTTGAAGAGATGAAACAACAAGTCACATATACAACAAAACGCGATGTCAAGCTTGAAATTCTACCTAAAATGGTCATTATCAGCAAAAAAAATGTTTCTGATCTCACTAAATACGGAACCAATCTTAACATCAGCGACGAGAACTTGAAAAGATTTTTCCTGTCTCCAGCAGAAAAGATAGAATGCCATATGAGGAATATTCTAGCAAGTTTTTCCAAAATGAAAATGATTTTTATGGTCGGTGGATTTTCAGAATCCAAATATATCCAAGATTATATGCGTGAAAAATTCAAAGATTTGCGAATCATCGTTCCTTTTAACGCGGGAATTGCTGTTTTGAAAGGTGCCGTTATAATCGGTTTCAACGAATCAACAAGATTGGAAAACCAAAAAAATGGGGTCAATGTTCCATTTCAAATCAAGGAGAGAATATGTCGATGGACATATGGGATACGTGTAAATACGCCTTTCATTGAGGGCAAACATTTAGAAGAATACAGTGTTTTTGTTGATGGAAAAAAGAAATGCGCAAATATTTTCCATGTCTTTGTCAGAGAAGGGGAATCTGTAGCCATGTTTGAAGAAAGAAGTGTATCAACACACGAAGATGAGAGTCGACGCAACATTAATCTTCATATACCAGTGTTTGCGGTAAGAGGCGATATACCAACCTATACCACAAGCGAGAGATGTAAATACCTTGGGGAGATTGTAGTGAAACCACCAGAGGGAGGTTGGCCAAAAGAAAGTAGCTTTTTAGTAATAATGTACTTTGGAAATACGGAGTTCAGTGTTAAAGTCATTGATGAGACAGACAGCAACAGAGCCCCGTATATTTCCACTTTTGACTTTTTGGTTTGAGTACAAAGTGACATTGCTCCCTTATTGTTTAATGAATCATAATATTGGGACATCTTTACAGAACTTTTGAAAATTTCTAGTTTTGACTTTTTTATTATAAGTACAAAGTGGCAATACACCCTTATTCTTGGATGAATAACTCTACATGGACACTCTTTACTAATAAAATTTTTGCTAGTCTATATACATTCTCTAATAAACCAGTTACTAAATGGCATAATAGTCACAATAGTCATACATTTTATTTGAAGTTATTCCCAGAAACTTCCATCACCTGGCGGGTATAACTAACTACATGGGAGGTGCGTATTTTTCAAGAACACCAGACATCTTTGGTGGAAATTTGCGAGTTTAACTTAACTTCTCGATTGTCATTCGGACATGGATAAGTATGTTTGTTTTTGATTACCAGTAAGTGTTTATTAAGTTGCTCACTCTTAAGTGATTATAGAAACATATGATATGAAACACTTTGTGTCTTGGTTTTTTTTTGACATATAAATTAATGAAATCAAAAACACATACACCAATTCCATGTCGAAATTACAATCCCAAAACAAAGTAAAAACTTTTAAACTAAATAATTAAAACGCGTAAACAAGGAATCGAGGCCAGGCGCTTAGGAATGAAAAAGATTCAAATATTTAGACGTCAAATATTTCTGGTTTTGATATAATGAATATATCAGTTTTATCAGACCATAGGCACCTTGAACCTAGTACCTGACAATAACCAACGAATTAGGAAGTCAAGATAAAAAAAAAAAATAAATAAATAACGTATTTTTCGCGGTTTTCTAATATTCGCTTTTTGCAGTTGGTTGTTTTGCGTGAAAATTAAAACCCAGCGCAAAATTATGTTATGCTTATTGTGTTATAGTGCATATTTCAAAAACACGAAAATGTAACTACGCGAATTTGTCTAAATTTCTTAAACCGCCTAAAATAAAAATACGCAAAATCAAATTTGTTTGCAGTAAATACTTATACCGCGCATCTTAACGGGAGGTAAAACAATACTTAAACAGAATCCACTGAAACAAACTTAATCATTTACTTTGAAGTATATTGTCAATTGAAATCCTATGATAAAGTTTGTGCTGCAGGAACTGAATATAGCAATACAATCTGCTTACAAATAAATTGTTTACTCCAGGATATTGCAAGCCTATGGGTATAAAGGCCTTCAAATTTATGGACGCCATCACAATATTGTTGATATTTACAACTTTTCTGTATCTTGGATATATTTCGTCGTTTCATGTTCTTTTTCTTATCAATTTTGTTTTCACACGTGAAGTGGTTAAACTTTGATATCGGTATATTATGTATATTTACCAGGCTAAAATAAACGATAACGTATGAACTTTTACACACATTATTATGAAAAAAGTTTATGACAAGATTGTTTATGTGTGTGATACGTTATTTGTTTAATTAAGTTTATATTTAAAATACAAAAGTGTGTGTGGTGTGTGTGTGTGTGTGTGTGTGTGTGTGACATGATATGTGATCTGTTTATTAAAGTTAATGTTTACAATACCAAATTGTGCGTGTGTGTGATAAGTATTTGTTTATTTACTTTCATGTTTAAAATACAAAAGTGTGTGTTGTGTGCTATGTATGTATTTATTTACGTTTATGTTTAAAATACAAATATATATATATATATATATATATATATATATATATATATATATATATGTGTGTGTGTGTGTGTGTGTGTGTGTGTGTGTGTGTGTGATACATTATTTGTTTATTTACGTAAAGGTTGAAAATACGCGCGTGTGTGTGCGTGTGTGATAGGCGATCTGTTAATGTTTAAAATACCAAATTGTATGCGTGTGTGGGTGATGTGTGTGTGTGTGTGTGTGTGTGTGTGTGTGTGTGTAATACGCGATATGTTTATTTACGGTTTGGTTTAAAATACCAAAGAGTGTGTGTGATAAGTATTTGTTTATTTACGTTTATCTTTAAAATACGCGCGCGTATTATTTACGTTAATGTTTTAAATACCAAAAGTGTGTGTGTGTGTGTGTGTGTGTGTGTGTGTGTGTGTGTGTGTGTGTGTGTGTGTGTGTGATACGTGATCTGTTTATTTAGTTTTTGTTTAAAACACCAAAGTGTGTGTGTGATATGTATTTCTTTATTTGCTTTTATGTTTAAAATACAAAAGTGTCAGTGGTTGTGTGATATGTATGTGTTTATTTACGTTTATATTTAAAATACATAGTTGTGTATGTGAGTGTGATACATTATTTATTTATTTACGTTTATGTTTAAAATACGCACGCGCGCGCATGTGTGTGTGTGTGTGTGTGTGTGTGTGTGTGTGTGTGTGTGTGTGTGTGTGCTTGCTTCCTTACCGATATTAGTAGCCTGGATGCTTTGACGATTTGGATAATTGCTCCATATCGCAATCAAATGAATTATTGTTTACAAGATACCTCACCGATATCGACAATTTAAATAACTGATATATACATGACTTAAATAATAACATAAATAATAAATTATTTATAAAACGATCAGTAATGAATAATATATTTCAAATGTTCTTTTAAAGAGGTTTTATAGTTAACTGGTTCACATTTAAAAATTTGCTTTACAGAGGTAATATGAACCTGATATGTGGCTCAACCATGCGTAACTTTTGTACTATGGGGTTTGTAAATATAGTCCTTCCACCGAAAAGCTTAAAGATTATGCAAATAATATGGCGGAACACCGGTTTATATGAAGTGGCTAGTCCCGAACTGAATGGAAAATTAGCCACACGAGGTGTTCGGCTTACTTGAAACAGTAAAATCTTAAAGTAGATATACACGATTTTAAATGAAATGGGGAAAGCAGAATTCTCTCCTTATACAGTATGTTTCTACTTCAATACCAAGTCTATAAGTACTGACAGACTGCGTTACTTCTATTCTATGACATCACCTGCTATAAAGTCATCAAAGGAACCAGTAAAAGTGGCCTTTTCAGGCAGGTGGTCTTTATAAACAACTTCAAATAATATGAATAAAGAACAATTAGGATATAATTATACTGGCCTGTATAAACAGGTGACCCTTATATAGAGGTGACTTGTACAATTAAATCCAGAATGCAAATAGAACTAGGAGACTGCGGTAATACTTATTCTATGGACACAATGTACAAAACGTCTAGTATGCACAATTAAAAGATATACAGATGTTTAGTTGCCGAGTGCCGCCCTTGTAAGCGTCGTCTGTATGAAGGTATCAGATCCAGATATTAACTAAACAGTATAGAGTAATTTCAAATTTTCATAATTTCATGAGAATGTACTTCAGTACAAACCTAATATTCATTATATTGTAAATATATGTCTAATAAACCTGTATTACCACTTATACATATGTATACATATACAGTCGACCCTGCCTTAAAGATCACCTCTATAAAAGGAACACATGTTATACGCGCCAGTAGAAATGTATCCAAATTGTTCTTTATTCATAATATTTGAACCTGTTTGTAAATGCCATCTGTCAGTAAAGGCCACTTTTACTGGTTTCCTTGGGTGACCTTTGCAGACCGGTTTGACTGTACATAAATATACGAAATTGTTTAAATGAAAATGATGTTCAAAGGTAAACAAATATAAACTCTCATCTTTATATGGTTTTATTTTTCATGTGATTGACATGAAGCCTATCACAGAAACAAGAATTTCCAGCAAGAGGGAATCAATAGTCGAGTCATTAGTGACTAAAGCAACCATACATGTACTTCTGATTTTAGTTACTACCATTCAATAAGGGTGTCCACAAAATGTACCACAGAAAACTGAGATATTCTTAGATTAAAAAAATAGCAAGTTGAATGAATGGGAATTAAAACAGCTACAGAACTTCTAGATGTAGTCAATGAAATGATATTCTTGCATCTTTTGCAAAGACTATACATACCCAAAGCTATTAACAGTCAATTTTGTTTATGTGAAGTTACTATAACAAGAGCTGTAAAAAGAGCAACATTGACTTCTGAGTTTGCCTGCACATCTATTTAATACTTTCAAGACACTTGAAATATCTTTTGGTATTTATGACATTCATCTAGAAAGGCTAATAAAATGTTAAAATTAAAAAAAGTTAGTAAAGCACTGTATCCAGACCAGCTTGATACAGTGTAAATAAAAGAATAACTTAGCTAGCTGTTTGCAATAATAACTAATACAGCACCTGAAGTTAAAGATCGTGTTTAAGAATCTCTCTCTCTCTCTCTCTCTCTCTCTCTCTCTCTCTCTCTCTCTCTCTGTATGCATGTGTTGAGGTAATGACTAACTTACTAGGTTAGCAAATACAGCTACAAAGATACAAATAATTCTGATCTCTATGTAATTTAATAATAATAATAATAATGCTTCTTTCATTGGCATTTGGCATAAATAATTATACATACCGAATCATTCAGCTTAACAATAAGTCAACGGGAAAGCTAAGAGTGGTAACAGTGTGATGACCTATGATGAACATGTCCCTAAAACACTCTTGAAGGTGCTAGTCCATGCAGTCTAGAAAAATACAAACGCTAAATTTGATTGTTTATAATTGTAATTATCTCTTTCAATTATATCGAGACTGTCAGTTCAGGAGTGTTGGAGAACAACCGAGTGCTCAAAGGTGAATAATCAGCATTTTTCAAACTAAGATCTGTCCCAGTTTGGATTCAATCATAGATACAGAGAGGTGCTGTGACTCGTAAGCACATGGTTTTTTTCACTTTGTCTAACTGGCCATTTAGACAAGCACATCGCTGACATATATATTTCGTTCGTACAAAAATCATCCAAAAATTAAGCTTGTAGCGAATAATTATAATATATATTATATTGGATTCATAATATGGTTGAAATATAAAAGACTATATAGACCAGTGATGGTAAATCGGGCCTGTATAAGTTTTCTCGACAAGTGGACGAACTGTGCTGATATATAGCTTGACTATACACCGCCTTGCATTGCTTGGGTGGTAACAACATAAATTTACTAAATTAAAAAACCGAACCTTTCAAATTAAATATCCGAAGCGAGTTAGTTTCCATTATAAAATATGTTAATTTCATTCAAAATCTACATTTTCTGCAATTCGAAGCACAATTTTACATTCTAAAACTAAAGATCTTTCTCGGTTTGTTGATGGCTCCGGTGACTACGGAAATTCTTCCACGAGAATATAATATCCTTCTTTTTTGAAGACTTGACAATTTTCGGCTCTGGCAAGTTGAAAAATGAATAACTTGCGTTCAGTAGGAACGCCAAAGCCGCTGGCGTAGGGATTCATTAAAATTTGTGAACTTGCAAAAATGGAATAAAATCGGTCAAAAAATGGCGAACCTTTGGATGAGGCAAAATCAAGAATTGTGTTCAATATATCACCGGATGTAATGACCAGGGTTATAATATAAAAATCAGAATATATGAAACTCGTTCACAACTACTTTTAACAATTCCGGTTACATTTTAATATCTTAATTCAGAGATAAAAACGAGTCACTGGCTAAAATTCAAAAAATTGTTCTTCACGTGATTCCTTCCCATTTATTACAAAGTGCGTGCACCAGAATTATTTTATATCAAAAGAAAGATTTTTTTGCAATGTACAATTTGATATATAATTCATCAAATAATTTTCTTTACACAAAAAGTGTCCAAGTTTTAAAGGCGAAAAAAATCGCCGTCAGTCCGTATTCTTGGGTACGGGTCCGGTCCATTTTCCATCTAATTTGACCTAGAAATTTTGTAAATACTGCTTCCTAGCTGTATTCTATATTTAGTTTGGACACACAGAAGACGCAGAGTGGTATTTACGATTGAAATAAAGTAAGTTTATGTTACAATTATCATCTTTTGCGTCAGACTTATCATAGAATTTGCCGGATTTTAGGGCCTACTTTCAGTCTCCATGTTAAAACTCGGCAATATGCCGCTTCGATCGTTCATATCACAAATTAAAAGTCCATACGACAACCACATGTACAAATTCTATGTTGATTGACCACGTACGGTGTATTATAAGTGTTAGTTGACTTGTGGAATTAATAACAATAGATAAACCCGTTTATTTAGGGTATGTGATTTGGGGCTCATGGCTCAGGGGCTGTTGAAGGCCTGTCACTTCTAAACGGTTTTCAGTCATTACAAGCTGATATTAATTACCTGGTCACCAAATCAGTAAAGTTGAAAGTGAGCTTCATGTAAAATATTCTTCCAAAGACAAAAACAGAGTGTATTTTAATTTGAAAATATGTCCTGTGCATACACTAATTAGCCTAACAAGTACATGATATTTATAAACTTTGGCTTGACCTTTGTCACAGGCCTATACTTTTTCAGTTTGTACTCCAGATTGACAACAACTAATCTTAAATTTTCTACAGATAAATGCAATAATCACTGATAATGTTATTAAACAATAACTTAAACATAACCATTAAGGTTTTGCTGGATAAGCTTTTGTCAATTAAACCAGGACTTGAAAGTGAAGATACAATATTCCAAAATTTTATGTCTGAAAAAAATTATATTGTCCCTAATTTAGTTATTTGATTAAAAATTTAAATTCTGAGTTGCCAGTCAACTGTTTATGTTTAAATATAACAAGAAATAATAAATTTAAAATTATTTAGCTAAAATATCCAATGAAATGTGTTAAGCTAGACTGAAATAAGCTGCCTTTCATGGCCTAAAATTATTTCATTTTAGCTCAAATATTAAACCTCATTTCCAGGAGTGATTTCTGTGTTTTTAAAGCAGTTTCAGCACTCAATACAATACTCAGATATTGGCTTAATATTTCAAGGCCATAGCCATTTGAGTCATGCAAGTTGATTTAATACATCAATCTTGTAACATATACATGTTTTTACTCTCAATACATGATGGGATTCATGCAGCTGAAAAGCTTACACTTGCAACATTCAAGTTGAATCAACCAGCAACAAACCATAAAAATCATTGAAAAGGGAAAAACAAAAGATAATGTCGCTTAAATAGCCAGTTTGAGACCACTGATTATAAAATTCCCAAAATTATAAGGTTAGATCTTGCACTCCTAACAGAGACATATATCTCTGCTCCTAAGAAACTAAGAAGTCAACAAACACCTATTCAACTTGTCACTTTACACATTGCCTAATTCTCTTTGTTTTCACTATGGAAGTAAAAACTATACTGAATAAATTCAAAGTAACAAATGAGGAAAATAATTTCTAAATCCAAAACTGAATAGTACAAGACTGGCTAGTTAAGGTTAAGTCTCAAATTTAAAATGTAACCAGTATTAACTGATTTAAATTAAATCTGTATACTAAAAAGTTACTTATGGGTATATAGCCAGTTTTCAAAAACCCATATTTTCAAATGGCATTGACTTACAGCATAGTCTATCATTGCCTCAAGACTGAAAGGGAGAGACATCAAATGTTTACCACATATCATAAAAATAATTTAATTTCCATGACTGAACCATATAAAAACCAAGAAAGTTCAAAGTAAAACAATCTCCTTTTCTCCACAAGTATTGGTTTCCAAAGTGTTGCAAAGGGGGTTGTGTTGACTTTTGAAACAGATCCATACATATGTGCAATGTGTGTTGTTATTGTATTTAATCTCGGTAGATGTAGGTGAGGGTAGTAGAGAAACAGGTGTCATTCTACTGCCAGCTGGTCATTATTGTGCAAGACTTTATGCAAATTAATTACCTGATATGGTCAATTTTATCTGTCCATGCTGTGGGGTGAGAGTTGGTAGCAGACCATGTCCTGAAAAGGCCATGTGTGTGTGGATGGTCATTTTTTGAGAGAGAATGGTCCGACATTTTTAAATTTGAGTTTAATATTTTGCCTGTGTGGCTCTAAATTTATATATATTTGAAACTGTGTGGTTAAAACATTTACATTTGTGTAGTGAAAGTATTTTGTACCTGTGTGGTTCAGAACAATGTGGTACCTGGGTGGTAATATTATAATCCCTGTGTGGAAGACAATTGGTGTGAAGATTTGCATTGACTGAAATCACTGACCAGTTAGGGATAGTACAAGATTTTCATACTATATTCAGAGGTGTCAGTGTATGAACATTATGTATACATGTTTCATGGAGCAAGTGATAGCTAGAGGGTGTTAAATCTATTTTTCTGATGTTTCCAGTGTTTCAGTTAATAAATACTGTTTGTGTTCCATGGTGATGTGTATATCATCATGATAAGTCTATGGTAGCCCTTATGTGCCATGAACAATAAAAATTTAATGGATGTTATGGACATGTGATTTGTGCATGTATATAGACAGTATATGGACATGTGAACATTTTGTGTGTACAGTACTGTACTAGAACTTTTATTGGCACATATATATTTTTTGTGAATATATATATACTATATATTATTTGTTTTTCTTAATAATTGTTTGTTATTTAAAACAAATGTATTTAGTTTAATTTGAATGTCACAAGTCATTTATCCAAACCCACACAGTTGTGGCATGTGTATATATATATTTACTGAATAAATAGCCACACACCCAAACATACACACATGGGCAGTCAATAACACTACAGATACACTTGTTTCAATTTTTTGTATTGTGAGGCTTGTTATATATAATGTACTTGATTTTGTAATACCATGATATCCATCAAGCCTGAAATCTGGTATTTTACCACTCACTTGCTAATTACTCTGGTAATCTAGCTGCTCATTATAGATAAATAACTGAGGCTTTTACTCCTTGGAGAATATACTGGTTGCAAAATTGGTTTGCATGATTTTGCTCTCTCTCTCTCTCTCTCTCTCTCTCTCTCTCTCTCTCACACACACACACACACACACACACACACACACACACACACACACACACAGAGAAAATGCAATTAAAGAGAGACAACTCTTGATAGCGTATGCATACAGGTTTTGCAATTCAGGCAACCGATCAGGGTTTGGATTATATTACTTTATCAAAGGATTTTAATTGAAAACTTGTGAAACATGGTGATTTAAACATGCGACTTATTGATTCTCCGAACCGGTATCGCGTGAATATGATTTCAACATTTTGTCATGTCATTTCCAACTTGACATTGGTACATCGATCATCGCGGAGGCAGTCATATTTGTTTACATTGACAACTAAATGTACCTCCAGATTTTCGCTTTATTAGGTATTTAACACATGATGCACCAGAAAGATTTTATGGTTAATTTAATTTGGGATGTTATTGTATGTTGTACAAAATATCGAGCGATAATTTTCTTTACACAAAAAGGTGTCCAAGTTTTGAAGATTGACAAAAAATTCCTGGTGTTTCTACCGTTACATCATTTGGCGTCAAGAAATTGTATATTTTTTGTAGATAATAATATTGTATCTCAAATTTAAACTCAGAGTCAAAATATTGTAATTCCGACATATAATTTATTGGTACACAATGCTTAACTATGTTTAATAATGTTATATCGTTAGTTTGAAGACTGGGTACTTTTTCGGTCCATGACACACTTGTCAAAAGTAATCCCAATTTTCAATCGGCGGAAGGATAAAAAATTGTAAAACCGAAACACAATTCTCGGAAAAAGCCGGGTTGGCGTTCCTACTGCGTTACCGGCATCACGTTTGAATGATGGCGCGTTCAAAATTTTGCTAATAAACATGAATGGTTCACAGTCATGTGATTGTTAGCTCATGAATAAATTGATCACCATTGTGCCATATGCACTAGAATACCCATTGTAAGAATAGTTCCATTATAAATTGTAGTGTAAGACTATATGTCACTGTATGATTAGTTATTACAAGTTTGTAATAAGATATTATAAATTTTTACTTTATCATATCATCCTGATCTAAAATAGAGTGACGTTTTATATCAAGAATTACGCTAGATTACAAATAGGCCGTCGTACTCGTAGTAAACAGTCAGTGCAGCGTAGACTATGACTATGTGACCGTGTTTACGACACGTTTTACGATCTAATTACAATATCGTAGTGTACCGGCATTAATTGACCCATTTCTTCCGCTCCTTTGCATCTGTAGATACTTTGACAAGTTTGCACGTATGGTCCCTAGTTCGATGTAGACATCCCGATCGCAAAACAATTAACTATGTTTGTCTTTCTGGTGATGTTTCGGAAGTTGAAAACCGGAAGTAGCTTGATACGACTGTTAGATGCTATTAGGTGTTTTCTACTATTTTTGTTGTTATAAGATGATTGGATAATATATGAGACTGGATGAGTCATGTAGCCCGTCAATTAACTTATACCCATTTAATGAATGATTTGTTCTGCTCAATGACCGCCGATGACAATTCTTACAATCATTTTTATCATCATTATTATCATTTGTTCTGTCAGCATTTAATTTTTTATCTTTGCAAGTACCCAATCCGTTTATTGGATCAATCTTTATATGGTGTATGCTTAATCAAAAACAAACATAATAATCCATGTCCGAATCACAATCTAGAAGCAAAGTAAAAACTTTGGAACTGACAAGTTAGGTTAGACAGGTGAACTTCCATCAGGGAAGTGAGGCCGGGTGCTCCGGAAGGGTAAGAACCTCCTGTTTAGCTAGCTACACACGTGTGTAATCACAATTATGTGAAAGGAACATGGAACTATGAGACGTCAAATATATCCAAGGCAACCCTGGACACAGAGACATCAAACGTATCTACAATACTAAGATGGCGACCATTAAACTTTTTCAGAGCCTTGATAAGCCTAGGCTTGCAATATTCCTAAATCAACAATTTATTTGCAAGCAGCCTACTTCGTTGTACAAAGTCCCCGTAGTGGGAACAAGCTCTACCATAGCGTATTAATATTAGGAAACAAATACACCATAAGCAGGAGAAGCAGGTATATTGCTGCAAAGAAAAGGAAAGTTGACAATAAAAAAATTGAAGTCATCACGTTTGTCATTATGTTCCAAATGTAGCCTTTTATGTGTGTCATAATTCAGGTATAAGTCTAAATATGAAGCAGAACTTGAGGAAGCAGTCGTGTCTTTTATTTCAAGCTCACTAGGATAGATGACATTTACATAGTCTCCAAACTTAGGATTGTTAAGAGACAGAACTTCATCTATATAAGTATCAGTATGTTGAGTTGAATGATTTGGCGACAGTTTTCTCTAAATATGATATTTCAAAAAAGTAATACTACAATGAAGATTAAATGTTTTAACATATTTAATCACAATCATTACAAACTGGTGGCTACAATAAATTTTATTTATATCGTAAGTGATTATAATATTTGAATTGGATCAATATGAAAATTATAATTTAATATGTTATGTGTACTATTTGTTATAAAATTGTGTGAATTTTAATTTTCTCTATTTTCCTTTATCAAGCATCTGTTATTAGGTATGATGGATAAAAATATTAATAATAGAATTAATTATACGTTTGCTTTTGGAATTTCCAATTTGAGCATAGATCGATATGTTTGTGGTTGATAATATCTAATTTCATAATTTCATTTTATTGCACATTCGAATTCTCAAAATTACCATTTGAAGAGGACGGGATATCTTTTGGTTATCCGTGTTGATTTAGTGGTTTTGGCTTTTGCTACGAATTGAACAACAATAGTTGGGCGGGAGGTTACAACACGATGACTAAATTAAAGGGACAGAAACGCATACATACTACTAGTCTATATCCAAATCAAAATAAAACATCCAAAGCAAAGAGTTTGAAAACTGGCAAATTAAGTTAAACGCGCAAACTTACACTTCGAAGTGAGGCCATGTGCTCTTGAAGAGAAACCTCATCTTGTGTAGCTACCTATACCAGACAGTTGATTCAATTTTCGGGAAAAAACTGAAAATGAAACGTAAGATAGATGACAGATGATAGATATATCACCTTTAAACAATATTAATATTGATAACTATATTATATATTTCAAACATTTATAAAAAATAGAACACTGTTTAACGATCAATCATTTCAAAATTGATGAAATCACATTGCCATCTAATATCTTGTATATAGTCTAGCAAAAGTTCTATTAATAAAAAGGTACATGTATTTATTCATCCGACAATAAGGGTGCATTGTCACTTTGTACTCAAAGTAAAAAAATCAAAAGTAGAAATTTTCAAAAGTTCTATAAATAAAGATGTCCCAATATTATGATTTAACTATCAAAAAAGGTGCAATGACACTTTGTACTTAAACCAAAAAGTCAAAAGTGGAAATATACGGAGCTCTGTTGCTGTCTGTCTCATCAAGGACTTTAACACTGAACTCCGTGTTTCCAAAGTACATTTTTACCAAAAAGCTACTTTTTTCTGGCCAACCTCCCTCTGGTGGTTTCACTACAATCTGCCCAAGATATTTACATCTCTCGTTTGTGGTGTAAGTTGGTAGATCGCCATTTACAGCAAACACTTCAAAATGAAGATTAATATGGCGTCGATTCTCTTCCTCATGGGTTGACCCCAATTTGTCACTTCTTTCTTCAAACATGGCTACAGATTCTCCTTCTTTGGCAAAAACATGGAATATATTTGTGCATTTCTTTTTTCCATCAATAAAAATGCTGTATTCTTCTAAATGTTTGCCCTCAATGAATGACGTGTATACCCGTATCCCATATGTCCATCGACATATTCTCTCCTTAACTTGAAATGGAACATTGACCTCATTTTTTTGGTTTTCCATTCGTGTTATTTCGTTGAATCCGATAATAACGGCACCTTTTAGAACAGCAATTCTTGCATTATTAGGAACGATGATTCGCAATTCCTTGAATTTTTCACGCATATATTCTTGGTTATACTGCGATTCTGAAAATCCACCAACCATGAAAATTATCTTCAATTTAGGAAAGCTTGACAAAATATTCCTTATATGACATTCAATATTTTCTGCTGGAGACAGGAAAAAATTTTTCAAATCGTCATCGCTGATGTTTAGATTGGTTTTGTATGTGGTGAGATTGGGAATTTTTTTTTCTTGCTCATCATGACCATTTTAGGTGGAATTTCAATTTTGACATCGCGTTTTGGTTTATATGTGACTTGTTGTTTCATCTCCTCGAATCGCTTCACAAGTTTCAACCATTCATTTGGGAATGTGTTCTGCAACTCTGGAAGAACGTTGTCACCAAATAAACTTCTGACATGCTCAAGGAATTTTTCGTCTACTTTGGTTCCACCCCAAGCACCACCGCAAGCTTTGTGGATTTCTTTGATACTATGGTCGTCTCTTACTCCATGTACAGCGGTATCAACAGTCCCTCCTACAATATAGAATTTTGCAGCTAAACGCAAGAAATCAATAAACATTTTTACGATTCAAAGAAATACATCACTAGATTTATTATATGGCTGAGTGTTTTCTTTGATTGGGTAATTTCAGTAGAACCTACAGCAATTTCCAATGTAAAATGTCTAAAAAGTCCATAAATAGTTGGCAGACCATTATAAATAGTTACAAAAAGTTAGGCGACCAGTTTCGATCAAAAATAGAAAAGTTACTTTCTAGAATTTATAACGTCATAATTAAAAGAGTCTAAAGATAGCATGCACTGATGTCATTGTAGTCTGGAAGCAGCTTGCAAAACCCAAAAGTGTAGTCCGCACAATGTTTCTTTGTTGATAATATATGTTAAGGATGTACTTAATCATAATTCGAGTGATGTCACCTTGGCACAAGTGGGGCTGACAAAACTATAATATCTCATATATATAGTTATATTAACCACATAAAGTTAATTAAAGACTCTTTTATAGGTTTTAGGGTCAACAAAGTTGTTTTTGCTGTTTATATTCGCACAGAGTGGATATCTGAACCATTTTTGACATATTTAGACGATTTATTGTCTAAATTGGGACTTTGCGCGAAAAACGTTCTTCTTAATGACATACATGATTTATACAGTTTGACGATGGTCGAATGTCGTCTATCTGAAACATTTGGTTTTTCAAATTCCGGGAAAGACGTGACTAGTGTTGGCTCTGATCGCATGAAATAAATGGATCAAACAACAAGTGAAGATACGATACCATTCATGAAGCTTTGGAGAGACAACTTATAAATAGTGAACCCTTATGTAATTATATTATAGAGATTGTTTGTCATCTTATACTTCAATTTACCACATCGTCATTTGGAAAGCGTTCAAGGATGGACAACATTTGTATGTCAAGATTTAGTCCAAAAATGAGTAGTAATCTGTGGAAGGCAGTGCATCCTACATTCCATTTGGAGTCTATATTTTACCATGTGGATTGTTGGTGAAGAAAACTGTTGTCTTTTGTAAGGACATTTTGGTTCTACCATCGTCAGTCTCAGCACGTATCTTTCTATTTCGAAAAGCAATGGATAAAAGAAGTGGAAGAAGATGATGTATCTAGATAGGTTGTTGCTAAGAGGATCATCAAAAAATGTATCAAAGAAGAGATCAAAGAAAGTTAGAGTAAAGATAACTAAAACCCTGTACACAGAAGTTGGATCTTGCTACAGAAGAATTCATCTTTACACCATTTAGTTTGTTATCTAATTTGACACACTTTCCTACACTCTCTACGCCTTGCTAATTGGCAAAATAGTCACTAGCAGTCGTCTTATCAATAGGTATCCAAGTAAGGGAAAACCACAAAATGTCGACTTTTCAATTATTTCGGCGAAGCATGTTCATATGATGTGAACAAGTTCAAATCGTCTGTTTCAGTAACTACATGGAAAACTACAAAACCTATTAACAATTCTGGTGGCGAACTGATACAGGCTTTGGTCGATAACTCTGATGCCATCATTGGCTCAAATACAAAAATCAGCGGCTTAATTAGATTCAATAACATTAGTAATCATCATAAACAAACATACTAATCCATGCCCGAATTACAATCCAGAAACAAAGTAAAAACATTAGAACTGACAAGTTAGGTTAGAAACATGAACTTTCACCAGGGAAGCGAGGCCGGGTGGTCCGGAAGCGTAAGCACCTCCTATTAGGCTAGCTACACCCGCTACGTGTGTAATCCAAATTTTATAAAAGGAACATAGAACTATGGGACGTCAAATATATCCAGGGCAACCCTGGAAACAGAGACATCAAACTTATTAACAATACTGTGATGACAGCCATATAAATTTTCCTAGGGCCTTGATAAGCCTAGGCTTAAAATATCACTGGGTCAACAATTTATGTGCAAGCAGCCTGCTTCGTTAAACAAAGTCCCCGTAGTGGGAACTCTACCATAGCGTATAAATTGGGAAACAAATACCCCATAACCAGGAGAAGCCGCTATATTGCTGCATAGAAAAAGAAAGTTGACAATAGAAAAATTGAAGTCATGACGTTTGTCATAAAGCTTTAAATGTAGCCCTTTGTGGGCGTCATAATTCAGGTATAAATTTAAATATGAAACAGAACTTGAGGAATCAGTCGTATCTTTTATTTTAAGCTCACTAGGATTGATGGACTTCATATACAAAAGATGTAGTCCCAAATTTAGGATTGTGTAGAGACAGAACACTCATATATATATCTGTATGTTTAGTTTAATGTTTTGGCGAGTCTTCTCTCCAGATTTAACAAGGTTCTGCATAAATTCTGCTTCATAAGAATAAAGAAACAAATCAGCAAGCAGTATCCACTACCACGTACACACCTCTTAGGGACATAATTCCACCAGATGACTGCTATGTAAGGAGCTGAGATGTTACATGAATGTAGAAAACCTGTATTGTATTTACAGCTAATCAACAATTTAGGTGCTAGCCATTTAGTAGCACCCGACCTCACTTTCCTGATGGAATTTCACTGTTTTCAATTTGCTTTTTGGAATGTGATTTGGACATGGATTGATGCGTTCATTTTTGATTATGTCGAGTTTATATTAAATGTCATTGACTACATGCAGTATTGTGTAAAATTGTTGTTGATGTTATATACTTTATAACAATTTTATTATAAGAGATGAGGTTATGTAAAAACGGGACAGTAAAGCAGCGGATGTTCTGTCTGAGGGCAAATCAAAGCAGGATGGTAAAACTTTGGCCGTTTTGTTTGAGGGCAGGTCAAATCAGACGGTAACACTTTGGCTGTTCTGTTGAGGGCAGATCAAAACAGGACGGTAAAGCTGTGGTTGTTCTGTATGAGCATGTCAAATCAGGACGGTAAAACTGTAGCTGTTCTGTGTGAGGCAGGTCAAATTAGGACGGTAAAACTGTAGCTGTTCTGTGTGAGGCAGGTCAAACCAGGACGTAAAACTGTGCTGTTCTTTATGAGGCAGATCAAACAGGACGTAAAACTGTGGCTGTTCTGTATGAGGGCAGTCAAAGCAGGACGGTAACACTTTGGTTGTTCTGTTTGAGGGCAGATCAAAACAGGACGGTAAAACTGTGGCTGTTCTGTCTGAAGGCAGGTCAAAAAATGACGGTAACACTTTGGTTGTTCTGTTTGAGGGCAGATCAAAACAGGACGGTAAAACTGTGGCTGTTCTGTCTGAGGGCAGGTAAAAGAAGGACGGTAACACTTTGGCTGTTGTTTGAGGACAGATAAAAACAGGACGGTTAAACTGTGGCTGTTCTGTCTTTGGTAGGTCAAAGCAGGACGGTTAAATTATGTCTGTTCTGTATGAGGGCAGACCAAAACAGGACGGTAAAACTGTGGCCGTTCCGTCTCAGGGCAGTTCAAAGCAAGACAGTAAAACGTGACTGTTCTGTCCGAGAACAGGGCAAAGCAGGACGGTAAAGCTCTCACAGTGGCTGTTCTGTTTTATCAAACCAGTGTTGGTTATAAGGTTATTTATTTTATAATAGAAGGTAACAGAATGGGCTTTGAACTCTGATCAAAAACAAATCTAAACAAAGCATGTTATATGACTTTCCTAGCTTTGCACTCTGAAATGACAGAACTTTGACCATTTTCAGATGAATAACTTATTTATTGCTGATTATTATAGTTAAGCATTAAAATTAGACTATCATTTATATACTGGAAAAACACAATTACATCTGGAGATATCAACATAATAAAATGAAAACTATTCTGGCAGCCATTTTGTCCGCCATCTTGGATATCTTAAACTCCCCAACGCTGTCAGGGTGGCATCATGCAGTATCTGATTTGGGACATGTTGGAGAAAACTTTATGTAAAAACATTTTGTGCGGACCCTTTTTAGGTTATGTGTAAAAATAGCATTTGTCATCTAGACTATTGACACGATTTGGCAAACACAAAAATGAAAAATTCAGAAGACGATCAGCGTAAAGGTTTGCGTCTGTAGAAAACTTCATGATTGAAAGTGGTTTTGGCATAACAAGAATTCAGATAAAATCAAACCAATAAACAGTTATAAGTAAAACGAGCTTTTAAAACCAGTTTTACGGACTTCTCAAGTAATGTCATTTACATTTACAGTTAATTACACTAAAATCGGAATTTCTTAATGTCATTTTGAAGTGTCAAATAATGAAACAATTACTGTCTTTTTGGTGGATATAGGATTGTATAGATCTGACCAAAATGATATTCACCTCTACAAATATTATAAGTTATACAGGGCTTTGGCAGGTTACACGACCCCATGTACCGCGTCAAAGATTCATGTTCTGCCAGGGTACATTCATCTTGACGGGGTACATTGGGCCGTGTAACCTGCCAAACCTCTGTTTAACGTTTTGTCACCCTTCAAAGCGTTACCAGTTGGATCTTTTTAACTTCCATTTCGTATTTTATGTGACTTGCGTACGTTGTCGCCATGTTTGTTTGCCGTAACTAGACGTCAGAGATGTACGACTTACTTCCATTTTACAGTTAAACGTCGCGTGCTTTCATGTACCCCGGCAGTTTTCCGAACATAGCTCTATGTACCCCGGCAAGTTAACCAATCGCTTTGCGAGAAATTTCTTTGAAGGGTGACAATGTATAATATAGACTCTTAAAGAAAGGATATCAATTTGGTGTTGTATATGGCATATGAAAAGCAAAAAATAATGGTAAGACGAAATAGCCAAGAATTTTGATTTTTATCAGGAAACTAACATTTGAGCTAGATTTTTCTGAAAATATTTTATGCTTTCATTACATACAAGAGATATCACAATCCCTATGATTTACCTGTTCCACCTCTGTCGAACGTAATCACCTTTTATGATAAACTTGATAATACCTTGTTTAAAGTATCAAGGTATTATCTGTTTATATATCTATTACCTCCAAGATCTAGAACCATGTTACATTCCACCAGGACTAAAGCAATCTACAAGTTCTTGAACCGAAGTCCCTTGAAGAGATTTGTAAGGAAGCGTTTTACAATAAATAGCTGCTGATTCCGGCTCTAAAGCCAAAATCATATTCTCCACTATACCAGCCTGCAATTAATTCAACAAATATGATATAAGAATTGGCAAAGTGAACACAAATGTTCAGAATAAGTTTAGTTACTATGTGATACTGTTCTAAGGGTCCATTTAAAAATATGACGACGCGAGTTGTATCAAATAAAACAAACACACTAATCCGTGTCCAAATCATAATCTAGAAGCGAAGTAAAAAAGTTTGGAACTGAAAAGTTTAGACACGCGAACTTCCAACAGGGAAGTGAGGCCAGCTGCTCGGGAAGGGTAAGCACCTCCTGTATAGCTAGCTACACCCGCCACGTGCGTAATTAAATTGTGTAAAAGAAACATGGATCTATGGGACGTCAATTATATCCAGGGCAATCCTGGACACAGAGACATCAAACTTATCAACATTACTGTGATGACAGCAAAAAACTTTTTGAGGACTTTCATAAACCTAGGCTTGCAATATCCCTGAGTCATCAATTTATTTGCAAGCAGACAGCTTCGTTGTACATAGTCCCCGTAGTATACATTTCAAATTAAGAGGGAGACGGACTTAAGAGACAGAGACCGAGACGGACTTCATTATTTTAGGGGCGATCTCACAAGAAAAGAAATGAAATCAAATGCAAATTATGGACATTTAGTTATTGAACTATTTGATATCATTTACGTATACTGACAATCCAATGTCAGATTTATGAACACAGTCTCACTCAAAATCAGTTTGGAAGTGGTGAAGGAAACAGGAGAAAACCTACGGTTTGTACACTGACAACCGTTCTCACGTGAAGTGGCTGTGGCCCAACCTTCAGAAGACGTACTGTGATCTGTAAACTAACGTTTTAGACCACTTGCTACGGTGGCCCATACAGAAATAATAAAACGAAGTCATTCAGGAATACTTACATTCGTCAGGAGTGGTTTTTTGGACACCAAAATGATGCCCGTTTTTTTAATTTATTGCCCTCTGTTGGACCAAATATGGAATTAGACTTTCCGCAGGATATGATTATTCTTGGCGATAAAATTTTTGCAAATAGATTTCCAGTTCTTACTCAATTTAAGACACAGTAGATAAGAGCTGCCCCTTTCAATGTTCGTCGGAAATACAGAAAACTAAATCGCGTAATTACTACATATCGCGTAAAAGTTCAGCATAAAATACGGGATCCCCGTTGGTATATTTCGTCAATCGTAGAAATGTGTGCTTTATTAGCTGTCCGTAGACAGTGACTATTCAGATAACCCAATGTTCTATAAAGTGTTTATGAATAAACATATTTTTTATACATTTTGTTGTATGGTAGCATATCAACTTCTGAGATCGCCCCTAAAATAATGAAGTCCGTCTCGGTTTCGGTCTCTGAAGTTCGTCTCCCTCTTAATTGGAAATGTCTAGTGGGAACAAGCTCTACCATATCGTATTAATTGGGAAACAAATACATCATAAGCAGGACAAGCACGTATATTGCTGCATAGAAAAAGAAAGTTGACAATAGAAAAAAAGTCATCACGTTTGTCATTTAGTTTAAAATGTAGCCTTTCGTAGGCGTCAAAATCCAGGTATATGTCTAAACATGAAGCAGAACTTGAGGAATCAGTCGTGTCTTTTATTTTAAGCTCACTAGGATCTATTATATAGAAATTTGTCGGTTACAAACATTTGACATACAGTTATTATATTAGATCACATTGTTTTATTTCATTTCTTCAAAACATGGATAATATTATAGACTTTTGTCAACAACAAAAAATTACATCGGGAAAAACACCTTTATATTTCAGCATAGAGTTTTTATTCTCAGGTCAGATTAGAGTGATCTGGATTTTTGTCTGTAAATTCCATGTCGACATTCATCAATTTTATAACTCTTTAAATTTATGGTTTCGGAGTTCGCATTTTATACACAGGCAAAAGTTTCTCTTAACTACTCTATATTAATATTCATTGCATAATTATGTTAGTACATTTTGGAAACACTTGACCAATCAGCGAATAAAGTAATTCCTATCGCATTTAAATTGATGGTCATTATCAAATAGCTTTGCATTGTTCATAATTAGCCTTTCATATATCACATGCCTCTCTTGTTTATTGATGGAATAAAACGGTGTAATATTTTTCATATTACATAGGTACCCATGTAATATTACTTGATTGTGACATATTAAGTTCTCACGCTTCTGATTGGTTTAAAGCGTCAGAACATATTCCGACGTCATTCATGTACTTCTTTTTCACAACTTTAACTACGTCAGGCATTTGATGTTGCGGAAACCGTAAAAGTAGATGGAGAAGGAATTGGTTTAGTCATAGAAAAAATCCCCGAAGGGTTTGCTACATTCTATGATGTAATGATATGTGCAACACAACAGTGGCATCATTTACGTAGTGGTCGCGCCTTATGACGCCATTTGAAAACTGTGTTCGTCTGTTGTTTATGTTTAGGCTTTTGAAGGCTTTCTAATTATTTTAAAAGTAATTTTGATGGATTCGAAAAAATATAACACAATTGGAACTTACATACTGGTTTTGTCTTTATTATTTTAGGTGATTACTTTACTTTTACTATAACTAAATAGAACTATATTCTTACTTGCGCAGTTAATTTGGAGGTGATTTGCCTGACCTAGATAGAAATCAGCTGTTTCTATATGGCAGTAAATAACACGTACATGTCATTTTGTATCGATATTTTGAGTTATGTGATATATAGAATCTTAGACTTGTGAGGGTTTAATATGAAATTTATTAAACTCGTTCAATAAATAAATATGTCACTCGCTAAGGCTCGTGGTATATTTAAAATATAAAACTCGTTTAATAAATTTTATATTAAACCCTCACCCGTTAAATATCCTCTATTTATTACCTCTTCAGCAGATTCACGCATAAACTGTTTGGCAGGTTCGTCCCATATAGCCGGCACAGTAAGGACCCACAAATTTGGACCGTCAAACCCAGGATTTCTATCATTTATAACTCTCATCAAATCATCCTTCAGAAATTTTATACTTGCAGAAAAAATCTTTTTAGCTGGCATAATATGTCCGTTTTCATCTTCAAGTTCAAATTCACGCTTTAATTTCTGAAATAACAAATTAGTTCAAATACGATTTTTGTATTGTTTAAACCCTATTTATCCGTGTCTTAAATATCAAGAAATAATTTGGATAAAATTCAGATTTTTCCGAATCTATTACAAAATGTTTGCATTTTTTGTGTCTTCTTTTTACCACAAAAAGTTATTGATAAGTGAGGTAGAGACAGTTCGTTATTTGTATGTAACAAGAGGATTGACGAACTTTCTCCTAAACGGATCTGCCATAATAATATTTAATTCTAGACAATGAAAGTCTTTAATATCAAATTGAACATCAAGACCCAATTTGCTCTATTAAAACATAAGAACAGAAACAGAACAATAATTTGGAAAATATAAACACCTGCCATCCAGTCATGAGTCTATTATTTACTAAACCATTTAAAGACACACACGCCAACACTATACCATCCATAATAAATAATTACAACAAAAACAAGAAATATATATATGCATGTAGCCTATGGTATTGGACAGGCGGCTATTTATTCCTTTGTAATGTAAATATCCACATAAATATATATTACATGTAAACATAAATAATGCCCAGGATTAAAAACCAGAGATAAAACTAAATAAGTCAAAAACTCTGGAAAACCTTTGGGCTCTATGTTCCCAAAATAAATAACAATAATAATAAAAAAAATGGTCTGACGTGCATCACGCCTGACATACATACACAAAGAATGTCACGCCCCCTAATTTAAATATAAAAGAACCAAACAGACAACAATTTTCTTCTATACTACGTAACGAAGAAAATTGTGAATTATTGTTCATCTGAGCAATTACCTTCAGTACACGTACACGTCTTAATCGAAAACAAAAGATCTTCATTTACAAAATCTGTGGATAATTGGAAAATAAAAGTTCTTTGCCGATTGATAAACAAAAGACTGTTTTATTCTCGATTGATTGGATTTATTGCAAGTTCAAATACAAAGCAGCATTCAGCTTATAATACGCGTACATACATTTTTCAGTACCCAAAGAAACATGTGAATATGTCGAGAACAAATAAAATACCTTTATTTGTTTACCCTTTTGGAGCCCCTTGAATGTTTATCTTAATTTACCAATTGTCTAAATTACTTTTTTTTCGGGGGGGGGGGCTTTACATATACCCATATACATGTAGTTCTTTTTGATTGATACTTATTATAAAACAAAAACTTTGATTGTTTCCGAATCTCCCAACAAAATCATACCAAGTAGTGGCCAATTTAATCATTACATAACGACGTTTATGGTGGTGGGATATCAGTAATAATGATAATGTTATATAACACATCATACCATTTGGTCATGAAGTTTCATTTTGAATCTTTTGAAGCAATACCATTTTGTGTGGTCTTTCTCCTCATCTTGAACTAATTCTGCGTAATTGTTTTCAGCGTCATATCCAAATGAGTGAAAATTTCCATCGGGATCAAATAATACGGTAGTCGGAGCTTTGTTTATCGTTGATACCCCAGTACTTGATGTCCACTCATTCATGTACACACTCTGTATAAGACTTTCCAATCCCGTTGATTCTCAAAAGCGTATGCATAACCAGAATACGTTGTACCAAAGTCAATTGCTGCAACCAGTCGATTCTTCATTTGTCCTCGCGATGAAATTTTGTATTTTTCACCTGAATTTGACTCGGTAATTTCAGTGAGCGATTCGTATTTCTCTTGTGTTGAAGCTGATTTTGTGTCTGTCATCTCTAACGAAAAAGAAAAATTACTTTAAGAATACCACATCTAGTATCAATTTTGAGCTACAGTCAAACCTGTCTATAAAGGCCACCCAGGGGAACCAGTAAAATTGCCTTAATGCGCAGGTGGCCTTTATATACAGGTTTAAATAATATGAAAAAGAACAATAAGAATACAATTTTACTGGACTTTATAAGCAGGTGACCCTTATAAAGAGGTAGCCTTTATGGCAGGTTGAACTGTACTTTGAAAATTTATTAACAGGTAATGGGTAAATAAATGTTAATTTATATTTCTTGCTAAACTTTTTATTTGATCTTATATTGCACATGAATTCAAAATATAAAAAATAAAATAGTAGTATCTGAGGATCTTTAACTTTTTAAATGATTATAGAAACATTTTGAAAAATTTGCGTCTGCGTTTTGGTTTACAATTGAATGAAAATAATAAAATAAACAGTGCCATGTCCAAATCACAGTGTCAAAACAAAGTAAAAAAATTGAAGTTTTGATCACGTGAACTTCCTACAGACAGGTGTCTGGAGTGAACGGTATATAGATAAATTACATTATTATATCAGTTTTAATGTTGTTACATCACTAGATATATCATATATATCATATTCGACAAACAAAGCTATCAGTAGACTACAGTTGACTACTGTATGTAGATCTAGCCGGCCGCAACCCGCTGTGTACTGTAGTGTTAAATAAAAAATCCATGTCCGAATCACAATCCATAAGCAAAGTAAAAACTGTGGAACTGACAAGTTAGGTTAGACACGTGAACTTCTACCAGGGAAGAGAGCTCCGGTATGGTAAATACCTCCCGTCTAGCTAGCTACACACGCCAGGTGTGTAATCAAACGTGAAAATGAAAGAAACACGGGACTATGGGACGTCAAATATATTCAGTTATAATATCATGATTTTATCAGTTTTATCAGATCATAGGTATATGTAGCTTAAACTTACTATCTAACCATAAACAATGGATTAAGTAGTCACCTTGAAACAGCGTAACAAATAGTTATACCATTCAGTATAACACATTCTCCGACGTTATTGCAATATTTTAGACATTTATGATGATTTTGTCTAGTAAATATATTTGACGTCATAGATACATGTCCTTTTTATTATTAATTTTGATTTCAAACGTAACAGGTGAAAATAGCTGGAGAAGACGTGCTTACCCTTTTAGAGCATCCGCCAGTTTTCAAAATTTTTTCTTTAGTTTTGGGATTTTGATATCAACAGAGATCGGTTTACTTATAATTGGCTCATGGAAATGTTTTGAACATGGCTCGGTGTTCTTGCGGCTGAAAATTTACCATTCCAATTATTGTTCTTTGTCACCAATATTTGAGGGAAACATATCTAAAGTATATTACTTACTTCCGTTTTTAGTAAGGAGTATGTAAATTTTGTCTTCGTTGGAAATATTAACTTAAAGATAGTTTTATTCGATTTTCTGAATTTATTTTTCCTGATAAGTGCGTTTTTTATCACAAAAATGATATCAAATACATCACAACCCAAAAATCAAAACAATTTTTTAAGAATGGTAAACTAATTTAAACGATTTCTATCAGTAAAGGAAGGCGGTGCTCTGGAAGGGAAAGGTATGGGGTACATATGTACAACCAATTCGATTCTGACGATTATACAACGATAAATGTTGAAATAAAGGAAGTTAAGGGAACGAACAAAATAAATTTCTCAATATATATTTGACCATTATAAAATAAACAGTAATACACATGCATATGTACTTCAAATACATTACTATGAAGAAAGATTATAACCAGGAAGTTAGAGGGAGGGGGTGGGTGAAACGGATAATAGAGACGTTATTGGTTTATTTATGTGTTTATGTTTAGAATACAACAGTGTGTACGTGCGTGCGTGAGTGAGAGAGAGAGAGAGATTACTTACCGATTTTAGTAGCTTGGATGCCTTGACGAATTCGACAAATGTCCCATACCTCAATAAAAAGGATAATGGGTCACAAGATATACTATCTATATCGACAGTTTAATAACTGATATGTGCATTACTACACATATAAATAATAAACTATTTATAATACAACCAGTAATGTTATCATAAATTAAAATGAGTGATATAATGTATAAAACGCACCTTTACAGGGGTTTCATAATTTAGTGGTCAATACTCAAACGTTACTTTACAGAGGTAAATGGGGGGGGGGGGCAATTAATAAACAATAGACAAAACAAACCAAGACACAAAAAATGATACACAAACATCTAGTATACATCATAATACAACAAATAATGTCAAACATTGAAAACTGGTAAATAACGAAACACAGGAGAGGTTCCATCAGAAAAATCAGGCCTGATGCTTAAGTAAGTCAAGCATTTCCTGTCCAGCTATCTATTGTGACATCAAAATTGAAAATGAAAGGACCATGTTACTATGCGATGTCAAACATATTCATGATAATTTGGGATACGAAGACATCAATGATGTAATGGCGTCCATAAAACTTTTTCAGGCATTTAATACGTCTAGGCTTGCAAACAAGAGACAAAAAATCAATATCCTTTGAGTCCTTTCATAACACAAGAAACTAATCATTTTATAAACAATAATGATCCTATTATATTACTTTGGAGGTTATAAATAGTACTGTCAGATAAATATTGGTCATAAAATACTTGCTTCTTAAGTTATGAAAAAATCAAAGAATAAATATTAAATAAATAAATAAATAAATAAAAGCAATGCTTTATCGTTACAGGCATTGCATTAGATGTATTTGGAAAAATACATTTTGGTACTGATATATTTCTTATTTGAAAGTCTTTTTAGATATCTGAAATGGCCATTTAGTGCTTCAAATTTAAAACGGCTTTAGTAATATTTGTTACACCGATTTCACCAGTTCGAGTATCATCCGACAAATTACGTACCGGAGATACCTTGACTTAATTATCAAAGGCGGTCCAGCGAGATATACGAGCTGTATATATTATATGTCTGTATAATAGTTTGTTTTCGTTGAGTGTACACAGTGTATTTCTCTAATTGTGCTTTGTAGTTTAATTGATTTTTAAAAAACAGAGACGATGAAATTAGAGCTTGACATAATTTGGAAAAAAGCCATGTTGTAGTTTATATTTACAACACTGGTTTAACATAGCGCTGCAATAGACATCAACGTTACCAGTATGTAAACGCCTGCCCGTCCACAGCTGGGGATTTATTATCATTTACATAGTACATGTTCACGTTTCATTTCCTTCTGTCTTAAATTTCTCTGCCAACAAATCAGAAATATACATGACAGTCTATGTTAAAAATCTAAACTCAAAATACAAAATGAAAATTGGCAAAGTGAGATTAACACGTGCATTTCCACCAGGTAAGATGTCATACCGTGTGTCCCTGAAGTGAGCACTTCGTGTTTATCTCTAGCTGCACAATCACGCACGTATATTGAGAATAAAATAAACACGAAACGAAGATATCCAGAACGACCTTGGACACAGACACAACATAAGAATCAACAATACTGTGATGACGGCCATAAAATCTGCTGTTGTTGGCAATCCTTGACGTATAAAAGACGATACATTTATCGTCCTTTAGTTCCATGCTCATGTCATTCAAAATTGATAATGGACGTAGCTTGTGTATCTAGATAAACAGGATGTGTTTTGTTCATTCCGGAACACCTGGCCTACTTCCTTGGTAGAATTTCACGTATTTAACCAAATTTGTCAGTTTCAAAGTTTTTATTTGTTTTGTAATTTTGGTTTGGACATTGATTGGCATGTTTGTCTTTAACTGACTAGAACAACATGTAGAATAGACAAAAACATGTACATGTATAATCTAAAACATGTATGTAAATCAAACATAGACACACCTGTCCAGAATTCAAATTGCAATCGCAAGACACGTGAACTGTCACCAGGGTAGGAAGACCGATGTTCCAGAAAACCAGAGGCTCAGTGTGGCTGAGCCTGTATCGCTCACCTGCTTTTAAAGCAAATTTGTATATATGCTTTTCCCATAGGGTCCAATGTGAAACACTGTTTTCCGCTGACAGCCATGTTTTATGGCAGATCAGGAAAATTTTGGCAATCTATGTAAAGGACCTTCTATACTTTATTCCTGTAAAGTTTGGTTCAATTTGCTTCAGTCATTTCTGAGGACATAGTCAAAATGTGTTTTTCACATAGGGTCCAATGTTAAACTATGTTCCCTGCTGGCAGCCATGTTTTTAGGCGGATCAGAAAAATTTCAGCAATCTTTGCAAAAGACCTTCTATACATCATTCCTGTAAAGTTTAATTGAATTGGCTTCAGTCGTTTCAGAGGAGATAGCCAAAAGGTGCGTTTTCCCATAGGACCCAATGTTAAACTTTGTTTGGCCCTGGCGGCCATTTTTTTGGCGGATCAGAAAAATTTGGGCAATCTTAGTAAATGACCTTACATACATTATTCACTTTATAGACAAGCCCGAGAATTTGCCTTCGTTCTAGGATGTCAATCAAATTGAACACATAATACTGGGATGACCATCCACTTCTTAATTTTAATGGAAGCACAATTACTTTCTAGCCACATTGTATGAGGTGGACATTCATGCTGATTTATTGCTTAAATGTTGTTACTGTAGTAATTTAATTCATCTCCATTGAACCTTAACGTCCAAATTTAAATAAAACCTTTTCAAATTTTGTTATTTAAATTTAACAATTTTTAAATCATTGAGCTGTATAGAATTCATTTAAAATGGACAACAAAATAAATGATTTTTGTTAATTACCGAAGAAATAAAAATGTCCAAATACAATAGTCCATAATGTGATAACATTTTATCTTAATTAACAAAAGAAATTTTGCATTAGAATGTTTGAAAAATTACAAATAATTAAACTATATCATGCTTATTTGATTACATAGGTGATTATTACCTTATATAACAGGTAGGTGCCTGTATAAATACACTTTGAAACAAGAGACACAAATTACCTGTTATGCTCACCTGGCTAGTGAGTGATCTTAATTCGATTAACAATGATTCAAAATATTAAATATTTTAAATAGTTAGTTATATATCTACTTTGTATATTAATATAGTCCTCTGTAGAATTTAATCTTTTTTGACACTTACGCAATTACATCCCCTGTAAAAGTTTATGGGCCATACACTAGAATTTACTCTACTTTTGAATTTTTATAAAATAATCAGGGTTTGCACAGGCCTGGAAAAGTCCTTAAATCTTGAGGTTTAAAAAGAGGTTTAAAAGAGACCTTAAAAGACCTTAAAACAAGTCTGGTCCTTAAAGCTCTTGAATTAATCCTGAAGTTCCTAAAAGCCCTTGAATTTTGGCCAGTTGGGTGTCTGTATCTCGCTATTAAGTGGTTGCAAATAGGCTGATATAAATAAATAATTAATTAATGTTACATTGAAATGTGCAATTTAAAGGTACCTGGCCCACCCAAACGCCAACTTTAACCTTCCTTTCAAGTGCCATTACTATGGACATGTTTGATTGATTTAGTTGCCTTTGCCTTTTTTTTGGCTAAAATTGTCCTTCTGATTAGGCCTTAAATTTGCAAATAAGACCCTGAAAATACCCTGAAAAGTCCAAATGTCTGTACGAACCCTGATAATGTATACGGGTACTTTTAAATGCATTATTTTAAAAAATCAAAGTAGCACATGGCATATCCATTTTTCTCCCATCATCGAAGTATCCAGTGTAGGAAAGCCATGTAGAATATTTCCGTTTTCATCACATGATGATTTTTCAGTGACGTAACAATCAAAGGATAATTGAATGACGTCATTCTATGGGGACATGACGTTGTCTTGCGGGAAAATGACATCCAAGACTAAAAATTAGAAATTTTCATTACGTTTCAAATGTTTATTTGAAAGATTAGAATAAATAGTTTTGTTTTCTAGTTTATACTTTTGTATAAACCATTTTCAGGTGCATTCTGTCCGATGGTCATATTTATTTTTATGTAAAACTTTAAATAACAAAGTTAGATTTTCTAAGATGCGTCGATGCCATGTCACTCCTTTTTGAAGCCAAAAATTGTCATCAAAATAAGAGAAAAAGAATCAATTATGAGTTTATCCATGTAGGATAGGAAATCTCACCCTCGGGGTTGAATATTTCTGTCAGAGACTCGGCAAGCCTCGTCTCTGACTGAAATATTCAACCCCTCGAGTGAGATTTCCTATCCTACATGGGGTAGATTCTATTAGTCCCAATATCATCATGTTTATTCCATAATTTTACACCCTGCGACATATTTTTATTAAACTTGTTGGAACAAGCCATCATTTGTTTTGGAGGCAACATTTGGCTTTAGTGTCTACAGTTGTTGACTTCGAGCGTTCGAATACACTGACAACTTTGTCGGCTCATGTTACAACAAATAATATCATTATCACTATTGTCTGTCAGACTCAGATTCTTAATTTGCCATGGGAAGCTCTACCTTTCATTGCCGATATTTTATTTGAGGACTCCAGTTTCATGCATCATCAAGAACTACATCCTCGATAGCAATGAAACAATTCTTACAAGGAGGTAAGACTCGAAGGACTTCAATTTGTACCCCATGTAAAATTTTATTTTTGACCACCGAAAAATCCTAAACATGGAAAAATCAAGCTATTTGTGAACAATTCTTGCAAATAAAATAAATATATAGTGTTTTGGGGTACAAAAAGGTTACCTAAACTCCATTACTACACTCCACCATACCTTTCAAAATGAGGACATTGTGATTGTGTTCTGGAAGACTAGTGTACGATATTGGTTATGAACTGCTTCACATCTCGTCATTTTTAGTTGAGTTGCAACGAAATTGAACTCGAATTGAATTGAATTGGGGATGGGACAGGCATGCATATGAGAAGGTGGACAGAAATGAGTTTTCTGGACTGTTTTCCCAAATGCATGTAGTTATTGAACTAATATTTGGTATGTGAGTTTCAGTTTTAGTTTTGTTCTGGTTCATTGATTTTTTATGAAATTATCGGACATGGACTTAGAAAACTTCTTCAAATATGCAGTTTCCCATACTTTTTCTAAACGCTTGCAGATACTGAAATAGTGCTATCTTGAGTTACAGGTCATAGTTTTATTTTAGTTCACTGATTTTTACAGCATTGTATAATGTGAGCTAAAACTAATTTCTGGCTGCCCAAAACTCGTTAATTTTACAAAGGGGAGTCAATAAGTAACAGATCTAGCCGAGATCTACACCTTCTTTTTCGATGCAATTGCCCAACCAACAGTTCAAGTGCCATCAGCCAAGAAATAAAATCTTTCCATTGATCCACTCATCAACTGTCTTTACGACTTCTTCGTCAGTCTGAAAATTGTGTCCACAGGTATAATTTGCAACTTTGAAAATAGAAAGAAGTCACTAGGAACTAATTCTGGCGAATAGTTACTATGTGGTAGTAATTCATTTTGTTTGCTCTAAGAATCCATTGCAACTTTGCAAGTGTGGACTCTCGCATTGTTCTGTTGCAGCAAAATACATTTAGAATTTACCTCTGCATTTTCATGGATCGCGGTTCTCAGTACACTTAAGTTATTTGACTTCTATTGGGTAAAAATTCCGACAAAATATTATCTTTTACGTCCCAAAATACTATAATCATCACCTTGTGAGCAGATGGTTGTGTCTTGAACTTCTTTGGCCTCGGGAACCCAGACCCTACCCATTGACGACTTTGAGCTTTATTACTTAGCTCTAGATATTGAATCCAAGTTTCATTTACAGTCACCAGATGCAAAAAAATCATTCTTTGGCCTAAAACGCTTTAGCAAGGCGCTGCATTTTAATACTTTGGTTGGCATTTTTGCTCATCGCCAAGAGATTTGCTGTTAACTTAATAGGTATTGTATGAATGTTAAAACGCTACCATGTGGCATGCTTAATGCCAGCGATATTTATTATTTATGTTAACCATACATGATATAGAATCTGAAATTGCAACTCAACTTGTGTCTACTGATTTCAAGAATTTCAACTATGATTTTCAGCATGCTACAAGCAAGTTGAATGGTCATAGAACATGTTGTAGGTATGTTAATTTGAAAAAAATCAACAAATGAAGTTTGTTCCCTCTAACAACAAAGTTTCGAGCACGTCCTCTGAACATGTGGAGTCATTTTTGATTAAATTTATGATAGAACTTCAATCAACAGTCGTAAAGTGAATTATGTATGATGAAAAATTTAATTTATTTAAGAAATAACATTGTATGCATTCGTAATAATGAATGAGAGTCAGGAATAGCATTGATTCACAGTTCATGTTAAATATGCTATTCCTGACTCTCTTTATCGTGTCGAATGAATACACTCAAATACAATGTTATTTCTTGTATTTCTAATCATGAGAATTATTGTTAGCAAGTCAAAACGTTAAACTATCGCTACAATTATTATATTTATTCAAGTTCTGACAAACATATGGGATTGATGGAACAGCTTTCAAATAAGGATGGAATGCCGACCAATAAACACATGACGTAATAGGACTGTCATTCCATGGCGTCATCTGATAGTTAATTACGTAATCAGAGATCATGACCCATACCGTATTCATGAGCAACTGAATGCAAGCAAAAACAAAATTAATTGTTACATCTAGAGAAGGTCATTTCGAATTGTAAATATGTAAGAGAAAAGATTCCTTCTTTTGGTTAAGTCCTCAGGGTTTTCTGTTAAACACATTTTGCCACTCTCTTGAATAATCAAAACTCTGATTTAGGTATATCGCAGGATTACATAAATCCGCGAAAGGGAATACAAAATTTCAATTTACATTTTTACATTGTGCTTTTTTGCATTTTTGGTGCCATTTTTCAATCAAAAATCCATGACTATATAAACACTTTACAAAATTAATATTGTATAAACGATAATCAATTTATTAATAGAATAAATGGATGGGCATTAGTTACACTTTGTATTGTGCTAAAGACAACATACTGAAATCATGTCCCACATCTCAGTGCTTCAGTACTTTGATTACTTTGATTTTCTGTTGGGGAAAAATGAATTTAGTTTCAGTTGTATGATGTTGTCTCAGGTTAATGTACCGTTATTGAAGTTTAAAACTGGTCGTTTCTGTGTAAATCTTCAGTGATGTTACACTGGTCAGTTTTAATGTTGACTTTCACCACAGGAGATGACCCAATGGTTTTTAATTTGTCCATAAGGTTGGTTAAAAGGATCAATTTAATGTAGCATGAAATGACCATTTCTCCGCCCCTTTTCGAGAATCCGGGCTTGTCTATAAAGTGTATTCGTGTAAAGTTTGGTTTAAATTGGCTCAGTGGTTTCAAAGAAGATAGCAAATATATGCTTTTCCCATAGGGTCTAATGTTAAACTATCTTCTGTGCTGGCGGCCATGTTTTATGACGGATCAGAAAAATTTTTGCAATCTAAGTAAAGGACCTTCCTTACACCATTCCTGTAAAGTTTGGTTAAATTTGCTTTAGTCACTTCTGAGGAAATAGTCAAAAATGCATTTTTCCCATAGGGTCCCATGTTAAACTATCTTCTGCGCTGGCAGTAATGTTTTTTGGCGGATCAAAATAATTTCGGCAATCTTAGTAAAGGACCTTCTATACATCATTCCTGTAAAGTTTGGTTAAAATTGGTTCAGGGGTTTCAGAGGAGATAGTTAAAATGTGAAAAGTTTACAGACGGACTGACTGAATGACTGACATACTGACGGACTGACGGACGACGGACGCCGAGTGATGGCAAAAGCTCACATGGCCTTTAGGCCAGGTGAGCTAACAAGTATTGCCTTCTAGCTAGCTTCACCTAACACGTGTGGAGTCGAAATTGAAAATGAATTTTTATCTTTTCTGAACACAACATTATTTCCCTAAAGTTGTCTGCATGTATATGTTCTACTGTTTAGGTAAAATTAAAGCGCCTTATATGTTTTACTACACAGATAAAGTCAGGTTCTCTATGTTATAATAACTGTTTCTAAGTAAACTTTTTACCATTACACTACACAAACAAGAATAATAACATTAAAATTGTTGCAAATAATATTTATTTAACAAAAAGAAGTATAAATTTTACGACAATGACGTCATGAATTTCTCCAACTGCGCAAGTCATTACCATTTGCTACAAAATAAAACAAAATTCGTTCAGATTTATTCATTCGAACCCATGTCGATACATTAATGTGTCCGCTTTTAATTTTAATTGTACGATGGATGAGTACATTTTTGTAAGCGGGTCATTAGAGTTTATGTCGTCTAAATAATAAAAATATTAATCATGTTCATTGTTGATATATTATAATTATTAGTCGTGAATTTTTAACAATGTCCATGTATTGAATGGATCCTTCTACTTTAATAATTCTAGTGACACGTCAATGTTGTTCACTTCAATAGAAGAATGTTTTCAAAAAATTATTTTTGTGAAGATTTTTTAATCTGAAATCTATATAACTAGTATTAAAAAGGTATAATATTTTTGGATGGCAATGTATCACGCAAATAGTTATATGTTCAAGTCTAAAACAGTATACTTGATCAATCATGAATTACTGGTCTCTTTCAAAGGTGACTTTAAATTTTTAAATACCGAGTGCTAGTTGAAAGAAGTCATTGCCTACTATACGTGTACTTACATAAGCGCACTCAAATTTAAGTGCTCTGAGGGGGTGGAGACTAATTAGCGCATTCTTAAATTCTCGCACTTAAGGAAAAATATTTGTCCCCTTCATACGGAGATATTTTAGCGCTGTACTTAAATTAGCGCAATAACTGGAGCGCGAAAGGCGCTAATATAAGAATCCCGCTAAAATTAGTACGCATACAGTATTTCAAACCTTGGCGTAATTTGATTAAGGAAGAAGAAACCTACGGAGCGAGCACTATATATATATATATATATATATATAGGGTCAGCATATTAATAAACTAATCAAACTCGGGCTTCTATGTACAAAAAAGATAAATGTTACGAGTGTCTAATCTAAACTCACCAAGACTACAAAACCCGCATGACAAACGACATCTTCTCCATCCGAACGGTCGATTGCAAATCCTGGATCTACGGCGGCCAATTCGAAATCCACCAGTTGGGCAATTTGGACTTGTATCCCTACATAGTGGGTCGGGATTGAACACAGGGCTGTTCTGACAAGTGCCACATGATTGACGACAAACATCTCGCATATTGTCAATAAGACATATTGTAGCATTGCTCTGAACCATTGTCCTACAAGATGGGCTGTTATCAATACAACCGTTGTTTATTGGGAAAATTTCTGAAAAATATAAATCTAAGTAAAAAAATATATATATTGAGATGTAAGATATGTATAGTTTAAGACTAAGCAATGTAGCATCAGTGAGGTCACAACGTGCAGCCAAAATCGTGAGTGATTACCAGTGGCTTCAGACATGTGTCGTGTTTTAAGCTTAACCCCTTCACTACCGAACATATTTAGCACATTTTTTCAACCATCACATGCATTTTACAACACATACACATGTACCAGTGAGGTACAGAGAATAGTCGGAATGTTATATCCTATACCATGTAGGGTATTTCCATACTTTATATATAAATGTTTTGAGTGGCATTGATTACTAGTCCCAAGGTTAACATTTAAGGCCAAAACTTTTTAATTTTCAAGCAAATTTCCAAATATTTCTTCACTCCCTGAAAACATCCGTAAGTATATTACTATATAACCCATATAGACAGGTAGAAGCAAGTACTGTTATAAATATATATAAAATTCATCCATCAATTTATAGAACAAATGTGAATAAATCTACAACACTAACGTCAGATTGTTAGCTTTTATAGTTCGTAATGTTTCGTGTTTGTAGCTTTTGACATTGTTAGAATGCATGGTCTATCTTACAAATCAAATACATGGGTATACTGTTAACTGAGCAGAACAAATGACAACCAAATTTAGTAAATTAGGATCCCCCTCCACCAGATTATTTTTGCGATTTGCACTCATGTTCAAAGGGCAACAACTCCCAGGAAAATGAGCAATCAAACCCGGGTTAACTATATGCGCTTTTCCTATTAATGTTGGCTTTTCGCCAAGTTTTCTGAATAATTGCTTTAGAGTTTTTGGAAATTTTTTGGAAAAAAAGAATTTCGGACGGACGGACGAAAACTTCATTTTAATATCCTCATCTTTCTTGGAAAGGCAGTGGATAAACAAAACATTTAATTTTCTGAAATGTTTGCTCTTTGACTCGGAAAATAGTTATATACTTGTTATATTAATCAACATTATTTGCTCTTTGACGAATATAATTTTTTTTCTACGGGCACTCGATTTTTTGTCTTTTTTATTTTTTTTAAAAATATCTAAAACAGATGTTCTAGATGTCGTTTTTCACTTATAGGAAATGTTTCGACATCTGTTTTAATTTCGGGTGTTAAATTAAATCAAATGTTTAATATATTGTATGGACATTTCAGGATATCGATAACCTAGGACGCAATGCATTGTATGATGAAGCCCTTCATTTTGAATTTGGCACGCGCCACACTATCTTTCATTACCCGTTGAAACACCATGAGCAGAAATGTCATTTATTATATTTACAATTCTTTCTTTAAATAAATATTTTGTATCTTGGCGCTATTTTTTCCATATTTGCGCGTGTGATACTAGTATAGAGTTTTTAGCCATGCGAGATCGGCGTATCTCACATGACCACGCGACCCCCTGTGTAGGACATGATCTAATATTGCGGGAAAATTGATACATATCAAGGGTTATGACCCCCATTGTCTTTCATTGGGAATTGAAATACAATTGCTTCTGTATGTTTTATCGAAGACAGGTACAGTCATATTGTAAATATATTAAATTGAGGCAAATTTGATCATACATACGCAAATCTGGTGTACCGAAGCATAGTCCGCAGGTTCGTCGACAATTCCTCTGAACTCGTCTATCAAACTGACATCTTCCTATGTTTAATGCACAACGCCCTAATCTAAATTGATCCCATCTATCAAAACACGCACCATTGTCGACTGCTGTAAAGATAAATAATAACTTAATCATAACTCGAATGTTTTCAATATTTCAAATTGGAAGCGAGAAATAGCTGCTTCAGGTGATGAAATAACTAGACTGGTCTCCTGATGTTTTTTTTTTCAGAACACCCGACCTCACTTCCCTGGTGGACGTTCACTTCTCTAACCTGACTTGTTAGTTCCAAAGTTTTTACTTGGCTTCTGGATAGTGATTCGGACATGGATAAGTATGTTTGTTTTTATCATGAATGAAAACAGTTGCTAGCACCACAATAAAATGTTCTGCTTAGCATTGGCCCCAAGAGTCATCACAAGAGTGTTACTGTAAACAACTCTGCATGACAATAACTTTCGGGATACAATCAGCTGGTCCAAGACTTTATAGAATTTATCCCGTAAAACCATTATAAAGGTCAATTGTGAAAAAGAAAATACCATGCAATAAGGCCAAAGACCATGTAATCTGAGATAAGCAATATAATGGCAAATTGCGAATGCCAAACCCCGTTGTGGATACACAGATCTGGCAATCACACTTCTACTACAAAAGTTTCGTTAAGATATTTTAAAATTTTGTTTTATTCACAGCTGCATGGATTAATTTTGCAATAATTTTAAAGCAATTTTTTGAATTAATATAATATTCTTCATACGGAAATTTGGTTTATTGGACCATACTCTCTATTTGAAATGGGTAAAGGAGTGCTACACCTTCCTTCAAACGGATATAATATCATACATATAGTGATACGAAAGTTTGGTAAATTCGGACATAGCCCGCAACTAACATGGGAAAAGAGGAGCTTCACCTACCATTAAATAAATACAATATCATACATACGAAAATTTGGTATATTCGGGCATAGCCCACAAGTCTGTCGACAATTGTTTCTTATTCGTTGGTTAAACTGGCACCTTCCTCTTGCTAAATTTCTTCTACAGCGTCCTGGACGCCATATATCAAAACAATTTCCATTATCTACTGCAAAAAGTAAAATAAAAATTAAAGTGCATAAATAAACCCTCAAGTTTATTTTTTCTCTTGTACTTTGCTAAAATTTACCTAAGGAGCTAGATAGACGGTGCTCATTCTTCCGGAGCATCCGACACCATTTCCCTGGTTGGCTAAAGTTTAACTTAATTTGTCAGTTTTTAAAGATTTATTTAATAGCTTTTAGGAATGTAATTAAAACATAGATTGATATGTTTGTAGTTAACTTCAAAATGCTAGCGATGTGTATAGGTTGTTCACAATATTGTTTATAAACACGGGCGGGTTTAAATAACGTATATAGGTATTCGTTGCGTATCATTGTATAAATATATTTTGTCGAGTTTTACCTGACCGTTTGACCTATTATTTGAATATTAGATTGGACTAGACGTAAGACTGTGTTATTTAAGTAAGACCAAGCGTTTTATAATCATAAACGGTATCAAGTATTACTATCATCTATCCTCATATATCAACCTTATATAGCTCCTAAATTACACAATGGATATTCAAATAAAAGGTCAAACGACCAAGTCAAATTTGACGCACTATATAATGATTCCAATAATCTTCATGTTGCAAAGGTGTCTCATGACCTTGGGCTCGGGCCAAGGTCATATCGTAAAGTTCAAGATCGCAGCAAAACATTTAATCCTTGATGTTGAGGCGGGGGGAGGGGTTGCTTTTATGAGAAGTTAAGATCTGGATCACCTTGTAATTTTAAAGTGACCAGTTTGATCAGCCATTCCAATAATTCCAATAGGAACGTCTGAGCGACCGAATAGATATAAAGCGAATGAGTAAATACCTGGATGACATATAATTTTAGCCAGGATAATTTGTCTGATGTTACAACATGGAGTGAACTTCAAGAATAAGTAGTGAGGATCTTTTCAGAACACATGTCACACGGGTATATGGTTGTCACACCTATCATCACTACGGTAAAAGTGTCATTTCTACCGTGACACGGAAATAAGAGTACCAAATCTACCGACTCACGGGATATACCAGTCACACAGGTAAATGAGTGTTACACCTATAGTAACACCGGTCAAGGAGTGTCACAACTACTACCACACGCGTATAAGTGTGTCACAGCTACTATGAAAAGGTAAAGGCGTGACACACCTTCCATCACACTGGTATATATGTGTCACGCATACCATCGAATGGGTCTTTAAGTCTCACACCTACCGTCACAAGGATTAAGAAGTGCTAAACCTTCCGTCATACGGGTTTCAATCCTGCCATGGAACGAAAATATGAATACCACGCCTACTACAACGTGGGTATATAAGTGTCACACATACCGTTGCATGGGTGAAGGGGTAACAAGCATACCACCACACGGGTATAGGAGTGACAGATTTACCGTTAAACGGAAATCAAACTACCACACCTACGAGCATAGCCAACCATTGGCCTAAGCGCACTGCAAAGGTAAAAAAAATCTGCCACTTCAGTTACAGCTCATGGTGTCTCGATATAAATGAAATGTTTTTGACTTGGGTGGAAAACCTATTGAATAAATCAATCTAGACCTACCATCACTACAGGAGGGCGCGGTGGCCTAATGGATAAGACGTTAGTCTTCAAATCCAGGGTCTCTCACCGCTGTGAGTTCGAGTCCCGCTCGGACACATGTGGGAAAGTGAATTTTCCTTACCGTTGGCCTTTACTGATTCACCTGGTATCAGTATAATGGACTGGGGGAGTGGTACGCTTGTCTGCGGCGTACTGACTCTGTGAGCTAGCACGGTAAAGTCGTCCTGAGTGCGCGCTAGTACAAGGCAGACCATACAACACACTCGCACTTCACATGCATACACAAAATTGTTCATAGATTAATCCATAGAGATTAATTAAATAGTTCTCGTCGCAAATAGCTGAAAAATTGCTGATGCGACGTTAAGCAACATTCAACCAACCAACCTACCATCACTACAGTTGAAAAGTGACACGCCTACCGTCACACAAGTAAAGTCTTTAACTCTACACAGGTTTTGACGATTTACTGTATTACAGAACTATCTGTTACCATAGAAACTATAGCTACTCACTGTTGTTGAAACCACATGCTCCACACGCATGGGGGCAGGCATGTTGATCATTAGCCTGAGAACAAGTGGTTGTAGCACATGCAACACTGTCTGGTACACCGCAGTTTATTGCGTGTCCTGAAAAATAAAACAGCAAAACGTTTATAATCAGTTAATTTTCACTCCAAGTTATTTTTTGGTATCAAAACATTTCACAGAGCTTAAAGAACAGACCTGACGAAAGTTAAGCACTAAGCTAGCGAACAAGTGCCGAACTGTCAGTTCATCTCGGCTGCCTGTAACTAATTTTAAGTTTTTGCTAGCTGCCTACCCATTATTTTGTAACCTTCAAACCATCAGAAAGCAACCCTGCAATCAAGGTGTGACTCCTTTTCGTTAGTTAAGCGTTAAACTTTCGACAAGTCGGTACAGTTTGTATAACACGTTTGGGGTGTAAACCTAACCCTATAGAGTACATTGATCAGATGCAGGTATAGGTAAGCAACATTGACCTGTCCGCTTTATTTATGTGTAGGGAACGCAGGCGTTAATATCGTCTACCACATTATGAGTAATGCTCACTTCATAAAGGAGACATGCACTGTATATGTATCAACTTGAATCATAACATTACCAATTTAGTGGGTGGATCATCCCATATGCATATGCTGAGTAAAAGGTCAAGCGGACAGGCCAATGTTGTTTACCTATATAACACATATATATTGTACCATGATAAATATATAACCGAACATCTGTGACCTGTCCGCTTTACCTTTAATTTAAATATCTGCATTAATGTATAGGGAACTTTGTTTATTTTGTCAAAATAACCGGAGAAACCACTGACCTTCTGAAACTTGGTTGTGAGATCTACATGTACGAAACGCACTTATTTCAACGAATGAAATTTATTACTTATGGAAATAGAATATAACTTACCAGACACCAAAAGTAGCTTCTCTGTCCACAAAATGCCTACAAAATAAGAATAAATCAACCTTGATTTGAATTTCTCTCTCCCTCTCTCTCGTTCTTCGTTATCAAATAACTACTAACCATACAATCTAAATGTTATATTTTAATAATTATTCATAATTATTCTTGTAATAGTCTTACTTTGTTTTTTATTTATTTTATTTATTAATCCTTTGTTGCGCCGGCATGTGCTTGTTAAAAGCTGAAACTGTTGGTTTCACACCCATAGCTATCCGTGACAAGAGATATATTTCTGTGATCCGTAAGTTTAGTGAGTTTTGTGCAGCTAATTATGCTCTACTTTTGTTATAGTGCACACTTTGTCTTCCTTATACATGTTACAATGGAATTGTATTCCGAAACGGCCGTCTAGTGCTGTAAAATTAAAACTGGTATAATATGTAATTTAAGCCCCTGAGCCGATATCTCTGCTGGTGGCGGGTGCCCCGAGGATATCACCAACTCAGTAGGCAATAATTTCGTATTATTGTCAGAAATATACTATAATTGTCTAAATTTCCTGCAAGTAAAAATTTGAAATTTCTCAAAAATAAGGTATACTCCCTCATGCAAAGTATTTCCTTAACCTAATTTGATAAAATATATTTTGGTCCTTTGGGTAGCTATTCATCATCTTTAAAATAATTTTGGTTTCATAATTTTGGTCAAAGCACTACTGATGAGGAATTGTATTCCGAAACGGCCGTCTAGTGCTGTAAAATTAAAACTGTAAATGTAATTATACATGTTACAATGGCGCAAATCATGATACTTAAATCATTTTACTGGTGTAGCGTGTGCTACTTTTAAACAGTATAATTGTCATGTGCTGCTTTTGAATGTATTACTTCATAAAATTCAAAACTAGCACATGACAGGGTGCCCCAGTAGAGGCCCCAACAAGGAAAATATCCTTTTAAATTCGTGGTCTAACTGGGGTTGAACAGAGTATTAGTGGTGAGTATCATGCTCTAACTACTTTACCAGCACGGCAAAAGTTCATGTTTAAATTGTCAATGTTTCTCTTTGAATGAATGTCACGTATTGAGCAAATGTATGCCATGGTGTTATAGATAATAATTGACGCTAACACATAAATACTTTTTGCAATTATTTAACCATTATACTGTCTAGAAATGGCGTTTAGAGTGATATAACTTCCATTACCGTGCAAAGCAAACTAATCATAACGCGTTATTCAGTTTTCTTAAATTTCATTTCTAGGCAGTTCAATGGTTTTATTTAAATTTTGCAACTTTTGAAAATCTTTTTTTTTTTTCGAATCCTGAAATTAATTTAAACCACTGGCGTGTGCGATATGCAATAGCAATACCAATTGCTGGAACAGTCAATCAATGACGTCACGGGTATAGGCGTAAGCAAGAAGTGAGTAACGACACATTAGCAAATGTAACTATAGTCCGGTCTTAAACAGTGTAATACAGTCAAACATCATAAATGTAAATATTTGATAAAAAAATATTAAAATATTATCAAAGTTATTAACTATAAATTTATTATGTAAAATACATCATACAAACAGATAAAAATTACTTTTCCCCAAACCATATCGGTAATTCAGGATTTTGTTGGGGTGCAAATTTAGTGTGTACCCTGATATATTAAATTTCGGATATATTGAACTATTTTCCCCCGTCCCCTCATCTTCAATATATGGAAGTAATACTGTTCGCCATTAACTTGTTACAGCAAATCGCCTCGTATGAATACACTAGTTAGTCACAAATACATTTTGGAAATTAACATCTGGCTTTCCGTTTTATTATCAAGTTCAACATTTATTAAATCAATGTACTTTTAATTTTCACCTGAAATTATAATTTTGTCGAAGTAGCAAAAATAACACTAATTGTGAGGGGAAAAACTATTTTTATTGTGGTTATCAATGTGGAAGCTCCCATTTGTACTTGCCATTGCTTTATTACTACTTGCATCGAAAAGAAAAAAAAATGCCATTTTTTCTTAACTAATGACTTTGTGTTGACATTTTTATGCAGACTGAATATTACTGCAATCTTTTGCGTAAGTCATATCTGCCTTCTATATAAGGTTCCCAGCTTCAAAAGACCAATGAAATGTTATCCAATTTACTCTTTATTCATGATTTTCGATATCCAATGTATAAGGTATAAGGACAACCTACTGGAAAACTTTAATTTTTATTTACTGCTTAACTTACGTGGCCTTTGATGACAGGTTTAATTGCAATTTTGATTACTCCTTCATTATTTTAAAAAATACTTACCAACTAAAATTAACATCAATGTAAGAAGATTATAGCAGGCCATGCTATCTCTAAACCAGTATCACCAGCTGAAGGTATGCCAGAAACTTATTACCTGTTAACAAAATACATTTTAAAATGTGTGAATAAATACCTTATTATATTTTGTTTTATTTTGTTTATTTTATTTATTTTTTGTTCTAGAATAAATTGTCACCTTTTCTATTATTTTAAATATTGCATGTCAAAAATCAACTTAATAATCTATATTAAATGAAACGATGCTATAACTTTTAAATGAAGCTGGGGGGTTATTTGATATTCTGACTACATGCCCGTGTGTGACCCAAGGATATCACAAACTCAGTAGGCAATAATTGTGTTTTATTGTAAGAAATATACATTCGACTAAATTTGCTGCTAGTTAAAATTTGAAATTCCTCAAAAACTAAGGTATACTCATTCATTTCTTTAGCTAAAATATATTTTGGTCCCTTGGGTAGCTTTTCAACATCTTGATAAAAATTTTCGTTTCATAATTTTTGTTCAGGCAATTTCAGGAATTGTATTTCGAAACGACCGTCTAGTGTTGTAAAATTAAAACTGGTATAATATGTAATTCAAAAAAGTTCTTTTCAACAATTGTATATATCAAAATACTCAAATATAAAACACGTTAAGCCAACGTATACATAAAGTATACACTCTTTTTTCAATAATGCTCGCTCCGGTTGTGGGTTCGAACACCGGTCGGATCTGACCAAGATTTTAAAAAAGGAAGTTTCTGTTCTTTTGCCAAACACTTGGCATTAAGAAATGAAAGTCACGGGATCCTCTAATAGAAACTAAAACCCCGATTCCCCGTGCCGCGTTAGTATATTTCCTGCACTTTGCCCTGAGCGCACTGCACTGCAAAGGTAAAAAAAATCTGCCACTTCATCTGTAGCGGTAACGTCTGGATATGAGTGAAATATTTTTGACGGGGACGTAACACCCCATTCAATAAAAATCGCGATCTCGACCTCACACTTTACCATTGAACTACCGACTATTTTAATTTCATCGACGAAAAAGAGAATTTTAAAGTCCGTTCAAAAATGTGTTGGCCTTTTCTTTTTTTGTTTGTATCTTTTGTTTTCTTTCTTGCTCTTGACTAATTCGGCTATTGCAAACAACAGTAATTGATACAAATCAGCTCCTTCTATACAACCAAATTACAATTCTAAAGCGAAGTAAAAACTTCGAAACTTGAAAAGGCTAAACACGAGAACTTCCACCGGGGAAGTCTATTGTTTAATTAAATGAATGGATTTTACGTCCCAGTCAAGAATATTTCACTTATATTGAGACGTATCAACCAGGGGAGTGAGTCCTATTTAAGATGGGCAGTTGGTGAACTTAAAATATTCAAACGTCTACTTACAATTTCAATTCTATTGTAAAAATCTGGAACCAGTGGAGCATTCGAGTCCTGATCTGTACGTGTCTTAGTAGTATCAAGTTTACCACACACCTAACAATCCCTGGGACTCCCGACATATTTATACTCTATATCCATGTCCAAATATTTCTTAATCATCGGATAATTATTAGCGTTTTAATCAGGTAATTAAAATTGTAACCTTTAATTAACATTTCAATTAATAAAGCCACGCACGTTAACAAATGAGAGTGTATATGTTTTTTCTCGAGAAAACGTCGTTAACTTAGGCAAACAACATTGACCTGTTCGTTTGACCTTTCATAAGGAATATTCATATAGGACGATCTATTAAATAGATGGGTAGTGTTAGGATTCGCATTAAATGATAAACTATGCATATTATCTATGATGTAGACGAAATTAACAGCTGTGTACCCTATACAATAATGCCCTTGTCCTTGTCCATTATAAATATTTAAATTAAAGGTCAAGCGGACAGGTCAAAGTTGTGGACCTACAGTATAACATATTTTAAAACGTGATAAAACCTCTTCGTCATTTCAGGCAAATTAAGAAAATGAATGACTGGATGTATACATGTATGTATATAAAAAATTAAAGGAAAATATATATTTTCCACGAAATATTAAGGAAAACAATTAAATAAATTACAAAGAATTAAGTAGAGTTATCATTCAAAAATTTGAAAATATTTTTTTCCGGATTTTCCATCAAGATTAATCATCACTTCCTAATTCCCGTGACAAGCAGAAATAAATTATAGAGGTTTAATGATTAAGCATTGTTGAGAGTTGATGAGTTACTTTCATACTTATATTTTTTCTAAATACTTGAACTGGACTGGCCATGTATTGAGGAAAAAACAGACAAATGACAGCGCTGTTGCCCTTGGGTAAACTGCTGGGGGTAGAAGGAAAAGAGGTTGCCCTAAAACAACTTGGAGGCGGATGATTGAAGTAGAACGTAACGATGCAGACTGGAACATCTGGAATGAGACACGTCGTGTAGCCCTTGACCGACATAGAGGAATGACGTCCAGGCCTTGTATGAGAGAATTAGGATTAAAGCAAGGTGCATACTTGAACAATTAATAAGTCCAAATCAAATTTTTACTCCCTATTGTTTCATATTTAAAAGGCTTTGATAATTCTAGACTTGCAATATCCCAGAGCCAACAAATTATTTGTAAGCAGCTTGATTCGTTGTTTTCCTCAGTGAAACGAGATCTACCAAAGCGTTTTAACTATGAGACAAATACATTATAAGCAGGGGGACAACTTATATGACTGGAGACTTGACTTTTACGCCCCAGCCCGAATCAATAATCTCTTACTTATATCGAGGCGGTACAGTTCAGAAACTGGAGTAAACCGGAGTGCCCGGAGAAAAAACATCTACCCTCTGAAGCGCATTGCCAAACTTTCTTACACCAGGATTAGTCTCGAGTGGGATTCGAACCCAGGCGATGAGAGGCGCTGTAACCCATAAGCGTGCAATAAAAATAGACCACTAAGTCACCATGACTCCTTTGTACAAATTAAACGTTGATTTGACATAGTTTAAAACTTTTAATCAGCAGGATTTTGAGATGTTCAATATATGGCGTAGGCAAACTGCATTGAACAGTTCTATTGACCTTTTATTTAAATGTTAATCATGAATCTGTGTATTTTTGTAAAGGGAACATAAGTTCATGTTTTTGTCTACATCATGGTGAACACACATCTGTACGTAAAAAAATGATCGAGGACTTAAGAAAGTAAGGGAAAATTAAATTAACCGAAATTTAAAAGCTATATGCGTAAGTTCGTACATTGTGTATGTATATTTATAAGCAAACAACACGGACCTGTCCGGTTGACCTTTCATTAGGAATATTCACATAGAAGAATCCACCCAATAAATGGGTAGTAGTGTATTTGCAGTTAACCATGTGTATACAGGGTCCTTGATTAGTGTTTACATTATGTAGACAACGTGATGCCTATACATAAATACACTCTCCCATAATAAATATTTTAAATTCAAGGTCAAGCGGACAGGTAAAAATTGTTTATCTATATTAACTGCGAATCCTTACACAAAAGTGCGTCAAGTTTGACCTGGTCGTTTGACTTTTAATTTGAATAGTTGATCAGAGATATCCATAGTGTAATTTAGGGGTTGTATAAAAGTTGGTATATAAGGATAGATGATAGTAATACTGAGTACCGGGTGTTTATGGTAATGAAACACGCTGTCGTTCATAAATCACATAATCTATTGGCCAAATCTAAAATTCAAATTAAAGGTCAAACGGCCAGGTCAAACTTGACGCGTTATACCAATGTATTGCTTGGATACCCCTATATGAATATTCCTCAGGAAAGGTCAAGTCAACAGGTCAATGTTGTTTGTCTCTACAAAAAATCCCAGGCATTATCATCTTTGTTGGCATGTATTTTTGTTTATGATCCGTTGTATTGGCAAACACCAGTGACCTGTCCGCTTGACCTTTAAATAAAATATTATGGATCAGTACATTTCCGTATAGGGAGCAGAGTTGAGTTGAGTAATGGTGTTTAACGTCCCAGTCAAGAATATTTCACTTTTATCGAGACGTTGCCAGCTATAGGCGAAGGTGCAGAAATTTTGCCTGTGCGTTGCGCTGATGGCATTATACAGCAGGGTTCTTTAGCGTGCCAAGCCCACCGTGACACGGGACCTTGTTTATTTTAAGTTCCCATCCGAAAGAGCCGTGATTTTCATTTCGTAATGCCGAGTGCTTGGCGAAAGAACAGTCACTACCCACTTTCAAGTCTTGGGTCAGACCCGGCCGGGGATCGAACCCACGGCCTTCCACTAACGGAGCGAGCACTCTACCAACTGAGCTACCTGTATAGGGAGCTGAGGTATTTTATTTCATCTACATCACGGGTGTACATTACAATGTCACAAACTTACTGTAAACGTATTTAATTTCGCGTGTTTTTATTTTCGCGGTATAGGAACTTTAGACATATCCGCGTAGATAAATTCTCGCGTTTTTGAAATATGCACTATAACACAATATTAAAGCAAAATATAATTTTCGCTTGGTTCTTATTTTCGGGCAAAACAAACGACCACGAAATAAGCGAAAATAAGTACAGCGCCAAAAATAAATACGTATACAGTATATCACTTGTCTAAGGTGTACTAGTTAACAGACTTCAGCGCCATTCACCACCTACATGTAAGTTCAAAACCAACTAAGGGTAGATCCTGGTTTTAATGTCAGAAAGCTTGTCAGTGTTTTTTCTCAAGGCACTCCGATTTCCTCCACATTCATAAACTAACCGCCTCGATATAGGTAATATTCTTTACGGGGTCGTCCAAACCCAACTTGGGGCAGATTAAGATGTTTGTCAGTGTTTTTCTCCATGCACTCCGATTTCCTCCACATTGATAAACTAACCGCCTCGATATAGGTAAAATTTTCTAGACGAGGTCGTTCGAACCCAATTTGGGGCAGATCCTGCTTTTTATGTTAAGTTGTCAGTGTTTTTTCTCTAGGCACTCCGATTTCCTCCACATTCATAAACTAACTGCCTCGATATAGGTAAAATATTCTTGATTGGGTCGTTCGAACCCAAATTGGGGCAGATCCTGGTTTTAATGTTAGGAAGTTTGTCAGTGTTTTTTATCTCAGGCATTCCGATTTCCTCCACATTCATAAACTAACCGCCTCGATATAGGTAAAAAATTATTATCGGGGTCGTTCTAATCCAACTTAGGACATACCCTAGTTTTAATTTAATTAAGTTTATCAGTGCATTTCTACAGGTACTCCGATTTCCTCCATATCCATCAACTAACCGCTTCGATACAGGTAAAATTTATATTCTAGAAGGGCGTGTACACAGCTTTTAATGAATGTGTGTTTTACTATGTATCTTTAAGGAGGACATGTCTCCATTGTGATTGTTAACTGAAAAGTACTTTTATTTTTATCCTATAGCCAAATGCACTGACAAATGCATATCAAATTAACTCAAAATGCATAATGTTTTATGAACAAGCAAAATCAGTGATCCCCTGCCAATAGGTACTTTTTTTGATCTACACTTCTTAAAGGGTCACAACTGCATAGTTTTTGATAATTACTCCGATGAAGAATTGACGGATCGCCGGCCACGCCCACAATATTTCGACAAAGACCTGCAACACAAAAAGAATGAAATCGTGGCATACATTGTGCAATTTAATGACGTCACTGACACTAGTACCATGCCATACATTGTGCAATTTAATGACGTCACTGACACTAGTATCATGCCAATGCTTTGGTACCGTAATGGCGGCCAGTGTCGGAACATAAAAGCCATGGCCGGCGATACGTCAACTGGCTAGACGGAATCACGGAAGTTCGAATTTATATTCTCCTTCCTTCTTCGGAAAGCGGGAGATAATATTTAAAAATTTGTGGATGTAAATAATAATAGAAAAAACCAATTCAGTCAAACCTGCCTTAAAGGCCACCTCTATATAAGGGCCACCTGCTTATAAAGGCCAGTAGAATTGTGTCCCAATTGTTCTTTATTCATATTATTTGAACCTGTATATAAAGGCCACCTGCCAGTAAAGGCCACTTTTACTGGTTCTCTTGGGTGGCCTTTATAGACAGGTTTGACTGTAATTATAGAAAAAAAACAACAGTCAGCCAGGTATAATATTTATTTCATATAAAATTAGACACACTCAGACAAAACGAAAATAAACAGTTTGAAAAGAATTTCTTTTTTTGATAAAAAATTAAAATCGGAAAAGTTCAAAAAGAATTCCTTTTGTAGATTAAATAATCAAAACCGGAAAAGTACAAAAAAGTAGGCTCTGCCTGTTTCAATTTTCATAATTATACAAGGTTCATCCCAGTTAATTTTTGCAAAAATTTATATAATCTTTCATATTTTTTTGTAATTTTTCAATACAATACCAGGCTTGCCCTTGATATATTTGACGCCTTATAGTTCAATGTTCCTTTCACACACGTGGCAAGTGTAGCTAGCTAAACAGGAGGTGTTTATCCCTCCGGGGCACCCGGCCTCACTTCCTTGATAGAAGTTCACGTGTCTTACCTGACTTGTCAGTTCCAAAGTTTTTACTTTGCTTCTTGGTTGTGATTTGGACATGAATTAGTATGTTTATTTTTTATTCTGACGGCGAATATGTTAAAAGTTTTGGATGTAAAATAATAATAAAAAACACTAGTCAGCCACGTATAATATTTCTTTCATATAAAATTACAGACGAATTCAGACAAATAACAAAACTTAAATACTAGTAAAAAGTTTAAAAATATTTTTTTTTTAATAAAAAATCAAAATCGGAAAAAGTTTTGAAGAATCTGTTTATAATTAAATTCAAAACTGAAAAAATACAAAAAATAGGTTCCGCCTGTTTCAACTTTTAAAATTATATAAGGTTTTTGACAAAATTTATATTATCTTTCATATTGATTTGCAAATTCCAATACTTTAAAAAGAACGTTATGAGCTAAATCAGACCTTCAAAGCTACTCATTTCATTTCTATGTTCTTGAATACTTTCACAATTATTCGTTTATTTTTATAGTACTGTACCAGAATTAAGCTCAAGAAAGACTAAATGTCTGATCGTAAAACGGAAATATAAAATAATATTGAAAAAACTCAGAAAATATCCAAAATATTTTCAAAACTGGAAAAATTGTGTTCTAATTAAACAAGTCTATTTAAATTATATGAAGCAAGACATCTTGGCTTGATATACAACACCAATTTAAAACAGGTTTTTACCTCATTGAAAAAGTTATCAACTATAAATAATATTACGACACATTAGAGTCACACGACATTGACCTGTCCGCTTGACCTTTAATTTTAATATAATTTTGCCTATACGTTGCGCTGATGGCATTATACAGAAAGGCTATTTATCGTGCAACGCCTATCGTGACAGGGGACCTCGTTTATTTTAAGTTTCTATTCGATAGAATCGTGACTTTCATTTCCGATTTCTCATTCTCTTCATCACCTCATGAAAAACAAAAACTCAATTCCATTTCTTATATTTACAATTCATCAACAATTAAGTGTTACCTAAAATTAAAGTCAGTTAAATAATATACAATGTATGTTTTTGACACGTAGCGGCTGGATGAACAAACTCGTGGGGACAGCAAGTTGACCTGAATCCTTGATGACAAGTGTCTCTGTTTGGCGGACAAAAAAGTAATCCCTTCAAAGTACAGTTTTATTACATTCTTTATTATAACTTTTGTTCTTACATTTTCATGATAATAATTTTATTGCAAAATGTAAACAAAAACACGTGTAAAAACGTATTACTTAATACAAGTACACATTATGTATTCATGCGCCATTGATAAAAAAACCAAGGTCAACATTACGTCATGAAGGTCACGCGAATACCCCGTTGCCTTCATGCACAGGTGAAGCCAATCAGTCGTTGAAGCTTCATTGAAGGAGTGTTAATCAGATTGTAAATATTTCGTAATGCCGGGTCCTTGGCGTAAGAACAATCACTACCCACTTTCAAGTCTTGGGTCAGACCCGGACAGGGTTCGAGCTCACGACCTCACTTATGGAGCGAGAACTCTACCAACTGAGCTACCGCAGTGGTGTCTTATATTTATTATTAACAAGTGTATTGGTGTTTATGGAACACATCGAATAGTCTCTTTTGTCTACATTTTGGGAAGTATTTATTTCAAACACAACTTTATACCTTTATTGATTTTGAGCGAGGGAGATATGAACATTTGTTCACCTGCAATAAGTTATTTTCTGGAGGTCGAAGCTATACGGATATGTGACTTGTTATTTGTTAAGGGTGAAAAAATGTTCATATCTCCATAGCTCAAAAGCAATAAATTGTTTACTATTATACCGAAATGAAAGTAACTGTGATAATAAAAAAATATTTTATCAACGTTCAACTCTTACTCGTTTTTTCTCCTATCGGAATTCATGGGAGGCACACTAGAACGTCGAGTTGGGTTGAATAATGGTGTTTAACGTCCCAGTCAAGAATATTTCACTTATATCGAGACGTCGCCAGCTATAGGCCAAGGTGCAGAAATTTTGCCTGTGCGTTGCGTTTATGGCATAATACAGCAGGGTTCTATAGCGGGTTATTTATCGTACAATTCCCACCGTGACACAGGACCTCGTTTATTTTAATTTCCCATCCGACAGAACCGTGACTTTCATTTCGTAATGCCGGGTCTTTGGCGTAAGAACAGACACTACCAACTTTCAAGTCTTTGGTCATGACCCCACTTACGGAGCGAGAACTCTACCAACTGAGCTACCGCAGTGGTGTCTTATATTTATTATGAACTATTGTGTTGGTGTTTAGGAAACACAGCGAAGTGTCTATTCGTCTACATCATGAAAAATATTTATTTCAAGAGGCTGTGGTGGCCTAATGGATAAGACGTTAGTCTTCAAATCCAGGGTCTTTTACAGCTGTGAGTTCGAGTCCCGCTCGGACCTTATGTGGAAAAGTGAATTTTCCTTGTAAAAGTGAATTGTCCTTGCCTTTGGCCTTTACTGATTCACCTGGTATCAGTATAATAGACTGGGGGAGTGGAACGCTTGTCTGCGGCGTACTGACTCCGTGCGCTAGCACATTAGAGTCGCCCTGAGTGCGCGCTAGTACAAGGCAGAACATACAACACACTCGCACTTCACATGCATACACAAAATTGTATGATAATCCAGAGATTAATAAACTAGTTCTCGTCGCGAATAGCTGAAAAATTGCTGATGCGACGTTAAGCAACATTAAACCAACCAACCAACATTTATTTCAAACACACAACGTTATACCTTTATTGATTTTGAGCGAGGGAGATATGAACATTTGTTCACCCGCAATAAGTTATTTTCCCGAGGTCGAAGCTATACGGATATGTGACTTGTTATTTGTTAAAGGTGAAAAAATGTTCACATCCCCCTCACTCAAAAGCAATAAATTGTTTATTATACCGAAATGAAAGTAATCGTGATAATAAAAAAATGCTTTTATCAACGTTCATCTCTTTCTCTTTTTTTCTCCTATTCTCCTAGTGATTCTGGCATTGAATAGTAGGTTTGATTTTATTTAAAATATATCATTTATATTGAAATTTTGATATTAAAAAAAACTAGTTTATTTGGTTTACTAAAATAAAATAATTGAAAATATGTTATATTTGTAGCCTTAATGTTAATTTTCAAATCGAAAAATGCATGAAACAACAAAATGATACAATTTTTTTAAACTCTAAAATATTGCAGTATACAATCGGCTACTTTAATTTCTGCCTCTATCATTATTGTAAGGTTATCGTTATCACAATCACTTGATAATGCTATGATAATTCATCTTAACAAAGCATAAAAACATTTCAAATTTGTAATAGTTTATATATCCACTCAAAACCTAATGTGATATTATGTTGATAGTTTTTTATTTGTTATATATTTATAAGAACTTTTAATTATGTAAATGTGTTATAGCAAGAGAAATGGACCTTGGTGATCCGGAACGCATGTTTCATTTGCACCTCTTTTCAGAAACAATGGGTCAACTTCAATATCTCTCAAAAACGAAGAGTCTTAACTTTAAACTATTTTGCACTTTGGTAGTAAATATTTAATTTAACAGACATATTTTTGATGAATATTTTTACTTTTTATTTCTCAGCTTTTTCTGCAGTGAAATGTGTCAAATACCTAAGAAATGGCGATAAAAACAATTGGGTGATTTCCAGCTTACAGTACCCTGCAACAGTATGTCTTTTAAGGATGCAAGGCCCTCGGAACCCAAGAGGTCAATGTCGACTAGTATTGACAGTCACGATTTCGATTATCGATTGACATTTTCAAAAATCGATTGTCGCTAGTAAAAGATCGTATGGTACGCATAACCACCGGAAGAAACTACAAGAGAACACGAAGACAACAATGGCAGCGGCCGTAGAAGCTGTCCATCATAACCATGAGGAGGCGGTCGATATATTGCAAGTAGAACGTGAGATCTTTCCCTACCCAGGAAAAACGAAAAGCAAAGTTTTGAACTATTTCGGATTTTATAAATCAAAAGAAGGCCCAGTGTCAAAAGAGACTTTAGATATGAAAAAACTATATGTAGAGTGCGCAAGACTTACCAAAACAAGCGTATGTTTTTTTGCTACAGATATTTTTAGTACAAAACAAACTGAAAGTAAAAAATTATAAAGCTGTGGTTTTGTGATCGATATTGAATAGAGTACCGGTAATATTTATGATTTTATCTACTTTTTAGATTTTGGTCAGAAGCGTAATATCGTTAATTGATTCAATTAACAGATTAACGGCCCCCTCTTCTAGATCACCGTCGGTCAATTCTAACTAGAGAGATGGTATTTCTTTTAAATACTACATTTTTTTCTCAATGGACTGAAAAGAGTCACTGCTGAAATTCAAGTATTAAAGTGCCTAAAGTTCATAGAAAATGGCATCTCTCTCTCTCAAGCATATTTAATTTGTTATTTTGTAAACCTATTTTGATTATTTTATGTTTAATTTTAGGTAGTACAACAAATTTTCAGTTGCATATTGATAAAGAACATGGGGGGATAACTTCAGGAGTGAAGACACCAAAGGCACCTGTTCCAATAACATCCTTCACAGAGTAAGTGGCACTTGAAAAAATTTCATCAGAAAGACAGAAACAAACAAATGATGCTTTCAATAAACTTCATTTTTTCACAATCTCTTATCCTTATCGATACAAATTGTGCATCTTTGCTTGCTCTTGCTGATATGTTTCTTTATTCTTATGAAGCAGAATTTAAATCCCTGGGCCGATATCTCTGCTGGTGGCCCGAGGATATCATACACTCAGTAGGCAATAATTTCGTATCATTGTCAGAAATATACTATAATTGTCTAAATTTCCTGCAAGTTAAAATTTGAAATTTATCAACTAATGTATACTCCCTCATGCAAAGTATTTCCTTAGCTTAATTTGGTAAAATATATTTTGGTCCTTTGGGTAGCTTTTTAAAATCTTCAAAATAATTTTGGTCTCATAATTTTGGTCCAAGCACTACTGATGAGGAATTGTATTCCGAAACGGCCGTCTAGTGCTGTAAAATTAAAACTGGTATAATATGTAATTAGTTCTGTAAAGAAGACTATCGCAAAGTCATTTAACTTCAAATAGATATATAGATGACATTTTGTCTCTTAACAACCCAAAATTTGGAGATTATGTGAATGCCATCTATCCGAGCGAGCTTGAACTAAAAGATATATATGTCCGATTCCCCAATTTGTTTCATATTTAGACTTTTACCTTAATCATGACGCCCACAAAAGGCAACATTTGAAACTCTACGACACAAAGGGAAGACTTCAATTGTTCTATTGTATCATAGTCAACTTTCTATATACTCAGCAATATACTTGACATCCTTTTGTCCCATGTTCCTTTCACACGTGACAGGTGTAGCTAGCCTAACTGGAGGTGCATACCCTTCCGGAGCACCCGACCTCACTTTTCTGTTAAAGGTTTATGTGTGTTACCTGACCGGTCAGTTTCTAAGTCTTTACTTTGCTTCTGGATTGTTACTTGGACATGGATTAGTATGTTTGGTTTTGACTAATAATACCCCAATAATAAAACAAGCTTTGCTCACGAAGCCTAAACTTTGTGGACTGCCAATGTTTGCAGATATATGTGGTATTTAATACCAGAAAAAAATCAATAAAATTTTGTGAGCTATGGATAAATTAACTACTGTATGTCCATAAATTAAGTGCACGTGGTTTTTATTATTTTGTTCGGTTAAGATACTTTTGTAAATAACATTCTTTCATTCTTACAATTAGTATGTTGGAATGACTATTATATTACTTTCAGAATTACTTTTTTCTTCAGTGGAATGTTTATTCAGAATATTTAATGCGGTATTAGTGATTGCTCTATTATTTTTCAGATGATTCATCCATAAAGAAATCGTGAGCCTCGTCAAAGTTACTACCAAGCACCGTCAGATTTCAATGAAATCAGAACCTCTACAATCGATGTGACTGTCACAGATACCGAAAATAATAATAGACATTGTGATTGCCTAACAGATCTATCAGAAATATCTGAATAAAAGGGAGAGTTACACCTAATGTTAAGTTTGATAGGGACTGCAAGGGAATTAAAGGGGTAGATGATAACGTCGGTCAGATTTCAAAGCCAGGAACTCTAAGGGAATTAAAGGGGTAGATGATAACGTCGGTCAGATTTCAAAGCCATTCATGTCTGATTATGCCAGTGATAAAACGGTTATTACGTGCAAAAAGGTCGAATCTTACATATGGCCTGCTTAGGGAAAAAGAGTCGTAACTCTATTTTATATAATTTAAAATATTATCATTTTTGAAAATATCAGTGTTATATCTGTAATATATTTTGACAATTTAACCGAAAAAGCCTTAATTGTTGAAAATGCTGTCGTAAGTTCAGTAATAGGTTGACAAAGTTTTGGGAAATAAGGTCCATAGTGACTTACGACTTTCTGTTTCTGATTTTTTCTCAATACATTAGATGTAATTCAGGGAAAGAAAGGCGTAACTATATCCACTTTCATTGAGTGATATTTTGAAGATATCATTTTTTAATTTATTATCACTGGCTTATAAACCATGTTATTTATGACTAATAAAGAACTTTACATGCAAAACATATCAATGTAAGTGGCGATTTATAAAATAAAATACATATGTGTAAAGTGGAACAAAGACTGAGTGAAAGAATTTCCTTAATCACATAGGAAGTTTTGAGGCGACAAAATTAAAAACACAAGAAATGAAGAAGTGATTTCCTATAATCATGTAAGTAATTTTTGTTTTTTAAAGGGGATATTCAAAAAATTAAATGCTGATGTAGTACTTAATGAGCGCAAATAAATTAAAACTAGTATTTATAATGTAAAATTAGTATTATAATCTCATCAGCAGTTGTTTCATAAGCTAGTATTGAATCACCCCATTCATTTATGATTTCAATCTTAACAAATATCCTACAGTTGGAAGTATTAGCTACATGAACAATGATATAATCCAAACGGTGTTTTGAGTTCAATTTATAGATCTATATGAAATTATTGTATTCAAAGTCATAAAAAAAATTCCTAAACAGGTCCTAGGCAATTTCCTACCTCTGAAAAAAGTTCTTTGGCATATATATACTTAATTTAAATAAAGATAATGGTGTGTTGTTTTAAATTTTTTTTTAAAAATAGTTGAAGGGGTTCAAAAGTAACTTTTATTTAATACTTTGTCAAATAAATAAATAATTAATTGTAATCAAAATTCAATGAAATATTTAACTTATAAACATATAATTACATATTATACCAGTTTTAATTTCACAGCACTAGACGACAGTTTCGGAATACAATTCCTCATCAGTAGTGCTTGGACCAAAATTATTTATAATCTAATATAGTTATTGACAAAATTGTCATTAACGTATATAAAGGGGTATAACTCATTACGTTAGCTTGTCAATCATTGTTTATTTTTTAAATAAATCAGTATATACTATGTTGTAAATTGGATGGTCTGAATTGAATTTGATACAATTTTATTCAGTTTCAAATTATTTTGGATTGTTAATAATAAATAAAATGTTTTATCATCAACTTATTAAATAATTAACAGTAAATTGCTTTGTTTAGTTCTTACATGGATTGTTTTCAAATTTCGGGTTTCATAGACCTAATACTTTGCCCAGAATGTGGTGTTTTCAAAGCCAAATTGAAAAAGTTGGATAAAACACAAGCCTACATCGAAAAAAGTACTTACGAGCATGTTTAGAATATACACAGACCTTTATGGATGTAACATTTTCAAAAGCAAAAAGAATTCAATGGCAGAATACAACATTGAATACAAAAGACAGACTTGACTATGTTAATGACTGTATTATATTAGAAAAAAACTAAGAACAAAATTCAGACAGTAGTGATTCAGAGGATGAACTACCTCTTATGCAATTAAAGAAAAGACAAAGAGTGACTGACTTAGATTTTGAACTTGAAGACGATATTCCATTACTGAATCTAAAAACCACATTCAATAACATTGATGGTTCTAGTAATAAAATTCAAAATGAAAATGACAATGTCATTCATTGCTCTAATAATGAACCTGATGATGATATGCCTCTGGCAAATTTAAAACAAAATAGCTGGAATAAATGCACCGATACTGATGAAATAAAAAATGATGACGACATACATGATCTCGGAAAAAAACTTGAAACAATTGGGATTCTACTAGATGCATGTATTCCTGACTATGAACCAGAAACTGTAATTTCAGTTGAGGGAACTGATATAGAACAAAATCAAATGAACACTTATACATCTGTTTCAAACTCTGTGGAAGATTACTTTGTTTATTTAGGATACCCACAAAGTCCATTATGATAAAGATTCTCTAAAAGTTGATGTTACTTATGGTTCTAAGTATAATAATACACAAGGGTTACAACCAAGCTTATATTCTACTCCTCAAAGGTTGTCAAGGCAATACTTGCCTGATCCGAAAAGTGGTGAATATTCAATGCATGGTGGTTTAAATTATTTGAAAGATGATATTACCAATAGTTCTAAAATGCAATGAAGTTTGTATTTAAACCACAAAAGTCACTAAGGTTTAGCTCTAATGACATTGTTAGACGCGAGAAAGAGCCCAATAAATTTGATGGTAAATCAGTAACTAACTTGGAGTGATTTTATTTCACAATTTGAGGATGTTTCGGATTGGAATAAGTGGACTTATAGGGAGATGGGTTAACAGTTGTCAATGGCACTTAAGGGTGATGCATTTAAATTGATAAGTAGTTTGACTACTGATCAAAGGAAAGATTACTTTAAACTTGAGAAAGTGCTTCAGCCAAGGTATTATGCCAAGGAGAGGGCTCCTGCTTATAAAAGTGAGTTCAAGACAAGACGTAGGCAAAGGGGTAAAACTTTGGAGGATTTTGGCTATTCTTTGCGTCGGTTGAGTCATTTTGCATACCCTGATCACCCAAAATCCCAAATAAGGTTCGTAATGAATTGGTGGTTGATAGGTTTATTGAAGGTTTGGTTGATTAAGAGATGGGCATTTATGTTTAGTTTCAGCATCCTAAAAGTCTTGAAGATGATATTTCATATGCGGTAGACTTCGAAGCTTTTGAGAAGAAGTATAAGTCGAGTACTTGTGTTTTAAAACCTATGGAGTTTGAAGATATTCAGTCTATGAGGGCTAAAGTCAACACTCCTTGCAAAGATGACTTGTTTAAGGAAAGGGAGTCTGCCATTGCGAATTATTCAATGATTGTGTCATTCAACATAGAAGGGGCACACGGCATCGAAATGCTGATTGACTCTCAAGGAGACCATATTCGCATTGTAAACGCTCTGATTGCTCAGGGTGTTCTAAGGAGCCTAAAAAACATTTGGTTATTCAAGGTTAAAGTAAGCTTGTTCCAAATGATGCTCCCCTTATTGTGGAAAATCGGACGTGTTCAGGTGCAGATTTGTCGGATTCATTTAGTGATCTTGAGACTTATAATGATCCTGTAAACTCCCAATCTGGTGATAATTCTAGTTAATGTTCTGATACTACACCAAACTGGTTACTTACTTAGTCTTATACTCAATTGTGTGAGCTGCAAAAACAAAAGATCATAACATTAAAAAGTTATTGCAGTTGAAACATAATTTTGATGAGAAACCTCAGCGGCATTATGTGTGCAACACTAGTTCTGAAATTCGGTGTCTTTGGTCTGTGTGGGGACATCTTGAAGTAAAGAATGATCTATATTACAAATGGTTCTTGTCCAATGGAGGTCATAGGTTGTTGCTGGTAGTCCCTCAGGAAATACACAAAATCTATCATGTACGAACTGCATAACAAGCGCACATCTGGTCATCTAGGTAGAGTGAGTGAGTAATGGTGTTTAACGTCAAGAATATTTCACTTATATCGAGACGTCGCCAGCTATAGGCGAAGGTGCAGAAATTTTGCCTGTGCGTTGCGCTGATGGCATTATACAGCAGGGTTCTTTAACGTGCCAAGCCCATCGTGACACGGGACCTCGCTTTTTTTAAGTTCCCATCCGGAAGAACCGTGACTTTCATTTCGTAATGCCGAGTGCTTGGCGAAAGAACAGTCACTACCCACTTTCAAGTCTTGGGTCAGACCCGGCCGGGGATCAAACCAACGACCTCCCACTAGGTAGAGATAAAACTTTGAATTCTATTCGTAGGTTCTTTTGGTCTGGAATGTCCTCTGATGTTCGTAGGTGGTGCAAACATTGTCATTTGTGTGCAAGAGTTAAGCATTTTCCTGTTAAAGGTAGTTCACCTCTTAAAGAGGCTCTTAAGCAGTCTTCTGTTAATGAGCCATTACATAGGATTGGTGTAGATATTGTTGGTCCTTGTCCAGTTACTAAGAATGGCAATGAGTTTATCATAGTTATTTGTGATTATTTTACCAAGTGGATGGAATGCTACCCGGTTCCTAATCACATGGTCTTGACTGTGGCAGATAAACTTGTTTGTCGGTTTGGGGCTCCGAAGCAAATACATTCCGATCAGAGAGCAGAGTTTGAATCTCAGTTGTTTTCCATCTTGTGTGAAAATATTGGTGTCGATAAAACTAGAACAACTCCATATAGACCCAAGTCAGATGGACTTGGACGTTTTAGTAGAACCCTTATTCAGATGTTATCCATTTTTTGTTAATGAAAACCGTTCTGATTGGGATGACCATTTACCATACCTACTCATGGTCTATCGTTCAACTGTTCATGAAAGCACTAAGTGCAGTCCTAATATGTTAATGCTAGGTAGGGAACTCTTTGTGCACTGGATTTAAAGGTTTGAGATCCACCGGATTAATATCCAGAAAGTTGTCCGGTCTTTTATGTTGAGTGACTTTAGCAGTCTATGAAAAAAACCTTTGAATTTGCAAACCAACAGTTGGGTCAGTCATCTGTTTATCAGAAATGGTATTATAACCGTTTTTTTAAACCCCGTACTTTCGAAGTGGGAAGTTTTGTTTGGCGTTGGTACCCTTCACTGGCAAACATTAAACTGGGTTTAGGTTGGACTGGTCCCTTTTGTGTTATAGAAAGGTTGTCTCAAGTCACTTATAAAATACAGAAAAACCCCGATAGTCCAATACTGGTCATTCATGTTGATCATTTCAAGCCATATGGAGGTGCTGATGTTCCTAGTGCCTGGTTAGATAATGAGCTCCAAGAAAGAGCTTGATGATGAGTCTGATGGTCATCTCATGGACTTGTCTAGTACTGACGATGAAGCACTTTCCCCTCCCCAGGTCATTTTTACGCCACATAGAGCCACTCGTGCAAGTAGACGAGTAAAGAAATCTCTTTAGGGTTTGACTTAATTGTAATAAAGTAAAAGATACAAAAGAAAATACATAAGTTTTGAATTTTAATAACTATTTTATATGTGGAATCTCAAATTGATTGTTAGTTGAAATTTTAATAGAAATCAAAAAAATAAATCTGATCATTTCAAAATGAGGACAAATAAGCTTTTATACATACATTAGAAAAGGATAAATTACTTTTCTAAATAAGACATGCTAATTACAATTTTATTTACATGGCGATTTAGAATACGTAACATATTCAAAATTTTGTAAAGAACTTAACGCGCCATGCTAAGTCGATGCAGGTGTTTGGCCTTAATGTTAATAACATGACATAATATGTTTGAGTAAAACTGAAATAAGTCGTGGAACTTATTTTCCATTTTTTGTCAGGTAATTTTAGTAAACACGTCGGAAGTGATAAAGCAATTAAATGTCCGGCTTAAGACAATTGAGGGTTACGCATCTACAAATAAATCTAGCGTGGATCTTGAATTTGATTAATATTAACTCGTCAGGGAAGGCAGGGGTGCAATAAGAAAATCTGTAAAGATTAAACAGTCATAAATACGAAAAATAAATACGAATCTCCTTATGATTATCTCAACTTAGGGACGTCACGATTTGTAGATAATTAGATGTTTTTCCCATACTGGTCACTTTATGCTAGTTACCAGAATAAATAACATCTGAAACTAAAGATTGAATTAATTTTCATTTAGGTGAGTGCAAATATATATTTTATTCAATTTGAGGTTATTTCAAAAGACAAAATTGAAATAAGTCAATGGATATAATTTATCATTTTAAATTCTGTAAAAGAAAAATTCAACCCAGGTTAATATGTAAGTTTTAAGTAAAAGTTTTGAATTACTTAGTTGGTTCAAATTTGGACTGTAAGCTGTAATGGTTACGTTTTGAATTAATATTATTTCCGAAAGAAAGTTGTGCAAAGAGATATAAATACTGTTTGTGTACCTTGCTTCTTTACAAGGTAACTAGTTTGGCTTACATAGACTTGGATTTTCCTCCAAATCTTGGAGCACTGAAAGTTGTTAAATTTAACAAATATTATATTTAAATTACAAAAGTTTGGAAATTAATAATTTTATTTTGGTTGTTTGTTTATTCATTTTAAAGTTGCATTTCATTAAGTTTACAATTCACAAAGATGTTTTACAAGCTCAAAGTGTAATGGCTCAAGTCTAAAATTTTGTGAATGGTTCTTTAAAATAGATGTGTTCCTTGTTGAAAACTGTCATCTAAAACGGCGTGGTCAGGAAAATGGGCAAGATTAATAAATCGTTAAAATCAAGTTTGTTTGGGCATATAACATAAAGTAAGTGAATCGTATGAGCATGTAATCATTTCGAAAGATTTGTAAATCAGCTCTTGCACTTATTATAACAAGGAAACAGTAATTTTGTAAATTTATAGATATGTTCTTTTGGATTCTGTTGAACATATATTTATTTTGTAGTTAGCAAATAAACATGTATTTTATTCTCAAATCTTTGAAAGAAAAATTGTGAAAGTGACTTATTTTATTTTATCGAAGTTCATTGTGATGAGTTGCATATTTCCAGTTTTAACTTTGGAGTTAAAAGCATTTTTAACATGACTACCGGTATTTGAAAGTGTATTTTGGATTAACTTTATGTAATTTTATATTATGGAATTAATGAAATATGACTTGATTTGATTTGATTATTTATATGAATAACACATGTTGTGACTTTATGCTAGTGACTAGAATAAATAACATCTAAAACTAAAGATTGAATTAATTTTCATTTAGTTCCAGAGCATAAAAGATTCAGAAGGCATTTAGTTGCATGATATAATCCTTGGTAGTGATGTCCATATTGTTAATAGTATCTTTTCAGTATTTTTCATAAATGTCCACATTGTCTAAATGTTAAAAATTCCTATTTTATCACCTGGTCAATCTAACCATATAAACATATCAAATTAAACTACTCTATCTAGCCTTAATAGACATGTCTTGCTCTCACTTAATTTGCATTACATAAAAATAATAATTTTTGTGCTAACATTTTCAACTGTGACTATGTGGGGTGACTTTTGCCATTGATCATAGGTAACATGGTATCAAAATAGCATAGAGGTTATTTTTTAAAATATTTCAATTTAAATGTCGTATTGAAGGCAATTGTTTCTGATCGACAAAATTGTACTATCAGTGCTACATCACTGTACAGTATCAGAAATGGGATTGTGACTGATCACCACACTTCTATTGCTGATTCTGCCATCTAATCCTAAAAAATAAAATGCATAAACATTAGTGTTTGAGAGCATGATATTATAATAAAATAATCTGTAGCATGTTATTCAAAACTTTTTTCTTATATATATAAATATATTTCCAGATTACAAATATGGCTGATATCTTATACCTCGATGTTGCCTCTTCCGACATGATGTCGCTAGATGATGATTTGAGAAAACCCTTTCCTGAGGGAGGAATGGAATGTGAGATGGTAGCTTGCACTAGGCAAGGGAACATTGCGACCCTGGCAAACTACCACAAGCACTGGAATAAATTCCATGAGGCGTTAGTTTCACATTTTGATGTGACGTCCGGTGGCATGATGCCAAAAAGCATAAAGAAAAGGAGACCGAGATACTTATGGGTTCGGTCGTGGCCGAACTCCAGGTACATCCCTCCGGGGGATGTGTTACCACCAAAAACCTACCATGAATGTTGAAGCCAGAGAGGCTGCTAAACACAAAAGGGAGGAAGAGATGGCTAACCTTTAGCCTCTCTTCCATGAACCTAAGCATACAGTAATCAAGGACCAGGAGGTGCAGCTTAATTTCTCCAAAAATGGAGGAACTACTTCTTGGGAGTATCTTTTAGAAATATGGAAAACAGTGACTTATCCGTTTTGTGATATTCCAAAGATGTGACTGTTCTGTTTTGTGATATTCCAAATATGTGACTGTTCCGTTTTGTGATATTCCAAAGATGTGACTGTTCCGTTTTGTGATATTCCAAAGATGTGACTGTTCCGCCTTGTGATATTTAATTTATTTCTTTCAATTTCCATTGATCGGACACAAATAGTGACATTTATTTATTCGTTTGTACATTTTAATTTCATTTTGGACATTTGTGAATAGGGTACGTGTGTTATGAACATTTATAATAGTTTCAGTTTATGAACATTTATTAAATTAGTATTTATGTTTATTTGTTGAATTATATTTCTATATAATCTACACTAATTTATTTATATACAATTATCATTTAAAATAAATTGTTCAAAAATTTTGTAGGGTAAATTTTCTCTTAAGGAGTGTAACAGCGACCATTATATGCATCTTTAATATTATTATTATGTATTTTAAATATTCAACTCGAACGTGTCTGACTGTCGGCTCGTTTGTATAAACGTAACTTATTTACAAAACGGCGATTTAGCCCTTATTTAAATCCTTATCACCGGGTTTTACTATTTATCACATCACACTTGTTCGTCGGCCATTTTGCTGCCTCAGTCTATTTACATTTATGTCTGCCGTTTTGATTGGTTGCGACACTGACCAAACGTGGCGTTCATGGGTCAGTGTTATAATCACTCTCATTGGTTTTGTATTTCTGGGGCGATAGATTCATGGGTATAAAAGCAGGTGTTTTACCGTGATTTGTCAGAAAATTCGGATCATTCATTGATTATTATAGTTCGCTCGCGGACAAGGAGCAGTATAGACGACGAAGAAAGAAAAGAATAAAAACAAGAGGCCCATGGGCCTTAACGCTCACCTGAGGCTAAGTACATATCTTATGCAGAGGTTCAATGGTCAATAACATTTATTAAAGAGAACTCCGAATTTTCAGCAGTAAGGCAGAATTAAATGCAAGGATTTTTGCAAATTAATCATACCTTGTCCCGAGATTGCTACATATAATACATTATTTATAAACAGCTAAAAAAGTAAAAACAAAAGTATGAAAGTATGACCTTCATCTATATTATATCAAAATGATTGTTAGACCATTACCTACAATATTCGAATATACATGCCTATACAAAAAGTTAATAGTTTTCGAGATAATTAACCATTTCAGTATCCTCATTAATCTATATATCAAAATGATCGTTAAATCAAAACCTACAATATTGTAATATACATGTTTATACAAAAGTTAATAACCTTTTTCTATACATCAAAATGATTGTTGTATCAATACCCACAACATTCTAATATACATGTCTATACAAAAAGTTAAAAGTTTTCGAGATTATTAACCATTTATGTATTGATTTGCATGTGACCTTGACCTTTGAACCAATGACCTTAATCTACATATCAAAATGATCGTTAAATCAATTCCTACAATATTGTAATATACATGTTTATACAAAAAGTTAATAGTTTTCTAGATAATTAACCATTTCGGCATTCTTTCGCATCTGTGACCTTGACCTTTGAACCCATTACCTTTATCTATATATCAAAATGATCGTTAAATCGATTCCTTCAATATTGTAATAAACATGTCTATACAAAAATATTATAGTTTTCGAGATAATTAATCATTCCGGTATTGTTTTGCATCTGTGACCTTGACCTTTGAACCCATGACCTTTATTAATATATCAAAATGACCATTGTGCCATTACCCACAATATTCTAATATATATTCCTATATAAAAAGTTATTAGTTTTGCAGATAATCAACTATAACGGAGATAGTTGTGCATCCTTGACCTTTGAACTCATGACCTTGATCTATGTATCAAAATGATCGTCATGTCAATACCTACAATTAACTGAAAATCCCATGCCATTATCACCTGAAATGTTTAAAAAAAAAGCATTTTTTATCAAAGGTGAAAAACAGGGACATGACCTTGACATCTTTTGGAAGAAAATAGCAAGACAAGATCAACAGTGAAAACTCCATACAATTATCTTCAGCCGTTATTTAGTTATTACAATAAATGTCTCATTTTCAAAATTACACAATTTTACGCAAAAAACGCGTAACCTATTTTTCGTTCAATTTTCATGAAAAACACAATTTTAATGTTCCCAGGTATGCTGAATATAAATATCTAATCAAAATTTGCCTGCACCTTTTGGTTTCAGAATAGAAGATATTTTTGTCTTTTTGCTATTTTTAGTAATGGCGGCCATCTTGTGGGCGTGGCCAAACCCCGAACACAATTTTTAAAGGCTGTTACCCAGGCATGATAATCGCCAAGTTTCATCAAATTTGCCCCAGTAGTTTTGGAGGAGAAGATTAAAATGTAAAGTTTACGTACGACGGACGATGAGAGATTGCAATAGCTCATCTGAGCCTTTGGCTCAGGTGAGCTAAAAAGTAAAGGATAAAATACAGTTAAGAATACTCTAAGACAACTCATTTTCTCAATTAACTATATATTTTCTATAACAGTTGCAAGGTCAATTTCACTTAACTATGGGTACAGAAACCCCAAGAAAGAGGCCGGCGGATCGTTCATTGAACGACTCCCCAGAGGGCCGCAAGAGAAGAGATAACAATACCACTCTTGACAAAGGCAGTGGAGCTGGTTCCACACTCTTTATCTCCATCCTGATAGAGTGTATGTGGAAAGGAAAAAGCCTACTTAAGGCTATGTCCCATTCACATGCCCATCAGGCAGTTACACAGACCCTAAAAGGACAAAGCTTTGATGCATTCATAACCAGGAACAAGGACCTAATAATCAAAACCAGGGACACTCCCCGAGCACGAGCTCTGCTTCAGTCCGACTCACTTCCGTTTAACCATAACTTTATTCCCGTAAAATGCAGACAACTAAACCAAAGGAAAAGCTTCGGTGTTACTAAAAACATCGCGCTTAATTAAACGGAAGACAACATTATGGAACTGATTAGATCTAATCCAAAAAACAGGATTGTCCCCAGCCAAGTATTAAGACTGAACAATAGAGAAAGGAAACCATCAGGGGCTATCAGGCTTACATTCAACGAGCCTAAAATACCCTCAACTATCCACATCTGGTCCTTCACCCTGCCAGTTTTCCAATTTAACCACCAAGCTATGTTCTGCTATAATTGTCAAAAAACCGGGCACAAGGCAGATAAGTGCAAAAATAACACAGTCTGCTCACACTGTACTGGCCCACACAGGTACACTGACTGTGACAACCTAAATCAAGAACCAGTCTGCGCAAACTGCTTAGGCCCCCATCGGCTCACGAGCAAACTGTGTCCCAAAAAACAATAAAATAGCAGGACAAGCACCAGTTAAGGAAACTGTCAAAACGACCAAAGCTGTCACTGAGCTACCAAAAGCTCCCAAGCCACCCAAAGGCGCATCATACGCCTCAGAAGTACAAACTAGCACACCGGCAATAAAAGTAAGAAAAAGCAGGGTAAAAACAAGAAACCTAAAAAGAGCGATGATCCATTCCTGGAATATACCGCTCCAACTAGTCAAGATATATTACAAATATCACCCTGTAGCCAAGAAACAACACAGGGGTCCACGCAGAGCTCAACCGATTCCTCACAGAGCTCAACTGAGTCCACCAAGGCGACTCAAAACTCCTCAGGCTCCACCCCGGTATCACCCGACTCTGAACCCACAACCCAGGAAAAAGTACATATTAAAACAGAAATCCTTCAAAAGATTCTAGCTGTTGTAGCAAAATACATGGCTCAACCGGACCGTAATGGCAAAGTCCTGGCTGGGGAGCTAATGAGCCTCCTCCTCCAACTCTAGATCATCAACCACGCCCTACCCCTAGCTAGGAAAATACAAACACGCCATTATGGCGACTACTAATATCTTGCAATGGAATGCTGGGGGGATAGGGCCCAAAATAGCTGAACTCATGATCATGCTAAACCGGATGTGCTCCTAATTCAAAAGTATTGTGGGAATATAAAGAGAATAAAAACTCACAAAATTTCTGGCTACCAGCCGCCAATTATTAAAGTAGACCATAGACTGGCTATATATATTAAAAATCAAGTTCAATATAAGGAAATTACCACCCCTGACCACATGCCATGTCAAAAAATAGAACTTTTCTTAAATAATAAAACCAAAATCACATTAATCAACGTTTACTTTAACCCAAAACTCAAACATGATCAACTTACTCAACAGCTCAACTCATTGATTCGTAAATGCTAAACTGCTTAGTTTTCTTTTGTCGAGTTGATACGAAGTTGCGGTTAATAAAAGATGATGACTCCAAACATATTATTTACACATATATATGTATATATTCAAAAAATGTTATTTACTTATCTTTATTGGTTTACTTTTTTCACTATAAATTAATTAATTTATTTATTTATTTATATTTATATTTATTTATTTATTTATTTATTTATTATTTATTTTTTATTATTTATTATTATTTATTTATATAATTTTGATAATTCAACATTTGCTAAATACAAGTATGTATATAAAATCTTTTCATTCAGACAATAAAAATTATATTAATTTAGTACAAACATACATGTATTCTATTTTTAAATCCTTGTTATGGCAAATGTTTTAAATTTGAGTGTCATTAAGCCACTGTAAGCTCTAGCACTAACAACAGACTAAAGATGGCTTAAAATTGACTTGAGGTCGCGTAAAAGAATAAAACGGCTCCAATGCCTTAAATCTAATTTTAATTTTGAGCACATATTTAAGCATCTCTATGCTCGAGTTCAAGCTGCTTCAAGATGACATATCTTGTGATGGTCACTATAACACTTTTGATAGTCACTTTAAAATAGATATATATAGGTATGTCCTTGACAACGTGGCTGCAATGCACAAAATAATCACACTGAGAAGAAATGTTAAAACTTTAATTTATCGTATGTAGACACTATGTACAGCACATGCGTATATTAATAATATTTAAGGCAGACATTTCTGTATGTGAATACAAGCAAGACTCAAATTGTAACTGCATTTTTTTAACTCATTCAATATTCATAATGATATACACTCGTATTGTCAGTTACTACGGATACTATATATACATCTATTTAGTTTTTGTTCTGTATGAATTACCACGTCAAAAGATTTTATAATTATATCACAATAAAACCTATTCAAAATAAACTGAAAAACTTTATAAAAAGAATTACCTGTACAGGTATTTCAATAACATTCCACAAATATTGTGTATTTCAAATCAACTTCATAGCGCTAATCTCATTTCGCATTTAACGTTTTTAACAGGTATAACATGAATATCTAGATAAAACTTCTAGCCAACCCGGCTATTAATGTTAAAGTGACTGTTTCGTAAAAGCTAAACAGTTTAGATTTAGTCAAGTTGCAACGAAGTTGTACTCGATTGTTAATTTTTGAGATGCAGGCGGTCAAGCAGGAATAAGTCTGATTTTTTTCAACTGTCTGCATCTGTTGTCCTCATATTTAGTGTGTGAGTCTACCAATATGAGTTACAGATCAATACTTGAGTTTGATTTTAATATACTGATTTTAGTGAAAGTAGGAACTGTTCACTGTTCCCTCTAAAATAGCAGTTTTCGGACTTTTTTTCAAAAAGCCCACAGAAATTAAATATGTGAGTCTACCATCAGGAGTTTCACAAGTTTGAGTTTCGTTCCAGTTCACTGAGTTTTAATGAAAATATGGAATTTTGTTTTAAATAGCAGTTTTCCGGACTCATTATTAAACGCTTGCATATATTTATTGATTTTTATAATTTACATTATTAAACATTTGCTAAGAACAAATCCGTTCAAACAAAACGAATCTCTTTTCATTAAGACCATCAAAATGATATTGATTCAATACAAACACACATGTATGCCATCGTTAAGCCTTGATTAAGTCAAATGTTTTAAACTTTGAGTGTCATTATGCCATATTTAAGCTCTATCGCTAAAAAGCTTAAAGATGGCTTAAATTTTTCTTAGAGGACGCGTAAAAAAGTTAAACAACTTCAGTATTTTTAATCCATTTTGAAGCCGTTTTCAAGCAACTGTAAGCACGTGTTTAAGCATCTTTACGCTCGACTTTAATGTGCTTCACCTTATTTGTCTTGTGGTGGTCCCTATAACACTTTTGATAGTCACTTTAAAGTAGACATATATATATATATATATATATATATATATATATATATATATATATATATATATATATATTATATATATATATACCTTAGACCGATTTGTGGTATGAGATGAAAAACTTATATAAATCAAAAATCATATATTTACCTAGTTAGGGCTACAAAAAGGGTAGGCAACCGGAAAATAGTTGTTGCGACTAACTTATATCTAATTAATACGCTATGGTAGAGCTTGTTCCCATTTCGGGGACTTTGTACAACGAAGTAGGCTGCTTGCAAATAAATTGTTGACTCAGGGATATTGCAAGCCTAGGCTTATCAAGGCCCTCAAAAAGTTTTATGGCCGTCATCACAGTATTGTTGATAAGTTTGATGTGGCTGTGTCCAGGATTGCCCGGGATATATTTTACGTCTCACAGTTCCATGTTCCTTTTACACGATTTTGATTACACACGTGGCGGGTGTAGCTAGCTAAACAGAAGGTGCTTACCGTTCCGGAGCATCCGGCCTCACTTCCCTGGTGGAAGTTTATGTGTCTAACCTAACTTGTCAGTTTTTACTTTGCTTGTGGATTGTAATTCGGAAATGGATTAGTATGTTTGTTTTTGATTATATTAACTTTTCATGAAACATATTCGCTGCTTCTCCTGCTTATAGTGTATGCTTCACAATTAATACGCTATGGTAGAACTTGGTAGATATTCAAATTTTAACTTGTAACATATTTAGGCAATAACATATTTTTTATATTAAAACAATTTTTACCGACTGAGTTTGTGATATCCTCGGGGCACCAGCCACCAGCAGAGATACAGGTACTGAGTCTCAAACAAAGTTTTATACAATAAAACTTTAAAAATGTAAATATTATTAAATAAAAGATACGAGTTTTTAAATGTATCTTTATTTTTTTAATTCACACGTCTAAAATTTATCAATTGACATCAATGTACATATATATATATATATATATATATTATATATATATATATATATATGTGTGTGTGTGTGTGTGTGTGTGTGTGTGTGTGTGTGTGTGTTAATTCGAATACTAGAGTTATTTACAAAATTAATATTAATAAATATAAAGTCACATTTCATGTACAATATGTGATATATGGGCCAATGTACAAACTACAAACTATATATGATAAAATATGGCCGATTTAAAATTTATTAGATAAGAATATTGATTTTTATGCCTTTATTGAGTTTTGTAGTTGATATAATGAAATAAGTTATGCTTCAATATATTCAATAAGAAACGAAAAAATACTTCATAAACAAAATCACTATTAATCTAGGGAATAGGTACGGAGTAAGTTTTGTTTGCCTTTGATATCTCTTTCAATTAATCGATTACTGAAAACGAGACCTGTCACTTTTTTAACCGTGTAGCAAAGAATCCAATACTGTTGACGTAATAAAAAGACGTTTGTATTTAAATATTTTGACCTAGTTATTTCATATAAAATAACAGATCATAATGCCTGTTGTACCGTTATCATTTTTCGAATTCTTTAATGAATCACAAATTGAAAGAAGATATCGATTTGGTTTTAAATATAAGCAATGAATTTTGTTTGTAGTATAAGGTTTCTTTAAACTTGTAGGTAGATCATTATTACTTTTTGGTTGTTATATTTGGATATTATGTGAGATTGAGCAAATGACGGAACGAACGACTATGACAAAAACCCTTTTAATGTACTGTGTGTTCTGTCAGTTTTTTTTTATTTGAAAAGGGTTCAAAATGCAACTTTGGCATATATTACTATATGCTGTATATAATGAAAATTTAATATTAAAAAAACCATTAGAATGACGAATAAATATTTTAAAATATTTAATTACAGTCATTGCAGACTGGCGTTTACAATAAATTTTATTTTTATATCATAACAGTAACTGATTATAATATTTGAATTAGTATCACCCTTGTAATTTGTACTTTTGGTAATGGATTTGTGAATTCTTATTGCCTAAATATAATTTTTTCCAGCATTTACATATGGATTTGAGTTGAGTAATGGTGTTTAATGTCCCAATTAAGAGTGTTTCACTTATATCGAGACGTCGCTAGCTATAGGCGAAGGTGCAGAAATTTTGCCTGTGCGTTGCGCTGATGACATTACACAGCAGGGCTCATTATCGTGCCAAGCCTACTAAAACATGAGACCTCGTTTATTTTAAGTTCCCATCCGAAAGAATCGTGACTTTCATTTTGTAATGCCGAGTGCTTGCCGAAAGAACAGTCACTACAAACTTTTAAGTCTTGGGTCAGGCCCGGCCAGGGTTCGAACCCACGACCTCCCACATACGGAGCGAGCAATTAACCAACTGAGCTAACGCAGTGGTTCATTTATATATGGGTATTAAACAATAGATAAATATTAATATACATTGAATGCTAGATAATTTTTGTTGATGTTAGTTGTCGAAAAACGAATATAATTTTATAAATAGTAATTGATGTTCCTTTTACTGTGAACGTATTTATTTTCGTGGTGTACTAATTTTTGCTAATTTGGCAGTCGTTTCTTTTGCCTGAAAATTAATACAAAGCAAAAACTATATTATGCTTATTGTGTTATAGTGCATATTTCAAATACGCGAAACTTCAACTACGCGGATACGTCTCCATTTTCTATACCGCGAAGATAACTATACTCGGATTTAAAGACTTAACAGTATTTTGCTTTTACACTTTGTGGGAATAGCTAGTTAAGCACTAGGTCCTTATCCTTCTATATTACCCGGTCTCACGTTCTTGGTGCAATTAAATGTGTTGTACTTAATTTGTTTCGGGATTATAATGGACCGGTATTTTTGATATGTTATTAAAATGGGTTTTCTTTGTACAACAATTGGGGATTCATGCCTTTGATTTTGGAATTCCAAATCAACCGATTTCGGTGTTTTTTGTTGATTATTTCTGATTAAACAGGCTGCAACAACTTTATAAAACCTTCGTTATTCTCCAAATTAACATTTAGGAAGAATGAAGTATCTATGATTTTCCATGTTGATTTAGTGTTTTGGCTTTTGCAAAATAATAATTGTTTGGGAGGTTACAATACAATGACTTAATCAAACACAAACATACCAGTCTATTTTCAAATAAAAATCCATAATACAAACAACAACAACAAAAAGCAAAAACTTTGAAAACTGGTAAATTATTTTAAAAACCAACAAGAGAAATGAGGATGTGTGTTCTAGAAGGGTGCGCATCTCGTGTCTAGCTAGCTTAACGCACCAGCTGATACAATTGTTAGGAGGAGAAAATACACAAAACTGTAGATGAAATATATGATAGATGATAGATGATAATTATATGACTTGGAAACAGTACGAATACTGATAACAATATTATACATTTCAAATATATATATATATATATATATATATATATATATATATATATGTGTGTGTGTGTGTGTGTGTGATCTTAGACGAGTGGGGGTTTAATATGAAATTTATTAAACGAGTTTAATAATCAAATATACCACGAGCCTTGGCGAGTGTCATATTTAATTACTGAACGAGTTTAATAAATTTCATATTAAACCCTCACGAGTCTTAGATTCTATAAATCACATAACTCAAAATACCGAGACACAATGACATGTACATGTTATTTGATGCCATATAGAAACAGATGATTTTTATCTAGGTCAGACAAACTACCTCAAAATTAACTGCGCAAGTAAGAATATAGTTCTATTTAGTTATAGTAAAAGTAAATTTATCACAAAGAATTAAAAAGACAAAATCAATATGTAAGTTTAAATTATAATATATTTTCCAAATGCATCAAAATTATTTTTCAAAGAATCGGAAAGTCTTCAAAAGTCTAAAAATAAACAATAGACTGACACAGTGTTCAGAAATTAGAAACCAAATATGCATTAGCTACATCAAAAGTACTAATGACTTCCAGAAGAGACATTGTTTCCAAGTTTATAAAATAATTAAACCATAAACCATCTGATCTGATTTAATTTTCGTTTAGAAAGAGGATGTATATAGACTACCAAAAGTTCCCAAAAGAGGTCCCAATATTGTTATTTATTTGTACAATCCTCAAACCAAAAAGTCAAAAGTCGAAATATACGGGTCTCTGTTGCTGTCTATGACATCATGGACTTTAACACTGAACTCCGTATTTCCAAAGTACATAATAACTAAAAATCTACTTTTCCTAGGCCAACCTCCCTCTGGTGGTTTTACTACAATTCGACCAAGGTAATTACATCTCTCCTCTGTGGTGTAAGTTGGTATATCGCCTCTTACAGCAAAAACTGAAAAACGAAGACTAATTTGGCGTCGACTCTCATCTTCGTGTGTTGATCCAAATTTCTCACGTCTTTCTTCAAACATGGCTACAGATTCCCCTTCTCTGACAATGACACGAAAAACATTTGCGCATTTTTTCTTTCCATCAATAAAAACACTGTATTCTTCTAAATGTTTGCCCTCAATGAATGACGCATTTACACGTATCCCATATGTCCATCGACATATTCTCTCCTTAACTTCAAATGGAACATTGAACCCATTTTTTTGGTTTTCCAATCTTGTTAATTCGTTGAATCCGAAAATAACTGCACCTTTTAAAACAGCAATTCTCGCGTTTAAAGGAACTATAATTCGCAGTGCCTGGAATTTTTCACGCATATATTCTTGGATGTACTGGGATTCTGAAAATCCACCGACCATGAAAGTGATCTTTAATTTTGGAAAACTTGCTATAACATCCCTAATATGACATTCAATATTTTCTGCTGCAGACAGGAAAAATCTTTTCAAATTCTCGTCGCTGATGTATAGATTAGTTCCGTATTTAGTGAGGTCAGAAACAATCTTTTGGCTGATTAGGAGCATTTTAGTCGGAATTTCAATTTTGACATTGCGTTCTTGTGTATACATGACTTGTTGTTTCAGATCTTCGAATCGCTTCACAAGTTTCAACCATTCAGATGGACATGTCTTCTGCAACTCTGGAAGAACGTTGTCACCAAAAAGAATTCTGATATGCTCCAGGAATGCTTCGTCTACTTTGGTTCCACCCCAAGCACCGCCACAAGCTTTGTGGACTTCTTTGATACTACAGTCGTCTCGTACTCCATGTACAGCGGTATCGACAGTCCCTCCTACAATATAGAATTTTGCAGTCAAACGCAAGAAATAAAAATTACATTTTTCACTGAACAATTCAAAATAACTAGATACTTAGACGCTAAACGGAAAAATATTCATTTTGTGTTGCAATGAAAATAAAAGAATATGGTTTATATTTTGATAAGGATACTAACATTTGAATAAGATTGTTTCGAAATATATTTAAAAGACACGACTGATTCCTCAAGTTCTGCTTCATATTTAGATTTATACCTGGATTATGACGCACACGAAAGGCTACATTTGAAATTTTATGACAAACGTGATGACTTCAATTTATCTACCGTCAACTTTCCTTTTTAATGCAGCAATATACCTGTTTCTCCTGCTTATGATGTATTTGATTCCCAAATAATACGCTAAGGTAGAGCTTGTTCCCATTATAGTATTGTTGATAAGTTTGATGTCTCTGTGTCCAGGATTGCTCTGGATATATTTGATGTCTAATAGTTCCATGTTCCTTTCACACAATTTTAATTACACACGTGGCGGGTGTAGCTAGCTAAACAGGAGGTGCTTACCCTTCCGGAGCAGCCGGTCTCAGTTCCGTGGTGGAAGTTCACGTGTATAACCTAACTTGTCAGTTTCAAAGTTTTTACTTTGCTTCTCGATTGTGATTCGGATATGGATTAGTATGTTTGTTTTTGATAATGATAAAACTATATACAAAATACTGGTCTGATGGTCTGAATGTAAAGTTTGGAGGGCCCCTTTAAATTGATTCTGAAACGCATATAAGGAGTAATAGACTTGAAACGTAACTTTGATGTTTGTATTTTTCTAAATATTAATTGTTAAAGCAAACTTGGCTCAATAATTAAATGGAATTTAAAAAAATTAACTGAGTACATTTAAAAAAATAAGTTTCTTGAAAAATATGGAATGAAAAAAATCCCTGTTATATCTGTATTTTATTATACCTAAAGCTACAAAATACCTTTAATTTGAATTATTATATTCACATATATATATGAAATGGGATGTATTACATTCAATGAAGATTAGAAAAAATATAAAAAACGGTGCAATCAAAAAAGAAGTTCATTAAAGATGCCAAGAAAAGGTAAGACATTTTATATCTCGAATTTTACGCTTCTTTTACAACGTAAACGTCTCTGTATATTGTTTGGAGTGTTATCCCTGGATGTGTCAGGCAATTACATGTTGATTATAAACAGTTTCTGTTTGTTTCAGTGCTTGTAGGACAAGACGAATCAGCCACAAGTTAAGGTTTAAAATCGGCCATCGTCATCAAGCAGGCTTATCGCAGACAGAAGTTGAACAAAATATTCTGGAATACGATGGTAGGATTGTTTTCAGAGGAACAGTGCAGAAAATATACTGGAAATATCAAGAAACTGAAAACGTAAAAGATATAAAGTTTTGTTTTGCCCAAGAAAAGCACTTTCGTTTTTTAATACTGCTTGATGAAGATAAGCCTTAGCTGGTTGCTGATTCATCTTGCTCTAGAAACCCTAAAACAAATAGAAACCGTTCATATTTATAAAGATGAACACTATTCTATTTAATATAATTATATGAATATGTTCAATACAATTTAAGTGTTTTGAAGCTTTATATTACGTATTATAAAATACAGACACAACAGGCATTTGTTCATTTTACATTTTACAGGAAACGTTACTTTTTAAAATATTTGTTAAAATGTTGAAAGATATCACTTCATAATTTGGGCCAAAATTTAATAAGTTATTTATATCTTAAAAGAAATACAAACGTTTTAGTTACGTTTCAAGTCTATCAGTCTTTATATACGCTTGTGTATCAATTGACGTATCGCCGGCAACGCCCACAGTGTTCCGACAAATGGCCGGATGCTTGATTTACACGCAAAAAGAATGAAAACTCGGTCTGAATAGCGCCATTTAATGACGTCACTGACACAAGTACGTCATTAGTTGCTTTGACGCTGCTTTGGTACCGTTATGGCGGCCAGTGTCGGAACATTATGGGCGTGGTCGGCGATACGTCAATTTTAAGGGGGACCATAAAACGTTCAATTCGGACTGGTATATCATAATCACTATGATTTATCTTATCCCCCTCTGTCAGGTAATAATTGAACGTAATCGCCTTTTATGATAAACTTGAGAACACTTTGTGTATAAAGGTATATTGTCTGTTCATATATATATCTATTACCTCCAAGATCTAGAACCATGTACATTCCACCAGGACAAAAGCAATCTACAAGTTCTTGAACCAAAGTCCCTTCAAGAGATGTGTAAGGAAGAGTTTTACAATAAATGGCTGCTGATTCCGACTCTAAAGCCAAGATCATATTGTCCACTATACCAGCCTGAAAAAAGTAAATATATTTATAATTTAACAAATATGGTATATGAATTGGCAAATTGAACACAAAATTTTGAATTAAGTAAGGTTACAAAGTTATATTGTGCTAAAAGTTCATTGAAGAATACGACGGCAAACGTTTTTTTAGATAAAATGTGTCGTTTACATAATTATTTACAACATTCAGACACACAGCTGCAAGAGATCACATACACACACACAAACGCGCGCGCGGTTTTATTCAATTTCTTCAAAACATGGATAATATTATATGCTTTTGTCAAAAAGCAAATCATCAGAACACCTTATATTTCAATTTACAATTTAACTTTCTTGCCGACATTCGTCAATATTATATCTGTTTTGAAGTTTCGAAATTCACATTTTAGACACAGGTAATAGTTTCTCTACCATTCATTGCACAATTATGTACTAAGTACATTTTTGTAAAGACCATTGACAAATCCGCAAAGTAATTACTGTCGCAGATCGATTAACTGTCTTTTTCAAGTAGCTTTATCTGGTTCATAAAGAACCTTTTATTAATTACCTCTTCAGCGGATTCACGCATAAACTGTTTTGCTGGTTCATCCCATATAGCCGGCACAGTAAGTACCCATATGTTGGGATCATCAAATCCAGGATTTCTTTTATCCAGTGTTTTCTTTAAATCTTCCTTTAGAAATTTTATACTTGCAGCAAAAATCTTTTTAGCTGGCATAATATGTCCGTTCTCATCTTCAAGTTCAAATTCACGCTTCAATTTCTGTAATTACAAATAAGTTCAACTGAGCTTTTTGTATCGTTAAACATTCCTCATTGTCTGTTTCATAAATATTGAGAAATATTAGGAATACACTTGAGACTCCTCTGATTATTATAAACGTGTATGTATTGTTGCGTTTTCTTTCTTCCACAAAACGTGATTGATAAGTAACATTGATGTAGTTGGTTTTTCTGAATTAACAAGCAAAGTGACGAACTTTCTGATACTAGCAATTGCCGTAAGCACACGCCATAATCTAATACAATAGATCTTCATTTACCAAATCGGTGGGTAAAATACGATATACTCCAGTTGTTAAGCAAACAATGCAGTATTCAACTTAAAATACACGTACTTAACCAACAATTACTATTACCAGAAACAACACGAAAATATGACAAGAAACCATACAAGACCCTTATGTACTAACCCTTCCGGAGCCCCATGGTGGAAGTTCAAGTGTTTAACCTAATTGGTCAGTTTTCAAATTTTCTTCAATTAGTTTTTTATTATTATAGACTCATATGATTGATACTGATTATAAACGCAAGAATCTTTATTGTTACTGGATGTGTCTGTGACCAGGATTGGCCTAGATATTTTGACGTCCCATAGTTTCATGTTCCTTTCACACAATGTTTTACACACGTGGCGGGTGTAGCTAGCTGAACAGGAGATGCATACCCATTCAGAGCACTCGACCGCCCGTGTCTTACCTGACTTGTCAGTTCCAAAGTTTTTACTTTGCTTTTTGACTGTGATTCGGACATGGATTTTGATTTATATAAGACATCATAGAGATAATACCATTTGGTCATGAAGTTTCATTTTGAATCTTTTGAAGCAAAACCATTTTGTGTGGTCTTCTTTCTCATCTTCTACTAATTCTGCATAAGTGTTTTCTGCGTCATATCCAAATGAGTGAAAATTTCCGTCGGGATCAAATAATACGGTAGTTGGAGCTTTGTTTATTGTTGATACCCCAGTACTTGATGTCCACTCATTAATATGGATACTCTGTAAAAGACCTTCCAATTCCGTTGAATCGTTCTCAAAAGCGTATGCATAACCGGAATATGTTGTACCAAAGTCAATTGCTGCAACCAGTCGATTCTTCCTTTGTTCTAGGGATGGTATTTGGTAGTTTTCATCTGAATTTGACTCGGGTATGTCAGTGAACGATTCGTAATTTTCTTCTATTGAATCTGATATTGTGTTTATCGTGTCTGTCATTTCTAAAAAATATAAATTCAAAGGCAGCATTGTTAATAATACCAGATTGAGTATCACTATTGAACTACTTTGAACATTTAATATTTACACAATCTGGGTATTGAAAGATAATTCCTTTTTCGTGTTAAACTTTTCATTTGTTCTCATTTTGCACAAGGGATCAAAACGCTTGGCTTTTTTGTATGAAGATGTGGATAACAAAATGTTAGCAAATCTCAGCATATTTTGCATATTTAGTAGTTTACCGGCTGGTGTCTTCGTATCCAGGATTGCCCTGGATATATTTGACGTCCAATAGTTCGATCTTCCTTTCAGACAATTTTGATTACACACATGGCTGCTGTAGCTAACTAAACAGGAGATATTAAAAACTTTTGAAACTAAATAAGTAAAACACGTAAATTCCCAACACAAAATTGAGGTCAGGCGCTTTGGTGTCGGACAGATACCAAAACAGATCCAATGGCAAAAACTTAATCATTTACCCTTAATTACTTAGTTATATTACCAGCTGAATTGCTATGGTAAAACTTGATCTCCAGGAACTGAATACAGGAAAACAATCTGCTTACAAATAAATTGTTTACTTAAGGATATTGCAAGCCTATGGGTATTAAAGCTTTCAAATTTATGGACGCGATCTCAATATTGTTGATATCTATGATTTTCTGTATCTTGGATATATTTAACTTCATGTTCACATGTTCTTTCTCTTATCAATTTTGATTTTACATGTGAAGTTGTTAAGCTTTGATATCGGTATATTATGTATTTTTACCAGGCTAAAATAAACGATAACGTCTTTACTTTCACATACATTATTATTAAAATGTTTATGACAAGAAAGTGTGTATGCATATGATACGCTATTAATTTATTTAAGTTTATGTTTAAAATACAAAAGTGTGTATGTGTATGTGTGTGTGTGTGTGTGTGTTTGTGTGTGCGCATGTGTGTGTGAAACGTTATTTGTTTATGCACGTTGATGTTTAAAATAACAGTGTGTGTGTGTGCGTGTGTGTGTGATATATATAATTTGTTTATTTACGTTACTGTTTAAAATACCAAAGTGTGTGTGTGTGTGTGTGTGTGTGTGTGTGTGTGTGTGTGTGTGTGTGTGTATGTTGTGTGTGTGTGTGATAACGTTATTTGTTTATTGACTTTCATGTTTAAAATGCCAAATTGTGTATGTATGTGATATGTATTTGTTTATTGACTTTCATGTTTGAAATACAAAAGTGTGTGTGCTTGTGTGATATGTATGTGTTTATTTGCTTTTTTATTTAAAATACAAAAATGTATATGTGTGCGCGTGTAATACAATTTTTCTTTATTTACGTTTATGTTTAAAAACATGCGCGCGCGTGTGTGTGTGTGTTTACGTGTGTGTGTATGCTTGCTTACCGAAGTTAGTAGCTCGGATATCTTGACGATTTGGACAAATGCTCCATATCGCAATCAAATAAATTATTGTTTACAAGCTACCTTACCGATATCGACAATTTAAATAACTGATATGTACATGACAACATGTATAATAAAGTATATATAGCACACTCAGCAATGAATAATATATTTCAAATGTTCTTTTAAAGAGGTTTTATAGTTAACTGGTTCACATTGAAAAATTTGCTTTACAGAGGTAATATGGACCTGTTATGTGGCTCAACCATGCGTAACCTTTTTACTATGGGGTTTGTAAACATAGTCGCTTTCACCGAAACGCTTGGAACTAATGACGAAAACCGCGGTTTATTTAAAATAGCTAGTCCCGAAGTGTAAGGACAAATTAGCACTATAGTAACTGAGCTTCCGCAGTGGTCTAAAAGAGACTGTCGTTTAATATCCAGATGTAAATCAAATTAGAAACAGGTCGTTGTGCTCGTAGTCTACAGTCAGTACAGTGTAGGCTATGACTATGTATTTAGATACGTTTTTCGATCTAATTACAAAATCAATGAAATGTACCGGCATTAATTAATGTTTTCCTATTCCTTGCATCTGTAGATATTCTAAACAATTTGCAAGCATGTTTCCCCCAGTTCGATGTAAACACGTGATCGCAAAGAAGTAAACTATTTTTGCCCTTCTGGTGATGTATCCGGAAGTTGAAAACCAGAAGTGGCTTGAAATGAAACTTACATATCAAGTTAGGTCTGTCGTACTATTTCTTTTGTTATAAAATGTGAGATAGAGTTTATCATATAGCCCGCAAATGTTTATTAAACCCATTATAATGAATGATTTGTTTTGTTCATAGTCTGCACAGTGCCCGACTTTAGTTTAATAAATATTTTAGATAACGTTTAGAGGATTATTAGATTTTATTTTCGTGTTACAGCTGCAGTGTCCGTACAAAAGGGTGTCCAATAATGTTTTGATGTCTTTTGGACGAGAATAAATAGTATGAGATTTCTTGAATATATTGTAATATATTTTCGTGATTTTATGATATTGGATTCAATAGAAAGTGTGTTAGAACTTCAAAATTTGATTTAATCGTTCATCAATATAAACTGTATATACTATTTGTATATGGAAATTCATACCTGTATAATTTTCATGAAATACCTGTATATATACACACTAACATAACACCTATTTATATATAAAGCAAACACAGGTGAACTTAAGTGAGAACTCCTCTAAAATAGCTGTCCGAGTTATAAAAGTACGACAGCCCGTAAATGCCTTAATGGGTATCGATATTGTAACGTGGCGCGTACGAATTTGTTCTTTCAATCAGCCGTCTGGTACTCGGCAAATAAAACTTCCAACTGATGTCTATTCTCCATTGAGTGGTTCGAGCGAAGTACATTATAGAATGCTAGTCGCATTGGCGTTTCTTGGTATGTTCCTAATATTACTAGACAAAGCAGGGATACTACATCAAATGAAAATACATATAGAGACCCATTCCGGTCAGAACTTTCAAACCAATAAAGAAGGCATTGTTAATTATTTTCTATGGCGAGGGACATTAGGCTCACCATTTGAAATAAAAACTGAATTTACTCTCAGTGGATTCTGCTGTTGTCTGCAGACGTAGTATTAAACCCCGGACCATCAGATATTGAAATTTTAACAAAAATCGGATCCTTAAAAGATGTATCATTAACAGAGATAAGATCTGTCAAAGATGATGTCAACGTTGTTAAAGAAACGTGTGCGAATTTGAATGAAAATGCTGTATCGTTAGAAAGTCGCCGAATAAATAACGAAGAGGTTAATTGAAGATCAACATCATTTTTTATTTATTTGCTTATTTTACGTGGATATAAGACATCAATTTATACAAAAACGATTTTTTCAATCCCCAAATGTTTAAAATTTGAAATTGTTTCGTCATCCACAAATTGTCAAATATACAAGCAGAGGGAAATTTTCTATATCACGCATTTCAAAAACGAAAATTGTATATAAAACACAATAACATTGTAATATAGCTTCCATGGCAGAAATGTAACTATGTAACCACTATATGGGTCTGTGACCTTACAAATAAAGATATATACTATTTTTCGTAGGAATGTAGGAATAGTAGACGATTATTGTAAAGATGATGGATACAGGGAAAAACAAGTTGTAATAACCGAAGTTTTATGGTATTAGATGTGAAGACGGGACTCTTACCATAAGATACTAATGCCGCATTACATCATTGACAGAATTATTAATAAAGACCGTTTTCCTTACATTTTTAATATCCCGCATTCAATGCATGTGCCACATTGGATGGTCAAATCCTCATAATTTGACATCCTCTCATATAACTCAAAAGTTCTTCTTGATACAAATTACTCGAGGACCATGTCTGTTATTAATAGCAATTTAGAGTTAAAGGGCATCGAATGATTTTAGGAGAACTCACCATTACAACTTTACCGGCATATGAATAACAACTAGCTTACTATATGAACAAATGCTTAAAGAAACTGACCATTAGTACTTTTATAGGTGTTACCTGTTAGAACGCTAAGAGAAAATATTATAATGCGCATCACAGCTTGAGATTATTGATTACATAGATTCCTGAAATAAACTCTTTGAGGATAATGATTAAAAGAAGTAGTCTGAGTCAATTTCGGGATGAACAGTAGATAGAGATAGCGTAAAAAAGAGGAAAAGATTTGTGAAGAAACACTTCACTTGCATAGAACTATGGGAAATTATTCAAAAGTAACAATTGGTGTTTAGATCAACCTCAAGGAACCAATATACATAATCTATGGAAACTTTCAAAAACCCGCTGAACAAACTGTCAGCTGTCGAGTTCCAAATTATGTGCAGTAACTCAAGATTTAGTCATATAAGTATGGTTTAACAACACTATATTACCCCCATGGCGTTTTCCTAAAACTACATTCCATACCTGGAACAAACGTGAGTTTGACAACTTTCGTTCGAGTTGAAAAAAAATCTAAAAGCCTGCCAGGCTAAATGTTAACAAAGAAGACCAAAACAATATCTTAAAGTCAGGATCAGGTAAAACAATGCAAACATTTAATATTAGCATGACTATAAGTAAACTGAATAGGAGGATAAAGAAAAATTCACGCTAGCCTTTTTCGTCAACATTAAATTGGGTTGAAACTGATCAGTTTAAATTTAAAAGCTATTTAATATTCAATATCAACAAATAATAAAAAACACACGAATTCCAAGAGTTAAATATTTGTTGTGATTCAAAGATAAAGCACAATTTACGTAATCGCAAGCAGAATGTGATCACTTCCGGTCAAGATATGGGGTTGACATTGATCAGTTTTTATTTAAAGTTTACTGATTTTCATATTTCAATATAAAAAAAAATATATCTTAAGAGCTAAGCATGTGTTTTATTCAAGGTCATACAAGGGTATGTCTAAATTTGCCCCCCCCCCTTTATAAAATGAAGCAAGGTAAAATATAAATTAAAAAACACCATTTTGTGATTAATTGGTCAAAACACGGATTTATAGACAAAAATAGCAAGTTTTAGCAAACAACAAACTATGAAACCACATGCAATAATAGACTAGATGCGTTGCAAAAGGCGTTTAAGGTGTCAAAATCTAGGTGTCAGTAAAAAGGGCTATAGAGGTTGGAAAAATTTGAACCCCATTTTATTCCAATAATTTAACCCCATTCCAAAGCAAAACAAAAATGAATGTTAGCACAAGCATCCTACGGGACCTATTTTTCGTCAAACCACTCTATTCGTTCTACGTTTATTTCATTCTCAACACATGTGGATGACAGTGTAGCTGAAAAACAGATAATGCTCACTCTTCCGAAACACTCGGGCTCACTTCCCTGATGAAGTTAACGTGTTTATCTTACTTTGCAAGTTTCTTAGTTTTGTTTTTGTTTTGTTTCGTTTTTTCACACACACACACACACACACACACACACACACACACACACATATATATATATATATAATAAATTAAGAATTTATCTTTACCACGGTAAAGGTCAGTTTTCAATGTTAACCACTAAACTATTTTACCCCTGTAAAGGAACGTTTTATACATTATATAACTCATTGTGGTTTATGATAACGTTATTGATTGTTTTGTAAATAGTTTAATATACATGTTGTCATGCACATATCGGTTATAAAAATATCGATAAGGTATATTGTAACCTGTTTTCCTTTCTATTGAGGTATGGATTATTTATGGAATCCATCAAGATATCCAAACTACTAACATCGGTAAGTACACACACACACACACACACACACACACACACACACACACACACACACACTGTTGTAATTTAAACTGAATAAACAAATAACGTCTCTCTCTCTCTCTCTCTCACACACACACTCTCTCTCTCTCTCTCTCTCTCTGGTCATAAACTTTCTTCATAATGATGTATGTGATAGTTAACATGTATCTTTTATTTTATTACCGTCAAAATATATATTATATAAATAAATTGCTAATGTTTTTTTCTTTTTCATTGTCACTTCTTTTTTCAACCTTTATAATTTAAATTTTAAATTCGTGAAAGGCCAGTGAAGTGCGAATATGTATTCCTTTTTGAAATCAATTTTTTTTAATTTTATACGTGTCGGATGTAGTTGCCTAGAACCTTGTTCCCTTTTATTGCACCATTTTGCTTCCCTTATAGAAGTTCTCGTGCTTTAATTTGCCACTTATGAGATTGTGATGTATTTGAATATCAACCTCGAAATATTTTTCACGGAGAAGAAATTTACATGCTCCTTAGGACTCATACAACAGTTTACATCTTGCTTTCACATAAAAAACCTGTACCTCAAGTTCCGTAGTTTATCACAGTTTCCTTATTGAAGTTAGACTATTCATTTCTTTTTTATATCTACAGCTATATCTCTAAGTTTTATTTTGAATATGTTTATTACTCGTGACGCTCACTACATTTCAGGAAACAACATTCAAAATATAAAAATAGTTTGAAAAAATTTCCAAATTCCTCAAGTTTGAATAGATTTTTTGGAACCCTACATTTAAATTGGGTCAATGTTTTTGGGTGTTTCAGAAAGCTCGTTTAAAATACTACAAAACATTGGAAAATTGTTAACTTTTACCTGCTCATTTTTGAGATAAATGACGTACCGTCAAAGGTACAAAAATAAGCACTATTAAAACGCTTCAATGATACCAACCTGGTGTCAAGTTGAGTTGGCCAAAGATTCGTACGCACACGGCATAATTTAACGCAGTTTATATATTCAAGTACGATAACACCATATCTTCCTTTCTTAAACATTTGTTTATGATTTTATCATCATTTTCCGGTTGTTATGGCAACAATTCGTTGCCACAGCGATTTCTTGATAATTTTAAAGTTTAGACCGTGGACGAAAATACGAAACTGTTGTATAAGACCTTACGTTTCCGTTGTTTGTGACTACTTTGACCTACTTCATCATCGGCATAATTTAGAAAAACAATTATTCCAACGGTAAATCGTTTGCATTTTATCTCTAATATCACTTATATGGAAAGAGATTGTGTTGTTGTTAGGTGACTTCCATAACACTCACTAAATTTCAGGATTTTGTCGTGATATCGAACTACAAGCAAATGTGTTAAAACATGTATGCATTTTTAGGGACCACTGTTTATTGTATGAAAGTAATGATGAACCACAAACATGCGGAGCAATGTTCAAACCGTAATCCAAAAAACTGAACCACAACATTTTGTTCCATTTTGTAGTCACAATCTAAAGGTCAACCACAAACATACTGATGCATGTTCAAATTACAATCCCAATTTAAGTCTGTAGCAAGTACAATGAGCCATGTTAAAAGATCCCATAAGTCATTTATAAACAAACTGATCTCTGTTGAAATGAAATTCCCAAAAGTACTGACAGGTGCATTAGAAGGGTAAGCACTTTCTTTCTAGCTAGCTTCATCCTTCACGTGTAAAATTATAACTGATAATGATATGTATCTATGACATCAAATATATTCAGATTACAAAACCATCATAAATGTCTACAACATTTCAATGACGTAGGAAAAAGTTTTATAGTAATGGTATAAATAATTCATTCGTTACGCTGTTTCAAGTAGACTACTGCATTCATTGTTTATGGCTAGATACTAAGTTTAAGCTACATATACCTATGCTCTGATAAAACTGACATATTCATATCAAAACTGGATATATGATATTTGACGTTTCATAGTTCAATGTTTCTTTCACTTCCAAATTTCATTACACCTGGCGGATGTAGCTAGCTTCCCGAGCACCCGCACCGCAATGCCTGATGGAAGTTTTCTTGTTGAACCGATTTTGTTCTAAAGTTTTTATTGTGTTTTGGCGTTTTGATTTGGACATAGGTTTGGAATATTTTTATAATGTCCATGCAGATGCAAAAAAAAAAAAGAAAAAGAAAAGAAACCAAAGACGCTAGTTTTATCATACTATGTATTACCATAGTCATTTATTAAGTTAAAGATACTATTTTATTAGTTTTTTCTTGGTACAAAAGAACAAAATGTTTGGATCTCATGTGCAATATAAGAACAAATGAAAAGCTTAGTAAGAAATATAAATTATCATTTATTTACTCATTACATTTTAATGAATTTTCAAATCATTCCAATAGTAATGCTAGATCTGGTATTCAAGAGTATAGAATTTACAATGCTATCTTGGGGTAACTTTTCTTTATCTTAGAAATGGCAGAAACAAATTCAGCTTTACAACAAGAGAAATACGAATCGTTCACTGGAACTACAAAGTCAAATTCAGGTGAAATATATCAAATACCATCGCAAGGACAAAGGAAGAATCGACTGGTTGCAGCAATTGACTTTGGTACAACATATTCCGGTTATGCATACGCTTTTGAGAACGATTCAACGGAATTAGAAGGTCTTTTACAGAGTATTCATATTAATGAGTGGACATCAAGTACTGGGGTATCAACGATAAACAAAGCTCCTACTACCGTATTATTTGATCCCCATGGAAATTTTCACTCATTTGGATATGACGCAGAAAACACTTATGCAAATTTAGTAGAAGATGAGAAAAAAGACCACACTAAATGGTACTGCTTCAAAAGATTCAAAATGAAACTTCATGACCAAATGGTATGATGTCGTATATAACATTATCACTGCAATCTCATCACCCTAAACTGTGTTATGTAAAGATTAAATGGGGAACTACTAGATAGATTTGGAAGATTTGTAACCATTAAAATCCTTTCGTGTTATTATTAGCATCAATCAAAAAGAAATATATGGGTATAAGTAAAATAATATCCACCCACCCCCACCCAACCCCCACCCCAACCCCCACCCCGAAAAACTGGCGAATTAAGTTAATCACTCGTATTTCAACCCAGGATCTCCGGAAAGGTAAACACATGTGGGTTTTGTATGTTTTCTTTTCATATTTTCGTGTTGTTTCTACTATTAAAATGTAAGAACGAGTATTTTAAGCTGAATAATGTCTTATATTTGAACTTATAATAATAAAAAAACATATCAATACAGAATACAAGCAGTTATTTGTTTACTGGCCTAAGTAGAACTTTTGTTAATTAAGATATTTAGTTATCTATTAAGATCATTGCATTAAACGTAATTGTTCAGATGATCAACTATCATGACTAGATGACGAGTGTTCATATTGTTCTAATGTATATTTTGTTTGTCTTTTTACGGTTCAATAGAAAAAATTGGGTCTTGATGTTTGATTTGGTAAAAAGACTTTTATTGTCTAGATAAGAATCCCATCATGGCAGTTTTTGCAAAAAGTTCGCCAGTCTTCTTGTTACATCCGAATAACCAATTACCTCCCCTTTACTTGATAATCGCTTTTTTGGTAAAAAGAAAACAGAAAAATGTAAAGATCTCGTAAAAGAATCGAGGAATCTCAAATTTAACGAAAATATTTCTTTATTTTTATGACCTAGAAAAAAGGGAATTTAAACGATAAAAATATCTAAGTTTAACTAATTTGTAATTACAGAAATTGAAGCGTGAATTTGAAATTGAAGATGAAAACGGACATATTATGCCAGCTAAAAAGATTTTTGCTGAAAGTATAAAATTTCTGAAGGATGATTTGATGAGAGTTATAAATGATAGAAATCCTGGGTTTGACGGTCCAAATTTGTGGGTACTTACTGTACCGGCTATATGGGATGAACCTGCCAAACAGTTTATGCGTGAATCTGCTAAAGAGGTAAATGATAAAAGGATAATTATGAACAATACTAAGCTACTTGAGAAAGACAGTTAATCGATCTCAGACAGGAATGACTTTATTCGCGGGTTGGTCAATGGTCTCTAAAATATGCTTTATAATTATGCGATGATTATAGAGTAGATTAGAGAAACTATTGCTTATGTATAAAATGTTTACCCCGAAACTTCAAAACAGATATAATATTTATGAATAATTACAAACTTCGCGTTGTTACACAATTTAGAGCATTTTCATTGGTTGTTGTCTTGCAAAAACACGGTGTTATTTTCCAATAACAACGTTTTCCACCGGAACTACTTTGAGCCCGTTTCGGGACTGTAAACAAATGGGGAGATCGGGAACGAATTCACATAGAAACATTAAAATACTTTGATTTTTTATAAATTAAAATTTTGACGAATCAATTCAAACATGTTCTGATTAATTTTCACCGATATTTTGAATAATTTACCTTTAAGATTGTATATTTATGAAATATTTTTCAAAATGGACATTTCATCGTCACCAAGCATTTTACGTGTCTATACGCCTAAGTATAAGCAATATGACACGCACCATGGTATTCTCGGATGACAAACCTCAGTGCGGGGTGTTTTGTTTGAAAATCGTCACATACGCATCCTTTTAAAACCAAAGACATTTTATCCCCCACGACAATGTATAGACGGGGATCAGGATAAATATTTTGAGGAATGCAATGTCAGTGTGCAGATAAGTCAGATTGTTGAGCCTGAACTGGATCTTAATGATAGTGACAGCGGTAGGCCTGCCAATAATAATTTAATAAAATTGATAACATACTATATTTAAAAATACAAAATCCACTCGTAAATACCGCTTGTTTACCATCTCCAAATGTCCCTGATCAGCCCATACAGCTACCACCGGTGACAGAATCTCTCATCTCACATCAAGTCCATAGGTGGTAAAACATTGATTCATCTAAGAAAACATTAATTCCATGTAAACAGTTGGTTTCATGTTTTGTTTAACTAATGCAGTTTTTTTATGTTATTGGTAAAAACAACATGTAAAAACGCCTGTCCTACAAACGCATGGCCGTCACGTATGACGTTGTACAAAGTGTTGTTTGTTTTCATGATTGCGAGACATAATATAGTTCCTTTTTGTCAATGGATTTAAATGTAACATAATTTATATGTTGAATGAAAATAACTAGGAAATAAACAAAAAGATATAAATTCAAAACTATTTCAGCTTTTTTATTGGATATTTTATCGTTTCATAAAGTTGTCATGTATTGTATTAATACGCAGTTCAACCTTGTAACGTCGATTTTCTGAAAATCAGCTGCTCAGTTCGGAAATGTAGGTCAGCTTAAAAACTTCAACTTCGGGTTGGTTTGTAATTATAAGAATTGAATTGCACTTTTTACGTTGTTATCGGGGTGTAACAACGTGAAAATTAAAACAAATTGTGTAAAACCGCGTAGCAAGGAAGTTACAAAAACCCTTATCAATTAACGAATGATAACTGTATATTTATGTGTCTTGCTTTTATACAAAAGTCTAAAATAGTATGAATGTTTTGAGGGAATTAGTGTGTGTGTGTGTGTGTGTGTGTGTGTGTGTGTGTGTGTGTGTGTGATCGAATATGACAGCTTTATGGCAATGTTTGTAAATAATTATGCAACCGACAAATTTCTATTTATACAACTTCTCTCGCCACAATTTTTATTCTTAAATCAACCTTTAGAACAGTATTGCATAGTAACCATATTAAATCCAAACTATTGTGTTCACTTTGCCAATTATTATACCATATTTGTTAAGTTATAAATATATTTACTTTTTGCAGGCTGGTATAGTGGACAATATGATCTTGGCTTTAGAGCCGGAATCAGCAGCCATTTATTGTAAAACACTTCCTTACACTTCTCTTCAAGGGACTTCGGTTAAAGAACTTGTAGATTGCTTTAGTCCTGGAGGAATGTACATGGTTCTAGATCTTGGAGGTAATAATATTTTGTGTAACAGAGAAAATACTTTAGACAGGGTGTTATCAAGTTTATCATGAAAGGCGATTAAGGTCGTCGACAAGATAAATCATAAGGATTATGATATTTCTTGTATGTTGTTAAGCATAAAATATTTTTCAGAATAATCTAATTATAATGTAAATTTCCTGATAAAAATCAAATATATATATTTAATCCTGCCAATAATTTTTTTTCATAGGACGTATAACACAAAACTAATATTATTTCATTTAGACTCTATATTATTCAATAGATCTGATTTATATAATCATATATCCACCGATACCGAAAGATAGTAACTGTTTTATTATATGACACTTCAAAATGACATTTAAAAATTTAGAAAATGACAGGAAATATCATTATTGGAGATGTTCATAAACGTCAGTAAAACCTGTTTTAAAAGCTTGTTTGAATTTTTGTTTAGTTTAACTGTACTATCTGTGAATTCCTTTATATTAACTGTTTCTTTTGATGCCAAATTCGCCACCAAACCTGAGGTTTCTACAGACGCAAACATTTACGTTGCTCGTCGTTCAACATTTTATTTTTGTTTTGCCAAATCGTTTGAATAACTTTAGTGCGTGCTATTTTTTACGTCTTTTAATTATGGCGTCATCATTGCCGGAAATTCCATGCTCTATTTTTTCAACTCCTCATTACTATTTATAGCGTTAAAGGAGTCGACCAACTATTTATGGACTTTTTTACACATTTTTCATTGAATATCGGTATATGTACTACTGAAATTGACCAATTAGAAAAAAGAATAACTCTCGGTCATAATAAATCAAGTTTAGATTTATTTGTCTGTATAGTAAAAATATTAATTTGATTTCTTGCGTTCAGCTACACAATTCTTTATTGTAGGAGGGACTGTCGATACCGCTGTACATGGAGTAAAAGACGACCGTAGTATCAAAGAAATCCACGAAGTTTGTGGTGGTGCATGGGGTGGAACTAAAGTAGACGAAGAATTCCTTAAGCATGTCCAAATTCTATTCGGTGACAATGTTCTTCCAGAGTTACAGAGGACATGCCCATCTGAATGGTTGAAACTTGTAAAACGATTTGAAGAGATGAAACAACAAGTCACATATACAACAAAACGCGATGTCAAGCTTGAAATTCCACCTAAAATGGTCATTATCAGCAAAAACATTGTTTCTGATCTCACTAAATACGGAACCAATCTTAACATCAGCGACGAGAACTTGAAAAGATTTTTCCTGTCTCCAGCAGAAAAGATAGAATGCCATATGAGGAATATTCTAGCAAGTTTTCCCAAAATGAAGATGATTTTTATGGTCGGTGGATTTTCAGAATCCAAATATATCCAAGATTATATGCGTGAAAAATTCAAAGAGTTGCGAATCATCGTTCCTTTTAACGCGAGAATTGCTGTTTTGAAAGGTGCCGTTATAAACGGTTTCAACGAAATAACAAGATTGGAAAACAAAAAAAATGGGGTCAATGTTCCATTTCAAATCAAGGAGAGAATATGTCGATGGACATATGGGATACGTGTAAATACGTCATTCATTGAGGGCAAACATTTAGAAGAATACAGTGTTTTTATTGATGGAAGGAAGTATTGCGGAAATATATTTCATGTTTTTGTCAAAGAAGGAGAATCTGTAGCCATGTTTGAAGAAAAAAATGACAAATTTGAATCAACACACAAGGAAGAGAATCGACGCCACATTAATCTATGTTTACAAGTGTTTGCTGTGAGAGGCGATATACCAACTTATACCACAAACGAGAGATGTAAATACCTTGGGGAGATTGTAGTGAAACCACCAGAAGGGGGTTGGCCAAAAGAAAATAGCTTTTTAGTAATTATGTACTTTGGAAATACAGAGTTCAGTGTTAAAGTTATTGATGAAACAGACAGCAACAGAGTCCCGTATGTTTCCACTTTTGACTTTTTGGTTTGAGTCTAAAGTGACATTGCGCCCTTATTGTTCAATGAATCATAATATTGGGACATCTTTACAGAACTTTTCAAAATTTCTAGTTTTGACTTTTTATTATGAGTACAAAGTGGCAATGCACCCTCATTCTTGGATGAATAACTCTACATGGACACTCTTTACTAATAAATTTTTTGCTAGTCTATATACATTCTCTAATAACCCAGTTATTAAATGGCATAATAGTCACAATAGTCATACTTTTTATTTAAAGTTATTCCTAAACAATTTCATCACCTGGCGGGTATAACTAGCTACATTGGAGGTGCGTATTTTTCAAGAACACAAGGCATCACTTCTTTGGTGGAAATTTGCGCGTTTACCTTAATTTGCCAGTTTTGAACTCTTTGCTTTGCATTTTTTGTTTTGATTTGGATATGAACTAGTATGTTTGTGTTTTTGTTTGATTTGATTTAGTCATGGTAGGCCTCACGTCCAATTATATTTGATTATAACGTAGCAAAAGCCAAATAACTGAATCAAAATTGATTTTGAGAATTGCGTATGTGCATTGAACAAAATTTCATTTGATGAAATTAGAAATAATCAACCTCAGAAATACCGATCTATGTTTTAATTGCAATTCCAAAATTAAACGTATAAATGATTCTAGTAATTTAAATCTATCATACCTATGTATGAATACTGTAAAAAACTAACATTAACAAATTTAAATTCACAAATCCATAACAGAAAGTACAAAGTACAAGGGTAATACTTTTCATATTGATCCAATTTAAATATTATAATCAGTAACTGTTATGATATAGAACTAACATTTATTGTAGCCTACAGTTTGTAATGGTTGTGATTAAATATGTTAAAATATTTATTCTTCTTACTAGTATTTTATTTTAAAATAACCCATATAAGCATACACCATATATGGATTAAATCTATGAACGGCTTGACCTCTTTCAAGAAAAAAATGTTGACAGAACAAATGATGACGATGATTGTCACATTTGTCAGGCATTATGCAGAACGTAAACACATTCATTAAATGGGTTTGAGTTATATTGGTGGGCTACATGATTCACTCAATCATATATAATATACAAACATCGTATAACAAAAGAAATAGAAAGAAAGATATAATAGAGTCTGTAAGTCTCGTGTAAAGTGACTTTCGGTTTTCAACTTCCGGGTACATCACCAGAAAGACAAAAAAGTTTACTGCTTTGCGATTGGGTGTTCACATCGAACTGGGGAAAGATACGTGCAAATTGTGTAGATTCTCTATAGAGGAAAAAAATCAGAAGAAACAGATCGATAAATGCTGAATTATTGATATTGTTATTAGATCGTAAATCACTTCACTTGTCTAACCTGACTTGTCATTTCCAAAGTTTTTACTTTGCTTCTGGATTGTCATTCGGACATGGATAAGTTTGTTTGTTTTTGATTACCAGTAGGTATTTATTAAGTTGCTCACTCTTAAGTGATTATAGAAACATATGATATGAAACACTTTGTGTCTTGGTTTTTTTTTTGACATATAAATTAATGAAATCAAAAACACATACACCAATTCCATGTCGAAATTACAATCCCAAAACTAAGTAAAACCGTTTAAACTAAATAATTAAAACACGTAAACAGAGAATCGAGGCCAGGCGCTTAGGAATGAAAAAGATTCAAATATTTAGACGTCAACTATTTCTGGTTTTGATATAATGAATATATCAGTTTTATCAGACCATAGGCATATTGTGTTATAGTGCATATTTCAAAAATGCGAAAATTTAACTACGCGAATATGTCTAAATTTCTTATACCGCTTAAAAAAATACGCAAAATTAAATTTGTTTACAGTAGATACTTATACCGCGAATCTTAACGGGAGGTAAAACAATACTAAAACAGAATCCAATGATACAAACTTAATCATTTACTTTTAAGTATATTGTCAATTAAAATCCTATGGTAAAGCTTGTTCTCCAGGAACTGAATACAGCAAAACAATTTTGCTTACAAATAAATTGTTTACTCAAGGATATTGCAAGCCTATAGGTATTAAGGCTTTCAAATTTATAGACGCCATCACAATATTGTAGATATTTATACATTTTCTCTTTTTTCGATATATTTGATTTCACCGTTTCATATTGTATATCTTATCAATTTTGTTTTCACACGTGAAGTGGTTAAACTTTGATATCGGTATATTATGTATGTTTTCCAGGTTAAAATAAACGATAACGTATCTACTTTTACACACATTATTATGAAAAAAAGTTTATGACAAGATTGTGTATGCGTGTGATACGTAATTTGTTTAATTAAGTTTATGTTTAAAATACAAAAGTGTGTGTGTGTGTGTGTGTGTGTGTGTGTGTTTGTGTTTGTGTGCGTGTGCATGCTATGTGATATGTTTATTAAAGTTAATGTTTAGAATACCAAATGTGCGTGTGTGTGATAAGTATTTGTTTATCTACTTTCATGTTGAAAATACAAAAGTGTGTGTTTGTGTGCTATGTATGTATTTATTTACGTTTATGTTTAAAATACATATATATATATATATATATGTCTGTGTGTGTGTGGTGTATGATACATTATTTGTTTATTTACGTAAAGTTTAAAATACGCGCGCGTGTGTGCGTGTGCGATAGTCGATCTGTTAATGTTTAAAATACCAAATTGTGTGTGTGTGTTTGTGGGTGATGTGTGTGTGTGTGTGTGTGTATGTGTGTGTGTGTGTAATACGTAATATGTTTATTTATGGTTTGGTTTAAAATACCAAAGAGTGTGTGTGATAAGTATTTGTTTATTTACGTTTATCTTTAAAATACGCGCGCGTATGTTTTAAATACCAAAAGTGTGTGTGTGTGTGTGTGTGTGTGTGTGTGTGTTTGTGTGTGTGTATATGTGTGTGATACGTGATCTGTTTATTTAGTTTTTGTTGAAAACACCAAAGTGTGTGTGTGATATGTATTTCTTTATTTACTTTTATGTTTAAAATACAAAAAGGTCTGTGTTTGTGTGATATGTATGTGTTTATTTACGTTTATATTTAAAATACATAGGTGTGTATGTGAGTGTGATAAATTATTTTTTCTTTCAGTTTATGTTTAAAATACGCGCGCGCGTGCGTGCGTGTGTGTGTGTGTGTGTTCTTACCGATGTAAGTAGCTTGGTTATCTTGACGATTTGGACAAATGCTCCATATCGCAATCAAATGAATTATTGTTTACAAAATATCTTACCGATATCGACAATTTAAATAACTGATATGTACATGACTTAAATAATAACATAAATAATAAATTATTTATAAAACGGTCAGTAATGAATAATATATTTCAAATGTTCTTTTAAAGAGGTTTTATAGTTAACTAGTTTACATTTAAAAATTTGCTTTAAGAGGTAATATGAACCTGATATGTGGCTCAACCATGCGTAATTTTTTTTCTATGGGGTTTGTAAATATAGTCGCTTCCACCGAAAAGCTTAAAACTTATGCAAATCATATGCGGGTCACCGGTTTATATAAGTGGCTAGTCCCGAACTGAATGGCAAAATTAGCCACACGAGGTGCTCGGCTTACTTGAAGACAGTAAAGATAAATAGATATACACGATTTTAAATGAAATGGGGAAAGCAGGAATTATTCTTCTTACACAGTGTGTTTCTACTTCAATACCAATTCTATAAGTACTGGCAGACTGCGTTTACTTCTATTCTATGGACAATCACTCTGTCTATAAAGACCATCCAAGGAACCAGTAAAAGTGGCCTTTTAGCAGGTGGTCTTTATAAACAACTTCAAATAATATGAATAAAGAATTAGGATATAATTATACTGGCCTGTATAAACAGGTGACCCTATAAGATGACTGTACAATTAAAATCCAGAATGCAAATAGTACTAGGAGACTGCGGTAATATTTATATGGACACAATGTACAATTAACGTCTAGTATGCACAATTAAAAGATATACAGATGTTTAGTTGCCGAGTGCCGCCCTTGTAAGCGTCATCTGTCTGAAGGTATCCAGATCCAGACCTTAACTAAACAGTATAGACGTAATTTCAAATTTTCATAATTTCATGAAGAATGTACTTCAGTACAAACCTAATATTCATTATATTGTAAATATATGTCTAATAAACCTGTATTACCACTTATAATATGTATACATATACAGTCGACCCTGCCTTAAAGATCACCTCTATAAAAGGAAACATGTTATACGCGCCAGTAGAAATGTATCCAATTGTTCTTTATTCATAATTTTGAACCTGTTTGTAAATGCCACCTGTCAGTAAAGGCCACTTTTACTGGTTTCCTTGGGTGACCTTTTAGACAGGCTTGACTGTAAAATTACGAAATTGTTTAAATGAAAATGATGTTAAAGGTAAACAAATATATACTCTGATCTTTATATGGTTTTTTTTTCATGTGATTGACATGAAGCCTATCACAGAAACAAGAATTTCCAGCAAGAGGCAATCAATATTCGAGTCATTAGTGACTAAAGCAACCATACTTCTGTTTTTGTTTACTTCCATTCAATAAGGGTGTCTGCTTCTGAATGTACCACAAAAAACTGAGATATTCTTTTTTAACTGAAAAGATTAAAAAATAGCAAGTTGAATGAATGGGAATTCAAACAGCTACAGAACTTCTAGATGTATTCAATGAAATGATATTCTTGCATCTTGTACAAAGACTTTACATACCCAAAGCTATTAACAGTCAATTTTGTTTATGTGAAGTTACTATAACAAGAGCTGTAAAAAGAGCAACATTGACTTCTGAGTTTGCCTGCACATCTATTTAATACTTTCAAGACACTTGGAAATATCTTTTGGTATTTATGACATTCATCTAGAAAGGCTAATAAAATGTTAAAATTAAAAAAAGTTAGTAAAGCACTGTATCCAGACCAGCTTGATACAGTGTAAATAAAAGAATAACTTAGCTAGCTGTTTGCAATAATAACTAATACAGCACCTGAAGTTAAAGATCGTGTTTTAAGAATCTCTCTCTCTCTCTCTCTCTCTCTCTCTCTCTCTCTCTCTCTCTCTGTATGCATGTGTTGAGGTAATGACTAACTTACTAGGTTAGCAAATACAGCTACAAAGATACAAATAATTCTGATCTCTATGTAATTTAATAATAATAATAATAATGCTTCTTTCATTGGCATTTGGCATAAATAATTATACATACCGAATCATTCAGCTTAACAATAAGTCAACGGGAAAGCTAAGAGTGGTAACAGTGTGATGACCTATGATGAACATGTCCCTAAAACACTCTTGAAGGTGCTAGTCCATGCAGTCTAGAAAAATACAAACGCTAAATTTGATTGTTTATAATTGTAATTATCTCTTTCAATTATATCGAGACTGTCAGTTCAGGAGTGTTGGAGAACAACCGAGTGCTCAAAGGTGAATAATCAGCATTTTTCAAACTAAGATCTGTCCCAGTTTGGATTCAATCATAGATACAGAGAGGTGCTGTGACTCGTAAGCACATGGTTTTTTTCACTTTGTCTAACTGGCCATTTAGACAAGCACATCGCTGACATATATATTTCGTTCGTACAAAAATCATCCAAAAATTAAGCTTGTAGCGAATAATTATAATATATATTATATTGGATTCATAATATGGTTGAAATATAAAAGACTATATAGACCAGTGATGGTAAATCGGGCCTGTATAAGTTTTCTCGACAAGTTGGACGAACTGTGCTGATATATAGCTTGACTATACACCGCCTTGCATTGCTTGGGTGGTAACAACATAAATTTACTAAATTAAAAAACCGAACCTTTCAAATTAAATATCCGAAGCGAGTTAGTTTCCATTATAAAATATGTTAATTTCATTCAAAATCTACATTTTCTGCAAATTCGAAGCACAATTTTACATTCTAAAACTAAAGATCTTTCTCGGTTTGTTGATGGCTCCGGTGACTACGGAAATTCTTCCACGAGAATATAATATCCTTCTTTTTTGAAGACTTGACAATTTTCGGCTCTGGCAAGTTGAAAAATGAATAACTTGCGTTCAGTAGGAACGCCAAAGCCGCTGGCGTAGGGATTCATTAAAATTTGTGAACTTGCAAAAATGGAATAAAATCGGTCAAAAAATGGCGAACCTTTGGATGAGGCAAAATCAGAATTGTGTTCAATATATCACCGGATGTAATGACCAGGGTTATAATATAAAAATCAGAATATATGAAACTCGTTCACAACTACTTTTAACAATTCCGGTTACATTTTAATATCTTAATTCAGAGATAAAAACGAGTCACTGGCTAAAATTCAAAAAATTGTTCTTCACGTGATTCCTTCCCATTTATTACAAAGTGCGTGCACCAGAATTATTTTATATCAAAAGAAAGATTTTTTTGCAATGTACAATTTGATATATAATTCATCAAATAATTTTCTTTACACAAAAAGTGTCCAAGTTTTAAAGGCGAAAAAAATCGCCGTCAGTCCGTATTCTTGGGTACGGGTCCGGTCCATTTTCCATCTAATTTGACCTAGAAATTTTGTAAATACTGCTTCCTAGCTGTATTCTATATTTAGTTTGGACACACAGAAGACGCAGAGTGGTATTTACGATTGAAATAAAGTAAGTTTATGTTACAATTATCATCTTTTGCGTCAGACTTATCATAGAATTTGCCGGATTTTAGGGCCTACTTTCAGTCTCCATGTTAAAACTCGGCAATATGCCGCTTCGATCGTTCATATCACAAATTAAAAGTCCATACGACAACCACATGTACAAATTCTATGTTGATTGACCACGTACGGTGTATTATAAGTGTTAGTTGACTTGTGGAATTAATAACAATAGATAAACCCGTTTATTTAGGGTATGTGATTTGGGGCTCATGGCTCAGGGGCTGTTGAAGGCCTGTCACTTCTAAACGGTTTTCAGTCATTACAAGCTGATATTAATTACCTGGTCACCAAATCAGTAAAGTTGAAAGTGAGCTTCATGTAAAATATTCTTCCAAAGACAAAAACAGAGTGTATTTTAATTTGAAAATATGTCCTGTGCATACACTAATTAGCCTAACAAGTACATGATATTTATAAACTTTGGCTTGACCTTTGTCACAGGCCTATACTTTTTCAGTTTGTACTCCAGATTGACAACAACTAATCTTAAATTTTCTACAGATAAATGCAATAATCACTGATAATGTTATTAAACAATAACTTAAACATAACCATTAAGGTTTTGCTGGATAAGCTTTTGTCAATTAAACCAGGACTTGAAAGTGAAGATACAATATTCCAAAATTTTATGTCTGAAAAAAATTATATTGTCCCTAATTTAGTTATTTGATTAAAAATTTAAATTCTGAGTTGCCAGTCAACTGTTTATGTTTAAATATAACAAGAAATAATAAATTAGTTAAAATTATTTAGCTAAAATATCCAATGAAATGTGTTAAGCTAGACTGAAATAAGCTGCCTTTCATGGCCTAAAATTATTTCATTTTAGCTCAAATATTAAACCTCATTTCCAGGAGTGATTTCTGTGTTTTTAAAGCAGTTTCAGCACTCAATACAATACTCAGATATTGGCTTAATATTTCAAGGCCATAGCCATTTGAGTCATGCAAGTTGATTTAATACATCAATCTTGTAACATATACATGTTTTTACTCTCAATACATGATGGGATTCATGCAGCTGAAAAGCTTACACTTGCAACATTCAAGTTGAATCAACCAGCAACAAACCATAAAAATCATTGAAAAGGGAAAAACAAAAGATAATGTCGCTTAAATAGCCAGTTTGAGACCACTGATTATAAAATTCCCAAAATTATAAGGTTAGATCTTGCACTCCTAACAGAGACATATATCTCTGCTCCTAAGAAACTAAGAAGTCAACAAACACCTATTCAACTTGTCACTTTACACATTGCCTAATTCTCTTTGTTTTCACTATGGAAGTAAAAACTATACTGAATAAATTCAAAGTAACAAATGAGGAAAATAATTTCTAAATCCAAAACTGAATAGTACAAGACTGGCTAGTTAAGGTTAAGTCTCAAATTTAAAATGTAACCAGTATTAACTGATTTAAATTAAATCTGTATACTAAAAAGTTACTTATGGGTATATAGCCAGTTTTCAAAAACCCATATTTTCAAATGGCATTGACTTACAGCATAGTCTATCATTGCCTCAAGACTGAAAGGGAGAGACATCAAATGTTTACCACATATCATAAAAATAATTTAATTTCCATGACTGAACCATATAAAAACCAAGAAAGTTCAAAGTAAAACAATCTCCTTTTCTCCACAAGTATTGGTTTCCAAAGTGTTGCAAAGGGGGTTGTGTTGACTTTTGAAACAGATCCATACATATGTGCAATGTGTGTTGTTATTGTATTTAATCTCGGTAGATGTAGGTGAGGGTAGTAGAGAAACAGGTGTCATTCTACTGCCAGCTGGTCATTATTGTGCAAGACTTTATGCAAATTAATTACCTGATATGGTCAATTTTATCTGTCCATGCTGTGGGGTGAGAGTTGGTAGCAGACCATGTCCTGAAAAGGCCATGTGTGTGTGGATGGTCATTTTTTGAGAGAGAATGGTCCGACATTTTTAAATTTGAGTTTAATATTTTGCCTGTGTGGCTCTAAATTTATATATATTTGAAACTGTGTGGTTAAAACATTTACATTTGTGTAGTGAAAGTATTTTGTACCTGTGTGGTTCAGAACAATGTGGTACCTGGGTGGTAATATTATAATCCCTGTGTGGAAGACAATTGGTGTGAAGATTTGCATTGACTGAAATCACTGACCAGTTAGGGATAGTACAAGATTTTCATACTATATTCAGAGGTGTCAGTGTATGAACATTATGTATACATGTTTCATGGAGCAAGTGATAGCTAGAGGGTGTTAAATCTATTTTTCTGATGTTTCCAGTGTTTCAGTTAATAAATACTGTTTGTGTTCCATGGTGATGTGTATATCATCATGATAAGTCTATGGTAGCCCTTATGTGCCATGAACAATAAAAATTTAATGGATGTTATGGACATGTGATTTGTGCATGTATATAGACAGTATATGGACATGTGAACATTTTGTGTGTACAGTACTGTACTAGAACTTTTATTGGCACATATATATTTTTTGTGAATATATATATACTATATATTATTTGTTTTTCTTAATAATTGTTTGTTATTTAAAACAAATGTATTTAGTTTAATTTGAATGTCACAAGTCATTTATCCAAACCCACACAGTTGTGGCATGTGTATATATAATATTTACTGAATAAATAGCCACACACCCAAACATACACACATGGGCAGTCAATAACACTACAGATACACTTGTTTCAATTTTTTGTATTGTGAGGCTTGTTGTATATAATGTACTTGATTTTGTAATACCATGATATCCATCAAGCCTGAAATCTGGTATTTTACCACTCACTTGCTAATTACTCTGGTAATCTAGCTGCTCATTATAGATAAATAACTGAGGCTTTTACTCCTTGGAGAATATACTGGTTGCAAAATTGGTTTGCATGATTTTGCTCTCTCTCTCTCTCTCTCTCTCTCTCTCTCTCTCTCTCTCTCTCACACACACACACACACACACCACACACACACACACACACACACACAGAGAAAATGCAATTAAAGAGAGACAACTCTTGATAGCGTATGCATACAGGTTTTGCAATTCAGGCAACCGATCAGGGTTTGGATTATATTACTTTATCAAAGGATTTTAATTGAAAACTTGTGAAACATGGTGATTTAAACATGCGACTTATTGATTCTCCGAACCGGTATCGCGTGAATATGATTTCAACATTTTGTCATGTCATTTCCAACTTGACATTGGTACATCGATCATCGCGGAGGCAGTCATATTTGTTTACATTGACAACTAAATGTACCATCCAGATTTTCGCTTTATTAAGGTATTTACACATGATGCACCAGAAAGATTTTAGGTTTAATTTAATTTGGGATCTGTTATTGTATGTTGTACAAAATATCGAGCGATAATTTTCTTTACACAAAAAGTGTCCAAGTTTTGAAGATTGACAAAAAATTCCTGGTGTTTCTGCCGTTACATCATTTGGCGTCAAGAAATTGTATATTTTTTGTAGATAATAATATTGTATCTCAAATTTAAACTCAGATGTCAAAATATTGGTAATTCCGACATATAATTTATTGGTACACAATGCTTAACTATGTTTAATAATGTTATATCGTTAGTTTGAAGACTGGGTACTTTTTCGGCCATGACACACTTGTCAAAAAGTAATCCCAATTTTCAAATCGGCGGAAGGATAAAAAATTGTAAAACCGAAACACAATTCTCGGAAAAAGCCGGGTTGGCGTTCCTACTGCGTTACCGGCATCACGTTTGAATGATGGCGCGTTCAAAATTTTGCTAATAAACATGAATGGTTCACAGTCATGTGATTGTTAGCTCATGAATAAATTGATCACCATTGTGCCATATGCACTAGAATACCCATTGTAAGAATAGTTCCATTATAAATTGTAGTGTAAGACTATATGTCACTGTATGATTAGTTATTACAAGTTTGTAATAAGATATTATAAATTTTACTTTATCATATCAGTCCTGATCTAAAATAGAGTGACGTTTTATATCAAGAATTACGCTAGATTACAAATAGGCCGTCGTACTCGTAGTAAACAGTCAGTGCAGCGCAGACTATGACTATGTGACCGTGTTTACGACACGTTTTACGATCTAATTACAATATCGTAGTGTACCGGCATTAATTGACCCATTTCTTCCGCTCCTTTGCATCTGTAGATACTTTGACAAGTTTGCACGTATGGTCCCTAGTTCGATGTAGACATCCCGATCGCAAAACAATTAACTATTTTTGTCCTTCTGGTGATGTTTCGGAAGTTGAAAACCGGAAGTAGCTTGATACGACTTTTAGATGCTATTAGGTGTTTTCTACTATTTTTGTTGTTATAAGATGATTGGATAATATATGAGACTGGATGAGTCATGTAGCCCGTCAATTAACTTATACCCATTTAATGAATGATTTGTTCTGCTCAATGACTGCCGATGACAATTCTTACAATCATTTTTATCATCATTATTATCATTTGTTCTGTCAGCATTTAATTTTTTATCTTTGCAAGTACCCAATCCGTTTAATGGATCAATCTTTATATGGTGTATGCTTAATCAAAAACAAACATAATAATCCATCTCCGAATCACAATCTAGAAGCAAAGTAAAAACTTTGGAACTGACAAGTTAGGTTAGACAGGTGAACTTCCATCAGGGAAGTGAGGCCGGGTGCTCCGGAAGGGTAAGCACCTCCTGTTTTACTAGCTACACACGTGTGTAATCACAATTATGTGAAAGGAACATGGAACTATGAGACGTCAAATATATCCAAGGCAACCCTGGACATAGAGACATCAAACGTATCTACAATACTAAGATGGCGGCCATTAAACTTTTTCAGAGCCTTGATAAGCCTAGGCTTGCAATATTCCTAAATCAACAATTTATTTGCAAGCAGCCTACATTGTTGTACAAAGTCCCCGTAGTGGGAACAAGCTCTACCATAGCGTATTAATATTAGGAAACAAATACACCATAAGCAGGAGAAGCAGGTATATTGCTGCAAAGAAAAGGAAAGTTGACAATAAAAATATTGAAGTCATCACGTTTGTCATTATGTTCCAAATGTAGCCTTTTATGTGTGTCATAATTCAGGTATAAGTCTAAATATGAAGCAGAACTTGAGGAATCAGTTGTGTCTTTTATTTCAGCTCACTAGGATAGATGACATTTACATAGTCTCAAAATTTAAGATTGTTAAGAGACAGAACGTCATCTATATAATTATCAGTATGTTGAGTTGAATGTTGACAGTTTTCTCTAAATATGATATTTTAGAAAAGTAATACTACAATGAAGATTAAATGTTTTAACATATTTAATCACAATCATTACAAACTTGTGGCTATAATAAATTTTATTTATATATCGTAAGTGATTATAATATTTGAATTGGATCAAATGAAAATTATAATTTAATATGTTATGTGTACTATTTGTTATAAAATTATGTAAATTTTAATTTTCTCAATGTTCCTTTATCAAGCATCCATTAATAGGTCTGATGGATAAAAATTTTAATACTAGAATCATTTATACGTTTGATTTTAGAATTTGAGCATAGATCGGTATGTTTGTGGTTGATAATATCTAATTTCATAATTTCATTTTATTGCACATTCGAATTCTCAAAATTACCATTTGAAGAGGACGGGATATCTTTTGGTTATCCGTGTTGATTTAGTGGTTTTGGCTTTTGCTACGAATTGAACAACAATAGTTGGGCGGGAGGTTACAACACGATGACTAAATTAAAGTGACAGAAACGCATACATACTACTAGTCTATATCCAAATCAAATAAAAAATCCAAAGCAAAGAGTTTGAAAACTGGCAAATTAGGTTAAACGAGGCCTGATGCTCTTGAAGAGAAACCTCATCCTGTGTTGCTAGCTATACCAGTTAATGAAATTTTGGGAAAAAATTGTAAATGAAAAGTAAGTAAGTTAGATGACAGATACTGAATATAATCATTTAAACAATATGAATATTGATAACTATATTATATATTTCAAACATTTATTTAAAAAAAACGATCACTGTTTTGCTATACAGCATCCGTAGTACTAAATACTTCTAAACGATCAATTGTTTCCAAATCTATAATAAAAGATATCCAAATATTATGATTCATCTATCAAAAAGTTTTCAGTGTAATTTTGTAATTAAACCAAAAAGTCAAAAGTAGAAATATACGGGTCTCTGTTGCTGTCTGTCTCATCAATGACTTTAACACTGAACTCCGTATTTCCAAAGTACATTATTACTAAAAAGCTATTGTCTTCAGGCCAACCCCCTTCTGGAGGTTTCACTACAATCTCTCCAAGGTATTTACATCTTTCGTTTATGGTATAGGTTGGTATATCGCCTCTTACCGCAAACACTGGTATATGAAGATTAATGTTGCGTCGACTCTCATCTTCGTGTGTTGATCCAAAGTTGCCACTTCTTTCTTCAAACATGGCTACAGATTCCCCTTCTCTGACAAAAACATGGAAAATATTTGCGCATTTCTTTTTTCCATCAACAAAAACACTGTATTCTTCTAAATGTTTACCTTCAATGAAAGCCGTATTTACACGTATCCCATATGTCCAGCGACATATTCTCTCCTTAACTTGAAATGGAACATTGACTCCATTTGTTTGGTTTTCCAATCTTGTTAATTCGTTGAATCCGATAATAACAGCACCTTTCAAAACAGCAATTCTCGCGTTAAAAGGAACGATGATTCGCAATTCTTTGAATTTTTCACGCATATATTCTTGGATATACTCGGATTCTGAAAATCCACCAACCATGAAAATGATCTTCAATTTAGGAAAACTTGCTAGATATTTCTAATATGGCGGTTAATGTCTTCTGCTGGAGACAAGAAGAATTTTTTCAAATTCTCGTCGCTGATGTTAAGATTGGTTCCGTATTTAGTGAGATCAGAAACAATTTTTTGGCTGATAATGAGCATTTTAGGCGGAATTTCGAGCTTGACATCGCGTTTTCGTTTATATGTGACTTCTTGTTCATCACCTCGAATCGCTTCACAAGTTTCAACCATTCAGATGGGCATGTGTTCTGCAACTTTGGAAGAACGTTGTCACCAAAGAGACTTCTAATATGCTCAAGAAATTCTTCGTCTACTTTGGTTCCACCCCATGCACCACCGCAAGCTTTGTGGATTTCTTTGATACTACAGTCGTCTTTTACTCCATGCACAGCGGTATCAACCGTACCACCTACAATATAGAATTTTGCAGCTTAACGCAAGAAATCAATTCACATGTTTACGATTCAAAGAAATAAATCACTCGATTTATTATATGACTGAGGTTTTTCTGTGATTGGTAATTTCAGTAGAACCTACAGCAATTTCCAACGTAAAATGTCTAAAAAGTCCATAAATAGTTGGCAGACCATTATAAATAGTAACAAAAAGTTAGGCGACCAGTTTCGATCAAAAATAGAGCAGTTACTCTCTGGAAATTATAACGTCATAATTATAAGACGTCTAAAGATAGCATGCACTGATGTCATTGACACGATTTGGCAAAACACAAAAATGAAATGTCAGAAGACGATCAACGTAAGCGTTTTCATCTGTAGAAACCTCATAATTGAAAGTAATGTTGGTATAAAAAAATCACAGATAAAACTAAACAATTAAACAGTTATAAGAAATAAGTAAAACGAGCTTGTGAAACCAGTTTTACGGACTTGACAAACATCTCAATTATTCCGATCATTTTGTTGATTACACTAAAATCGGATTTTGTAAATGCCATTTTGAAGTGTCAAACAATAAAACAATAACTTTCTTTTCGTATCGATGGATAAACGATTATATAGATCTGACTCGACTTAACGACAAATATTGTATATTATTATACGACTGAAAAATTCCATACAATCTGATTGGCCTAGAAGCAATTTGATTCGCACGATGAAATGAGATATTCACCTGGATATCACATTTTCATCCCAGACAGTGCCCATAAAAAGATTAGAGAATTTCCAAATTCAATCGACAATCCTCTTACTTTTGGTTTGTCTGATTGGACAAGGTTTGAGCATATGCCTTCTTTCATGTAACTTCATGGGACTTCCCGTAAATTATGACGTCATAATTAAAAGGCGTCAAAACATAACATGTGCTGATGTCATTCACACGGTTTTGGCAATTCACAAAAATGAAATGTCAGATAATGAGCAGCGTAAACGTTTGCGTCTGTGGAAATCTTAGAATATTGGAGGCAATGGGGTTTGCCGCTGTACCACGTGATCAATACCTCTAAACGTTTGTGCGGAACGTTTTGGAACACATCAACGTTACAGATTCCTAGAATGACGTCGTTTTCATGGGAAAACGTCAACTCATGCGATTCCACATCCATTGGAAATAAGTGTCCCGCATAAATGTTAGCGGATATCACGTGGTACAGCGTTTGACATGAAAAGATGCCATGGACACAAAAACGTTAACAAATAGTGCTTTTAAACTAACACCAAATTATTTGAAAGAGCTTTTTTTTAAACTGGCTTTACCGACTCGATTAATATCCCTAGTAATTTCGATCATTTTGCTAAGTACACTAAAATCTGATTTTTTAAAATGTCATTTTGAAGTGTCATATAATAAAACAATTACTGTCTTTTGATATTGGTGTATATGGGATTATACGGACCTGACAAAAAAAATCACCGTTTAATCCCATATCCACCCCATCAAAAGACAGTAATTGTATAATATAGACGCTTAACGAGAGGATATCAATTTGGTGTTGTATATGTCCTATGAAAAGCAAAGGATAATAGTTATATAAAATACCTAATGAATTTGATTTTTATTAGGAAATTAAACTAACATTGGAACTAGATTTTTCTGAAAATATTTTATGCTTTAACTACATACATACAATAGTTATCATAATCATAATAATTTATCTTGTCGACCTCTGACTAACGTAATCGCCTTTTATGATAAACTTGATAACACCTTGTATAAAGTATCAAGGTATATTGTCTGTTTATATATATATATATATATATATATATATATATTACCTCCTAGATCGAGAACCATGTACATTCCACCAGGACTAAAGCAATCTACAAGTTCTTGAACCGAAGTCCCTTCAAGAGTTGTGTAAGGAAGCGTTTTACAATAAATAGCTGCTGATTCCGGCTCTAAAGCCAATATCATATTCTCCACTATACCAGCCTGCAATTAATTAATATGGTCTAAGAATTGGCAAAGTGAACACAAATGTTCAGAATAAGTTTAGTTACTATTTGATACTGTTCTAAGGGTTCATTTAAAAATATGACGACACGAGTTGTATCAAATCAAAAACAAACACACTAATCCATGTCCGAATCACAATCCAGAAGCGAAGTAAAAAAGTTTGGAACTGACAATTAAGTTAGACATGCGAACTTCCACCAGGGAAGTGTGACCTGCTGCTCGGAAGGGTAAGCATCTCCTGTTTAGCTAGCTACATCCGCCACGTGCGTAATCAAAATTGTGTAAGAGGAAAATGGAACTATGGGACGTCAAATATATCCAGGGCAATTCTGGACACAGAGACATCAAACTTATCAACATGACTGTGATTACAGCAATAAAACTTTTTGCGGACTTTGATAAACCTAGGCTTGCAATATCCCTCAGTCAACAATTTATTTCCAAGCAAACAGCTTCGTTGTACACAGTCCCCGTAGAGGAAACAAGCTTAACCACATCGTATTAATTGGGAAACAAATACACCATAAGCAGGAGAACCAGGTATATTGCTGCATAGAAAAGGAAAGTTGACAATAGAAAAATTAAAGTCATCACGTTTCTCATTTAGTTTCAGATGCAGCTTTTTGTAGGCGTCAAAATGTAGGTTTAAGTCTAAATATTAAGCAGAACTTGAGGAATCATTCGTGTCTTTTGTTTCAACCTTATTAGGATCTATTATACAGAAATTTGTCGGTTACAAATATACTGAAGATACCATCAACAAAATGTTGGAGTTTTTGATAGATAACATATTTGTTGTGTTTGGTAATATAGTTTTTCAGCAAACAATCGGTATACCAATGGGTACAAACTGTGCAGCATTGCTTGCTGATTTTTTTCTTTATTCCTACGAAGCAGAATTTATGCAGAACCTTGTTAAATCTGGAGAGAAAACTGTCGCCAAATCATTCAACTCAACATACAGATATATAGATGACGTTCTCTTAACAATCCTAAATTTGGAGACTATGTAAATGTCATCTATCCTAGTGAGCTTGAAATAAAAGACACGACTGATTCCTCAAGTTCTGCTTCATATTTAGACTTATACCTGGATTATGACGCACAGGAAAGGCTACATTTGAAACTTTATGACAAACGTGATGACTTCAATTTTTCTATTGTCAACTTTCCTTTTTTATGCAGCAATATACCTGCTTCCCCTGCTTATGGTGTATTTGTTTCCCAATTAATACGCTATGGTAGAGCTTGTTCTCACTACGGGGACTTTGTACAACTAAGTAGGCTGCTTGCAAATAAATTGTTGACTCAGGGATATTGCAAGCCTAGGCTTATCAAGGCCCTCAAAATGTTTTATGGCCGTCATCACAGTATTGTTGATAGGTTTGATGTCTCTGTTTCCAGGATTGCCTTGGATATGTTTGACGTCTCATAGTTACATGTTCCTTTCACACAATTTTGATTGCACACCTGTTGGGTGTAGCTGGCTAAACAGGAGGTGCTTACCCTTCCGGAGCACCCGGTCTCGCTTCCCTGGTGGAGGTTCACGTGTCTAACCTAACTTGTCAGTTCCAAAGTTTTTGCTTCTCTTCTGGATTGTGATTCGGAAATGGATAAGTATGTTGTTTTTGATTACAAACATTTGACATACAGTTGTTATACATGTATTAGATCACATTGTTTTATCTCATTTCTTCAAAACAAGGAAAATATTATAAAATTTTGTTTATAAAAAAAACATCAGGCAAAAAATATTTTCAGCGTAGAGTTATTTTTCAGGTCGGATTAGGTTGATCTGGATTTATGTCTGTAAATTCCATGCCGACATTCATCAACTCTTTTATGCAGTGTTTTGGGGTTTGCATTTTATACACAGGCAAAAGTTTCTCTTAACGACTGTAGATTATATTCATCGCATAATCATGTAAAATCATTTTAGAGACTATTGACTAATCAGCGAATAAAGTAGTTCCGATCATATACAGTCCAACCTGTCCCAAAGGCCACCTCTATACAAGGAACACCTGCCTATAAAGGCCAGTATCATTGTATCCTAATTAGTCTTTATTTATATTATTCGAACCTATATATAACGGCCACCTACCAATTAAAGCCACTTTTACTGGTTTGTTTTCAGTGGCCTTTATCGACAGCTTTAAATGGAGATTGATGGTCATTTTCAAGTAGCTTTGCATTGTTCATAATTAGCCTTTTATTATTTACCTCTTTAGCAGATTCACGCATAAACTGTTTGGCAGGTTCATCCCATATAGCCGGTACAGTAAGTACCCACAAATTTGGACTAAACCCAGGATTTCTTTTGTTTATAACTCTCGTCAGATCATCCTTCAGAAATCTTATACTTGCAGCAAAAATCTTTTTAGCTGGCATAATATGTCCGTTTTCATCTTCAAGTTCAAATTCACGCTTCAATTTCTGTAATTACAAATAAGTTCAATTGAGCTTTTTATATAGTTTAAACCCCCCTTTATCCGTGTCTAAAATATCAAGAAATAATTTCGATAAAATTTAGATTCAGATTTCTATTACAACATGTTTTTGTGGGAGGTTTTTTGCAATAGAAAGTTATTCATAAGTTAAGTGGAGAGGATGGACAAATTTTTTTCTAAAGCATTTTTTTCTAAATAGGCAATGAAAGTCTTTAATACCAACCTCAGACCCAATTCTTTCTATTAAAACACAAAAAAAAAACAAACAGATAAATAGATTTGTAAAATATGAACACCCTCCATCCAGTCATGATTATTGCTCATCTGAGCAATTACCTTCAATACACAAGCACGTCCTAATCGAAAACAACAGATCTTCATTCACAAAATCGATGGATAATTGGAGAATAAAAGTTCTGTCCCAATTGATAAAAAATAACTGCTTTTATTCTGGATTGCTATGATTCTTTGATTTTATTGCAAGTCTAAATACAAAGGAGCAACCAGCTTAAAATATGCGTACATACATTTTTCAGTACCCGAAGGAAGAAACATGTAACTATGACGAGAAAACAGCGCTTACCCTTTTTGGAGCTCCTTCGTGGAAGCTCGAATGTTTATCTTAAATTGCCTGGGTTTTTTTTAAATTGTGTCGGGTGTGTTATTTAACATAATCTTTTTTGATTGATGCTGATTTTAAAACGCAAGAACTTTGATTGTTTCTCAATCTCCCAACAGAATCATACCCAGAAGTGGCCAATTTAATGATTATATAACAAAGTTTATGGTGGTGAGATATCAGTAATAATGATAATGTTTTATAACACATCATACCATTTGGTCATGAAGTTTCATTTTGAATCTTTTGAAGCAATACCATTTTGTGTGGTCTTTCTCCTTATCTTCAACTAATTCTGCGTAATCGTTTTCGGCGTCAAATCCAAATGAGTAAAAATTTCCATCGGGATCAAATAGTGCGGTAGTTGGAGCTTTGTTCACCGTTGATATCCCAGTTCTTGCTGTCCATTCATTGACTTTGACACTCTGTAAAAGACCTTCCAAGTCCGTTGAATCGTTCTCAAAAGCGTATGCATAACCAGAATATGTTGTACCAAAGTCAATTGCAGCAACCAGTCGATTCTTCCTTTGTCCTCGTGATGAAATCTGGTATTTTTCGTCTGAATTTCTCTTAGTATTGTCAGTATTGTCAGTGAACGATTCGTATTTTTCTTGTGTTGAAGCTGATTTTGTGTCTGTCATGTCTAAAAAAAGAATAGTAATCCCAAGATAGCATTGTAAATTACATACTCTTGAAAACCAGATCCAGTATCACTATTGAGCTTCTTTGTAGATATATTATCAGATAACGGGTAAATAAATGTTAATTTTTATTTCTTAACTTTTCATTTGTTCTTATTTTCCACATGAAATCAAAACATTTGGTTCTTTTGTACACAGAAAAAAGATTATAAAATAGTAGTATCTAAGCATCTTTAACTTATTAAATGTTTATAGAAACATTTTGGAAATTTTGCGTCTCCCTTACTGTTTTACAACTGAATGAACATATAGAGGATCTTAGACGAGTGGGGGTTTAATATGAAATTTATTAAACGAGTTTAATAAATTTCATATTAAACCCTCACGAGTCTAAGATTCTATATATTACATAACTCAAAATACCGACACACATGATATGTACATATTATTTGATTCCATATATAGAAACAACTGATTTCTATCTAGGTCAGACAAATCACCTCCAAATTAACTGCGCAAGTAAGAATATAGTGCTATTTAGTTATAGTAAAATTAAATTAATCATCTAAAAAAAAAGACAAAACCAGTGTGTAAGTTTAAATTATGTTATATTTCTTCGGATGCATCAAAATTATTTTTCAAAGAATTGGAAAGTCTTTAAAAGTCTAAAAATAAACAAAAGACCGACACAGTTTTCAAATGACGTCATTAGGCGCGATCAGAAGCGTGATAACTTATTACGTCACAATCAAGTGATATTACATAGGTACCTGTGTAATATAAAAAATATAACACCGTTTTATTCTATCAATAAACGGGAGGTCTATGTGATATATAGAGGATCTTAGACGAGTGGGGGTTTAATAAGAAATTTATTAAACGAGTTTAATAATTAAATATGCCATGAGCCTTGGCGAGTGGCATATTTAATTATTGAACGAGTTTAATAAATTTCATATTAAACCCTCACGAGTCTAAGATTCTATATATCACATAACTCAAAATACCGAGGCATAATGACATGTACATATTATTTGATGTCATATAGAAACAGACGATTTCTATCTAGGTCAGACAAATCACCTCCAAATTAACTGCGCAAGTAAGAATACAGTTCTATTTAGTTATAGTAATAGTAATTTAATCACCTGGAAAAAAAGACATAATCAGTACGTAAGTTGAAATCATAATATTTTTCTGAATGCATCAAAATTATTTTTCAAAGAATCGAAAAGTCTTCAAAAGTCTAAAAATAAACAACAGACTGACACAGTTTTTATATGACGTCATTAGGCACGACCACAACGTAAATCAGAAGCGTGATAACTGATTACGTCACAATCAAGTGATATTACATGGGTACCTGTGTAATACGAAAAATATTACACCGTTTTATTTCATCAATAAACAGGAAGGTTATGTGATATAATAAAATAATCAATACCATGTCTTAATCACAATGTCAAAACAAAGTAAAAAAAATTGAAACTAAGTTTCGATCACGTGAAATTCCTACAGACAGGTGTCTTAACTAAATGTATGTAGATACATTACGTATTACGTTTTAATTTTACAGCACTTGATATATCATATACAGGTCCAACAAGAAAGTTTGGGCACCCCATGAAAGTGATTCATAGCTAGCCACAAATTTGTTCGTTATAACAATTTTTGACATGCTTTATCAATGATTTGTTTAATACTTTGTTACATGCGACATACCACTAGATCTATTCGATGTAACTTGGACACAATAAAATTTCAAAAGACTCTGTTATCTCCCTTTGTATATTCCAGACACAAAAACAGGTGTCTTTTGGCAAAAATGATTTTAAACAATGAGAACAAAGTATCTGTTCCACAACATAAGTAAAAAAATGTTTTAAGTCATATAATACTATAACACATCTTTTTTGCAGTAGGAAATGGACGTTATACGAAAAATAATTGATCGTTAAATACACAAACCAAAAATCCAGTTTTACCTTATTTCTAAAAATTTTAGTATTTTCAATACAAAAGAGGAATTTAAACAGATTAAATGACATATTTTACTTAGAAAGTGCTTAATAATCACTTTGAACTAAGCGTTTAAAGTCGTTTCCGGTATTTCTATTTATTAAGTCCATATTTGAAGAATGGGGATTTTTCAGAAATGTTTTCATTTTTTATCACTCACTGTTCACTTAAAACTAAAATTGAAACTTTTATCAATTATGTCATTTAAATAACATTCTAGGTAGTATATAAAAATAGTCTTTTAACGAATATAAGTCAACAAAAGACAAAGTACTAAGACCATAAACATTGCTTTTTTACAAAGGTTATAGACGGGGTGTCCAAACTTTCTTGTTGGACCTGTATATCATAGCCGCCGTACAAAGCTATCAGTAGACTACAGTTGACTACTGTATGTAGATCAAGCCGGCCGTACCATGCTGTATACACTGGAGTGTTTTGATAAAAGTTCCATGTCTGAATCACAATCCAGAAGCAAAGTAAAAACTTTGAAACTGACAAGTTAGGCTACACACGTAAACTTCTACCAGGGAAGTGAGCTACGGAAGGGTAATTACCCCCTGTCTAGCTAGCTACACCCGCCAGGTGTGTAATCAAACGTAAAAATGAAAGAAACATTGAACTATGGGACGTCAAATATGTCCAGTATTGATATCAGTATATCAGCTTTATCAGAGCATAGGTATATGTAGCTTAAACTTAGTATCTAACCATAAACAATAGATAAATAGTCTACTTCAGACAGCGTAACAAATATTTATACCATTCAGTATAACACACCCTCTGACGTTATTGCAAAACCGTAGACACTTTTTATGTTTTTGTAACCTGAATATATTTGACGCGATAGATACATGTCCTTTTTATTATTAATTTCGATTTCAAACATAACGAGTGAAATTAGCTGGAGAAGACGTGCTTACCCGTCTAAAGCCCTAAAGCACAGTTTTCAAAGTGTTTTCTTTAAGTTTGGAATTTTAATTTTAACAGAGATCGGTTTATTTATAATTGGCTCATAGAAATATTTTGAACATGGTTCGGTGTTCTTATGGCTGACTATTTACCATTCCAATTACTGTTTTTTCTAAAATAGTCACAAATATTTAAGGGAAACATATCTAAAATATATTACTCACTTCCGTTATAAGTTGTATAGAGTATGTAAATTTTGTCTTCGTGGGGGATATTTAGAGAGTTTTACTCAATTTTCTGTAATAATTCTTTCTGATCAGTGCAGTTGTTGATCACAAAAACGATATCAGATACATCACATCCCAAAAAGCAAAACAGAATTTTAATAATTGGCAAACTAATTTACGCGAATTTCTATCAGTAAAGCAAGGCGGTGCTCTGGAAGGGAAAAGGTAACCCACCACAACCTAACCCGTTACTTGTAAAATTAAAAAAAATATATTGTTATAGATTTGTTTATTTCGAGTATGGGGTACATATGCACAACTAATTCACCTCTGACGATTAAACAACATTAAATATTGAAATAAAGGAAATGAAGGGAAACGAACAAAATCAATTCATCAATATATATCTTGACCATTGCAAAATATACGATAATACGTACATTACTATGAAGAAAGATTATAACCAGGAAGTTAGAGAGAGAGAGAGAGATAGAAAGAGAGAGAATGAGACGTCATTGGCGTATTTATGTTAATGTTTAGAAAACAACAGTGTGCGAGTGCGTGAGTGGGAGAGAGAGTGAATACTTACCGATACTAGTAGCTTGGATGCCTTTACGAATTTGACAAATGTCCCATACCTCAATAAAAAGGATAATGGGTCACAAGATATATTATCTATATCGACAGTTTAATAACTGATATGTGCATTTCTACACATATAAATAATAAACTATTTATAATACAATCAGTAATGTTATCATAAATTAAAATGAGTGATATAATGTATAAAACGAACCTTTACAGGGGTTACATAGATTAGTCGTCAGTACTCAAACGTTGCTTTACAGAGGTAATAACAACTTGTAAATGGGGGGTGGTCTAATAAAAAAAACCAAAAAACAAAAAAGGCACAACGAATAATACACAAACATAACACTCTGGTATAAATAATAATCCAGCAAATAAAGTCAAACACTGAAAACTGATAGATAACGAAACAAACGTGAGCTGCCTTCAGGCAATTCAGACTTGATTCTTTAGAGTTGAGAGTAGAGTAATGGTTTTCAACGTTCCAGTCAAGAATATTTTATTTATATCGAGACCTTGCCACCTATAGGCGAAGGTTCAGATAGATTGCCTGTGCGTTGCGCTTATGGCATTATACAACAGGGTTCTTTAGCGTGCCAAGCCCACCGTGACACGGGATCTCGTTTATTTTAAGTTTCCATTTGAAAGAACCGTGACTTTCATTTCGTAGTGCCGAGTGCTTGGCGAAAGAACAGTCACTACCCACTTTCAAGTCTTGGGTCAGACCCGGCCGGGGATCGAACCCACGACCTCCCACTTACGAAGCGAGCACTCTACCAACTGAGCTACCACAGTGGTTTTTGGATGCTTAAAAAGGGTAAGCAGGTCCTGTCTAGCTAGCTGCACCTGTTTTATGTGACATCGAAATTGAAAATAAAAGGACCTTGTTACTATGCGATGTCAAACATATTCATGATAATTTGGGATACGAAGACATCAATGATGTAATGGCGTCCATAAAACTTTTGCAATGCTTAATCGTTACAGGCATTGCCTTAGATGTATTCAGAAAAAATACATTTTGTTACTGATGTATTTATGTATTTAAAACATTTGAATATCTACATGCACAATTATTGTTTGAGCACTACTTATTAGAAATTTATTCCGAAGCGGCTATTTAATGCTGCAAATTTAAAACGGTTTTAGTAATAAATTTTACACTGATATCGCCAGGTTGGAGTATCATGACACAAAGTACGTACCAGAGAGACCTAGACTGTGTTATCAAAGGTAGCCCAACGAGATATACGAGCTGTATTTATCATATGTGTCTGTATAATATTTTGTTTTCGTTGGTTCAATAGTGTGCACACTGTGTTTCTCTAATAATGCTTTTGCATTGACATTAATTTAAAAAATAGAAAAGATGACATTAAGCTTGACGTAATTCGGAACATGTTGCGATTTATATTTACTAGACTGGTTTGACAGAACGCTCCAATAGACATCAACGTTACCAGTATCCAAACGCCCACCCGTCCACAGTTGGGGTTTTATTATCCGTTGTCACTATACATTTACATAGTACATGTTCACGTTTGATTTCTGTCTTTCTTCATTTTGTTTCCTTTTTCTGTTCTTAGTTGCATTTGATATCAACAAATCAGAAACATACATGACTGATCATGTTCAAATCATAACTCAAACACAAAATAAAGCGAAAACTAGAAAAGATAAACAGGTGAACTTCAACCAGAGAAGTGAGGCCAGGTGTTCCCGAAGAGTGAGCATACACCACATATATCAACAATTATCAACAATACTGTGATTACGGTCATAAATTCTGCTGAGGTTCTTGGCAAGCCTTAACGTATTAAACACGATACATTTAACGTCTTTTAGTTCCATGCTCATGTCACTCAATTTTGATTACGGACGTGGCGTGTGTATCTACAAAAACAGGATGTGCTTTTCATTTGGAGTACACGGCCTCACTTCCAGTTCACGTGTTTCACCTAATTTGTCAGTTTCAAAGTTTTTACTTTTTTCGAATTTTGGTTTGATTATTGATTGGTATGTTTGTCTTTGTCTGGCTAGAAAAACGAGTAGTATATAGATATACTCCCTCATACCAAGTATTTCTTTAGCTTAATTTGGTAAAATATATTTTGGTCCTTTGGGTAGCTTTTCAACATCTTTAGAATAATATTGGTTTTATAATTTTGGTCCAAGCACTACTGGTGAGGGATTGTATTCCGAAACGGCCGTCTAGTGCTGTAAAATTAAAACTGGTATAATATGTAAACGACAAAAGTCCTGTATTATCTGAACAATTAACTAGGTATTTTAGGTATTATAATCTAAAGACATGTGTGTAAATCAAACACAGACATACTTTTCAAAATCCAAATTACAATCGCAAAACAACATGAATGTCCATCAGGATAGGAAGACCGGTGCTCCAGAGGGAAAACATTGTCTGTCTTCTAGCTTACTTCACCCAACTCGTGTGAAATCGAAATTGAGAATGAATTTTGATATTTTCTGAACACAACCTTAAGTCCTGGAGTGGTCTGCTATATATATATATTATTTTATGTATATTTTCGACAGTTTAGGTATAATTAAAGCGTCTTGTATATTTTACTTTACATCATATTCTACAAAGAAATGTCATCCCGTAATTGACTTAAAGAAAGGTAAACCCTAGTACAATTAAAGTAAGAACAAAAATACAAATGCAACAAACTGAATTTCATTATGAAGTGATTTACTTAGAATCAGTGGTAACGTTTGGTATCAACAGAACCTAATTTACATATAGTATTTTATAGAAGCGCCTTTTGCTTGAATAACATGTTGAGGGAGTGTGCGATACAAATTTTGACACTGATTTCTTGATCTGATACCAGTGCTTTTCGAAAGACTGACAAGGCTATGTTGACGATTTCATTTCTGAGTATCTTCGGCTGCCTCTTTTCAAGAGAGTCGCAAAAGTGTTCAATCGGACTCATATGAGGAGAATTTCCGCACCAGTCACAAAACTTTCATTGTTTCTTGTTTGCAATTCACAGAAAAAAATCCTGCTAAAATTCATGACATGGGGAATAATGTAGGTGTACTAAACCAGGTAAATTGTCAATCTACCAAACATATAAATTAAATGTTTTACAAATTCATTGTTAATTTTTGTTTTTTTCCCGAAAAACAATTTATCTTTCAGCAAGACCCTGTTCCTGCTGATGCATCTAAATCGAAGAAGCAATTTCTTGACACAATTGGCATTTATATTCTTGACTGGCCCGGAAATGCTTGCGATATGAATCAAATTGAAAAACTGTGCGACTCCTTAAAGAAAACAGTAGGCAAAAATATTCCAAAATCGTCAACAGACTTTAGGTCATTTAAAAAACATTCTTGGTATTAGAGCAAAAAATCATAATGTCAATATTTGTATCGCACACTATCTTGTCGTGTTAGAGCTGTTATTCAAGCTTCTACAAAATATTAGCTGCAAATAAACTTGTGTTAATACCAGAAAAAAATGTTAATGATTCGAAGTAAATCACTCCTAAATGAAATACAAATTTATTGTATTTTCATTTTTGTTCCTACTTTAATCGTGTGAGGGATGACGTTTCTTTTTCGAAATAAGGGGGTGACGTTTCTTTGTGGAATAAGCTGTACAGAACAAGTCAGGCTCTCTATGACATTATAACTGTTTGTATATAACCTTTTTACCATTACACTACACAAACAAAAATAATAAAATTTACATTGTTGCAAATAATATTTATTTAACAAAACGAAGTATAAATTATACGACAATGACGTCATGCATTTCTCCAACTGCGCAAGTCATTACCATTTGCTACAAAATAAAACAAAACAGAATCTAGTGAGATTTATTCATTCGAACCCATGTCGATACATTGATGTGACCACTTTCAATTTTAATTATAATTTCCATGATGGATGAGTACATTTTTGTATAGGATTTACACGAGTAAATGTCGTCTACAAAATGAGAACATTATTTATGTACATTGTGTACATATTATTATAATATGTGTATCCTAACACCACCCATGTAAAAGATAGACCCTTCTACAATAATAGTCCAAAAAAGGTCAATGTTGTTCGCTTTAATAGAAGGATGTTTTCAAAAAATTATTTCTGTGAAGATTTTTTAATCTGAAATCTATATAACTTTTTTAACATAATTATATAAAAAGTTTTGAATAGCAAATACTCATGTGTTCAAGTCTTATATTGTCTATTTGATATATCATGAATAACTTGTCTCTTTTAAAGGTGACTTTTAAATTTTTAAATGCGGAGTGCTTGATTTGATTAAGGTTGAAACCCACGATCTTCCACACGAGCGAGCACTCTATCAACTAAGCTACCGCAGTATATTAGAGATGCGGTGTTACATATATAGAAATTATATATATATATATATATATAGAGAGAGAGAGAGAGAGAGAGAGAGAGAGAGAGAGAGAGAGAGAGCATAGTAATTAATCAATCAAACTGAGATTTCTATATACAAAAAAGTTGAGTAATGGTGTTTGACGTCCCAGTCAAGGATAGTTTACTTATAACGAGACGTCGCCAGCTATAGGCGAAGATGCGTTGCGCTGATGTCATTATACAGCAGGGTTCTTTAGCGTGCCAATCCCATCGTGACACGGGGCCTCATTTATTTTAAGTTCCTATCCGAAAGAACCATGACTTTCATTTCGCAATGCCGACTGCTTGACCAAAGAACATTCACTACCCACTTTCAAGTCTTAGGTAGACCCGACTGGGGATCGAAACAAAGACCTCCCACTTACGGAGTGAACACTCCTCTAACAACTGAGCTACCGCAGTGGTAGTTATATACAAAAAAGAAAATAAATGCTACGATTATCCAATAAAAACTTACTCAGACTACAAAACCCGCATGATAAACGACATCTTCTCCATCCAAAGGGTCGGTTGCAAATTCTGGCTCTACGGCGGCCATTTCGAAATCCACCAGTTGGGCAATTCGGACTGGTATCCCTACACAGTGGTTCGGGATTAAACACAGGGTTGTTCTGACAAGCGCCACATGATTGGCGACAAACATTTCGCATATTGTCAATAAGACATATTGTAGCATTGTTCTGAACCATTGTCCTACAAGATGGGTTGTTATCAATACAACCGTTGTTTATTGGAAAAATTTCTGAAATATATAAATGAAAGTGAATAAATATTTATTGGGCTGTAACAAACGTCTAAAAAGACAAAGCAATGGAGCAGCGTGCAATCAAAATCAGGAGTGATGACCAGTTTCATCAGAATTCATGTGCCGTGTCTACCAGGCATATTAAGCATATTTTCTTCACTCATCACATGAATTTTACAAGTGAGTAACAAATAATGGTCGGAAGTTATATCCTAGTTATCATCCTGTAGGGCAATAAATTTCTATAAATCTTTATTAATAAATGTTTTGAGTGACCTTGGTCACGTGTCCCAAGGTCAAAGTTAACATTGAAGGTCAATACTTCTGAATTTTTAAGCAAATTTCCAAATATTTTTTCACTTCCTGAAAACATCCGTTAGTACTATATAAACCATATACACAGGTAGTCACAAGAACTGTTTATTAAATAAATATACGATTTAATTTATCTCTCTACATGTATTTATAAAACAAAGGGAAATTACTCTACACCACTAACGCCAGATTCTTAGTTATTTTAGTTCTAATGTTAGCCATCTAGCCATAAGAAGTTGTTTGTATGGTCTATCCTAGAAGAAAAAAATACATATGGTATACAGTTAACTGAACAAGACCGATAAGATTTGTTTTCCGGATTGTCTTCGTCTAATCGACTAGGAGAAAAGTAATATATAGTCCAACCTGCCTTCAAGGCCACCTCTATATAAGCACCATCTGCTTATAAAGACCAGTAGATTTGCATCCCAAACGTTCTTCATTCATATTATTTGAACCTGTATATAAAGGTCACCTGCCCATAAAGCCATTTTGACTGTTTCCTTTTTGTGGCCTTTATAGACAGGTTTGACTGTACATGACCATCCACATGCAAAAGGGCTTTTAGGTAAAAAAAAATAAAATTTAATTTTGTTATATTTTCGAAGAACCAACATTGGGTTAGGCACAAATAATAATAAAAGTTAAACCAACCCATTAGTTGTGGAGAAATTGTCAAAAAGTCTTCGTAATAGACTATATTTATTTTGCTGTTTTTTTTGGCATTATGGTTGGCTTGTTCTCAAGGACCTTTTTGCTTACGGAACCTCGAATGTACTTGTTACATTAATCAACGGCAATTGCTCTTTGACGCGTGCGATTATTAATTTTTACTGGCATTCTAGTTTTTTTTTTTTTTTTTTTTTTTTTTTTTTCTTTAACCTAAAACGGATGTTATAGATGTCGTTTTTCACTTATAACAAATGTTAAGACATCTGGTTTAATGTCAGGTATTAAATTAAATCAAATGTTTAGATTATTTTATTGACATTTTAGGATAGCGATAACCTAGGAAGCAATTCATTGTATATCAGATAAACTTTTTTTATCAAAATTATCTCATGTTTAAAATTTGGGCCTCCCCATGGATATCTTTAACATATGTAGCAATACATAGTATTTTCTGATAAATACTGTTCATCAAAACTATCTACCTCTTAAACGTTTTAATTTAAAAAAACTAAGTTGTACTTATTCCTTCAAAGTCAGAAACTAAAAGACTCTTTTATTATCGATATCACGTCCATAGCAATCATGGACAGGTAAATACCGCATTGTAAAGTATTGCATAAGGTGGTGATAATATATTTTGTTTCACAATTCTTTTAATTTCAACATCTTAAAAAATATTTAGATTTCCATCATTTTGGTCTGAGTACTACTTATTAGGAATTTTGTCCTGAATATGTCGCAAATTAAAACAGGTTTAGCATCAGTTTCATATTAAATTGAGGCAAATTTGATCATACATACGCAAATCTGGTATACCGAAGCATAGCCCGCAGGTTCGTCGACAATTTCTCTGAACTCGTCTATCAAACTTGCATCTTCCAAAATTTGATGCACAACGCCCTAATCCAAATTGATCCCATCTATCAAAACACGCACCATTGTCGACTGCTGTAAAGATAAATAATATCTTAATCATAACTCGAATGTTTTCAATATTTCAATTTGGAAGCGAGAAATAGCTGCTTCAGGGGGTGAAATAACTAGACTTGTCTCCTGATGTTTTTTTTTCAGAACACCCGACCTCACTTCCCTGGTGGACGTTTACGTGTCTAACCTGACTTGTTAGTTCCAAAGTTTTTACATTGCTTCTAGATAGTGATTCGGACATAGATTAGTATGTTTGTTTTTTATCATGAATAAAAGCAGTTGCTAGCACCACAATAAAATGTTCTACTAAGCATTGGCTTCTAGAGTCTTCCCAAGAGTGTTACTGTAAACAACTCTGCATGACAATTACTTTCGGGATACAATCAGCTGGTCCAAGACTTTATAGACTTTATCCCGTAAAACCATTATAAAGGTCAATTGTGAAAAAGAAAATACCATGCAATAAGGCAAAAGACCATGTAATCTGAGATAAGCAATATAATGGCAAATTGCGAATGCCAAACCCTGATGCGGATACACAGATCTGGTATTCACACTTCTACTCCAAATGTTTCGTTAAGATATTTCAAAATTTTGTTTTATTCGCAACTGCATGGATTCATTTTGCAATGATTTAAATGCAGGGATTTTTTCGCAGTGTACATTGAATAACATTTTACGTGTTTTGTTATATCGGTCCTTATATACAGGTGACGGCTTTAGCATGCTTAATTGTACATTGAAATTAAAAAGATACAATGTTTTCTAAAAGAATATAGCAAACAAACAAGGCTGATCGGCATCTACAAACCTCATGCTTGTATCATACGCTGCAAACATAAGTTTATTTGATTTGCCATCGTTTCCTAGCTTAACCGCCACAGTGTCAATTATCATTTGTTAAAATCATATCCTCCGTGTGAGAAACGTGACAATCGTAAATACAACGGTAATTTTTTGAATAATATATAATATTCTTCATACGGAAATTTGGTTTATTGGACCATACCCTCTATTTGACATGGGTGAAGGAGTGCTACACCTTCCTTTAAACGGATATAATATCATACATATAGTGATACGGAAGTTTGGTAAATTCGGACATAGAACGCAAGTCACATGGGAAAAGATAAGCTTCAACAACCATTAAATCAACATACTATCATACATACGGAAGTTTGGTATATTCGCGCATAGCCCGCAAGTCTGTTGACAATTGTTTCTTATTCGTTGGTTAAACTGGCACCTTCCTCTTGCTAAATTTCTTCTACAGCGTACTGGACGCCACATATCAAAACAATTTCCATTATCTACTGCAAAAAGTAAAATAAAAATTAAAGTGCATAAATAAACCCTCACGTTTAATTTTTCTCTTGTATTTGGCTAAAATTTACCTAAGCAGCTAGATAGACGGTGCTCATTCTTCCAGAGCATCCGACACTATTTCCCTGGTTGGCTAACGTTTAACTTAATTTGTCAGTTTTTAAAGATTTATTTAATAGCTTTTTAGGAATGTAATTTAAACATGGATCGATATGTTTGTAGTTGACTTCCAAATGCTAGCGATGTGTATAGGTTGTTCTCAATCTTGTTAATGAACACGGGCGGGTTTAAATAACATATATATAGGTATTCGTTGCGTATCATTGTATAAGTATATTTTGTCAAGTTTTACCTGACCGTTAGACTATAATTTGAATATTAGATTGGACTAGTAACGTTAGACTGTGTGATTTACGGGTAATGTAAGTAGGAAAATTCAAGTGAAAACCGTTTGGTTGAAATGCGTGAAAAAGTGATATAATTAAGAAATTACCTACACAAGTGTGAAGATTTATAAATAAAATAAAGTAGGAATTGATAATTTTAGAGTTTTTAAAATATTGTTGCATTTTTTAAAGAAAATTGTGCAAAAATACACGTGTTAGGGAAAAAAGCTTACACCTTGTACAACGAATTAATTTAAAAAAATAAAAGATATTAAGATAGTCAACATCATTGAGCAGTGCAAAGAGGACAGAGTTTGTTAAAGAAATACGAGGTTTTTGAAAATTCGATTTGAATTTTCCTACTTACATTACCCTTAAGTAAAAGAAAGCGTTTTATTACCATAAACACCCGATACCCAGTATTACTATCAACTATCCTTATACTCGTATATCAACCTTATATTGCTCCTATATTACGCAATGGATATATCTGTTTGAATATTAAAATAAAAGGTCAAGTGGTCAGGTCAAACTTGGCACACTTTATAATCATACCGGCTTACGCTTTATTCGTTGCTTCATATGGATAATCTCCATTGTACAAGCCCACGGTCATGTCGCAAAGTTCAAGATCGCACCAAAACATTTCATCCTTGTAGATGTTAGGCGGTGTTTGGGGTATTTTGCTCACATGAGACAGTTCTAGTTAGATCTGGATCACCTTGTAATTTTAAAAGTGACCAGTTTGATCAGCCTTTCCAAAATAATATTAGGAGCGTCTGGGCGACCGAATGGATATATGGAAATGAGTAAATACCTGGGTGACATATAATTTTAGCCAGGGTAATTTGTCCGATATCGAGACGTTACCACATAGAGTGAACTTCAAGAATAAGTAGTGAGGATCTTTTCAGAACACATGTCACACGGATATATGGTTTCACACCTATGATCACTACGGTAAAAGTGTCATTTCTACCGTGACATGGAAATAAGAGTACAAAATCTACCGACTCACGGGGTATCAGTCACACAGGTAAATGAGTGTTACACCTACAGTAACACCGGTCAAGGAGTGTCACAACTACTGCCACACACGTATAAGTGTGTCACAGCTACTATGAAAAGGTAAAGGGGTGGCACACCTTCCATCACACTGGTATATAAGTGTCACGCATACCATCGAATGGGTCTTTAAGCCTCACACCTACCGTCACAAGGATTAAGAAGTGCCAAACCTTCCGTCATACGGGTTTCAATCCTGCCATGGAACGAATATATGAATGTCACGTCTACTACACCATTGGTATATAAGTGTCACACATACCGTTGCATGGGTGAAAGGGTAACAAGCATACCACCACACGGGTATAGGAGTGACAGATTTACCGTTAAACAGAAATCAAACTACCACACCTACGAGCATAGCCAACCATTGGCCTAAGCGCACTGCAAAGGTAAAAAAAATCTGCCACTTCAGTTATAGCTGATGATGTCTCGATATAAATGATATGTTCTTGACTTGGGTGGAAAACCTATTTAATAAATCAATCTAGACCTACCATCACTACAGTTGAAAAGTGACATGCCTACCGTCACACAAGTAAAGTCTTTAACTCTACGCGGGTTTTGACGATCTACTGTATTACATAACTATCTGTTGCCATAGAAACTATAGCTACTCACTGTTGTTGAAACCACATGCTCCACACGCATGGGGGCAGACATGTTGGTCATTAGCCTGAGAACAAGTGGTTGTAGCACATGCAACACTGTCTGGTACACCGCAGTTTATTGCGTGTCCTGGAAAATAAAACAGCAAAACGTTTATAATCAGTAAATTTTCACTCCAAGTTATTTTTGGTATCAAAACATTCTACAGATTCTAAAATAAATAGTTCAAAGATCGGACCTGTCGAAAGTTTAGCACTAAGCTAACAAAATAGTGCCGAACTGGCAGTTAATCTCGGCTACATATAACTCATTTTATTTTTTTATTTATTATTTTTTTTTTGCTACCTGCTATCCATCTCTTTGTGACCTTCAAGCCATGAGAGAGCAACCCTGTAATCAAGGTGTGACTCCTTTTCGTTAGTTAAGCGTTAAACTTTCGACAGGTCGGTACAGTTTGTGTAACATGTTTGGAGTGTAAACATAACCCTAGAGTACATTGATCAAAGCAGGTATAGGTAAGCAATATTGACCTGTCCGCTTGTCAGTTCATTTATAATGTGTAGGGAACGCAGGCGTTAATATCGTCTACCGCATTATGAGTGGTTCTCACTTCATAGAGGAAAGATGAACTCTGAGTGGATCATCCTATATGTATTTGCCGAGTAAAAGATATATTACACATATATATTTACACCATGATACATATATAACCGAACATCTGTGACCTGTCCGCTTGACCTTTAATTTAAGTATCTATTACGGGAAAGTGCATATATGTACAGGAAATTTTGTTTTTATTTTGTCAAAATAACCAGAGAAACCATCAGAGCTTCGGAAACTTGGTTGCGAGATCTACGAAACGCATTTATTTCGAAAAAATTACTTATGGAAATAAAATAAAACTTACCAGACACCAAAAGTAGCTTTTCTGTCCCAAATATACCTAAAAATAAGAATAAATCCTTGTTATCAAAAAGCTTCTAACCAGACAACCTGTGCTTTATGTGTTATAATGTTATAAATTCATGTAGTACGTTTTACTTTTTTTGCTCTGGCTTAGGCCAATTACATGTTGGAAACTTTTGAGTATAAACCTGGATTTTTTTCGCTTAGCTTTTTTGTGACAATAGATATACATGTATTTCGGTTTAATAAAACAACAAGTCCTGTGATGCGTGAGTTTAGTGTTACTACCTACTTTGTCCTAGTGCACACTCATTGCGATCTTTATGAGTGCTATTGTTCTTCTTTATAATGTCACAGATAACTCTAATTATTTTACTTAAGACATATAACAAGGAAAAATATCCCTTTTTACTTTTGGTCTAACTTTGGTCAAACATATCGCGGTATGTATCTACGGGTCTTGCGGCTTGTGCTCTACCTACTATACGTACACGGAAAAGGATTGGTAGAGACAAACATGCATGTCACTGTTTTCCTTTAAATGAAACGTATTGAGCAAAGCAGGCCATGGCGTTACGTCAACATACGCACGAAGTAGTGCGCATTTTGCATTTTTTAATCTAAGATTGTAAATATAAGAAAATTAACAACATTCTTTTTTCGTTATTGAATGCAGTATGAATAACAATGGAAAGTCAAAATTATAAATGATTCATACTAACCAACTAAAACTAACATCAATGTAAGATTGTAGCAGGCCATGCTGTCTGTAAAACAGTATCACCAGCTGAAGGTATGCCAAACACGTATTACCTGTTAACAAAATACGTTTTAAAATATGTGAATAAATATATAATTGGTGTGTGTGTGTGTGTGTGTGTTGAGAGTTGAGAAATGGTGTTTAACGTCCCAGTCAAGAATATTTCATTTATATCGAGACGTCGCTAGCTATAGGCGAAGGTGCAGAAGTTTAACCTGTGCGTTGCGCTGATGGCATTATACAGCAGGATTCTTTAGGATGCCAAGCCCACAGTGACATGGGACCTTATTTATTTTAAGTTCCCACCCGAAAGAACCGCTACTTTCATTTCGTAGTGCCATGCGCTTGGCGAAAGAACAGTCACTACCCATTTTCGAGTCTTGATCAGACCGGCCGCAGTTCGAAACCAGTGTGTGTGTGTGTGTGTGTGGCCTTGAATTAATTGTCTTCTCTGTTCCATTATTTTAAATATTGCATGTCAAAAATCAACTTAAATTTTTTTTTATTGAATAAAACTAACTTTTGAATTAATTCGGGTCTGAACAAGATTTTAAAAGAAGAAAGTTAATGTTCTTTTGCCACTTCACCTATAGCTGGTAACATCTCGATATGAGTAAAATATTATTGAATGACGGGCGTAAAACCTCTACCACTGAGCTACCGAATATTTTAATGTCATTGCAGAAGTAGAGAATTTTAGAGTCCGTTCAAAAAGTTATTTGACCTTTTCTTGCCTTGTTTGTATGTTTATTTTTTAACCTTTTTGCTCTTGGTTGCTTCGGCCATGGCAAACAACATTTATTGATACATATTAGCTTCTATAAAAACAAACATACCAATTCATGTCAAAATCACAATTCCAGAGCAAAATTAAAACTTTGAAACTTGCAAATTTGGCTAAACACGAGAATTTCCACCAAGGAAGTCCATTGATTGATTAAATGAACTGGGTCATGCGTCCCAGTCAAGATTACATGTATTTTACTTATATCGAGACCTATCGATCAGGAAAAATGAGGTCTATTTAAGATAAACAGTTGTTAAATTCAAAATATTCGAACTTCTACTTACAATTTCCATTCTATTGAAAAATCTGGAACCAATGGAACATTCGAGTCCTGTACACTTTCTTTCACTTGTATCGAGACGTATCAACCAGGGGAGCGAGTCCTATTTTAGATAGCAGTTTCGATTCAAAATATTCGAACTATATTCTACTTACAATTTCGATTCTATTGGAAAAATCTGGAACCAGTAAATATTCGAGTCCTGATCTGTGTCTTAGTAGTATCAAGTTTACCACACAACTAACAGTCCCTGGGACTCTCGAATATTTATACTCTATATCCATGTCCAAATATTTCTTAATCATCGGACAATTATTAGCGTTTTAATCAGGTAATTAAAATTTAACCTTTAATTAACATTTAAATTAATAAAGCCATACACGATAACAAATGGGAATGTATATGTTTTTACTCGAGAAAACGCCGTTATTATAGGCAAACAATATTGACCTGTCCGCTTGACCTTTCATTAGAAATACTCATAAGGGACGATCCAATAAATAGATGGGTAGTGTTAGGATTCGCATTTAATACATAAACCATGCGTATTATCTATGTTGTAAACGAAATTAATACCTGTGTAACCTATACAAAAAATGCCCTTGTCCTTGTCCTTTATAAATATTTAAATTAAAGGTCAAGCAGACAGGTCAAAGTTGTGGACCTACAGTATAACATATTTTAAAACGTGATAAAAACCTCTTCGTCATTTCAGGCAAATTAAGAAAATGAATGACTGGATGTATAGATGAATGTATATAAAAAATTAAAGGAAAATATATATTTTCCACGAAATATTAAGGAAAACAATTAAATAAATTACAAAAAATTAAGTAGAGTAATCATTCAAAAATTTGAAAATATTTTTTTTCCGGATTTTCCACCAAGATAAATCATCACTTCCTCATTCCCATGACAAGCAGAAATAAATTATAGGGGTTTAATGAATAAGCATTGTTGAGAGTTGATGAATTACTTTCATGTATATATTCACCCTAAATACTTGAACTGAATCGACCATGAATTGAGGATAAAACAGACAGATGCCAGCGCTGTTGCCCTTGAGTGGAGTCCTGGGGGTAGAAGGAAAAGAGGTCGCCCTAAAACAATTTGAAGGCATGGTTGAAGTAGAACGTAACGATGCAGGCTGGAACATCTGGAATAAGACACGACGTGTAGCCCTTGACCGACCAACATAGAGGAATGACGTCCAGGCCTTGTTTGAGACAATTAAGATTAAAGCAAGGCGCATACTTGAACAATTAATAAATTCAAATCGATATTTTACTCCCTATTGTTTCATATTTAAAAAGCTTTGATAATTCTAGGCTTGCAGTATCCCAAAGTCAACAAATTATGTCTAAGCAGCTTGATTCGTTGTTTTTCCTCAGTTTCCTCAGTGAAACGAGCTCTACCAAAACGTTTCAACTGTGAAACAAATACACTATAAGCAGGGGAACCACTTATATGGGTAGAGACATGAGTTTTACGCCCCAGCCCGAATCAATAATCTCTTACTTATATCGAGGCGGTACAGTTCAGAAACTGGAGGTAACCGGAGTGCCCGGAGAAAAAACACCTACCCTCTGAAATGCATTGTCAAACTTTCTTACACTAGGGTCTGTCCAGAATGGGATTCGAACCCAGGCGATGAGAGGCGCTGTGATCCATAAGCGTGCAATGTAAATAGACCACTAAGCCACCGTGGGCTCCTGTATTAAATTAAAAGTTTGTCGGACATAGATTTTAATTTTGAATTAGCAGGTTTTTAGGTGTTGAATATATGGTGTAGGCAAACTGCATTGACCTGTTCTATTGACCTTTGATTTAAATATTAGTCATTAGTGTATTTTTGTAAAGGGAACATAGGTTCAGTTTTGTCTACATCATGGTGAACACACATTTGTACGTAAAAAATGATCGAGGGCTTAAGAAAGTAAGGGGAAATTAACTTAACCTAAATTTAAAAGCTATATGCGTAAGTTCGTGCATTGTGTATGTATATTATAAGCAAACAACACGGACCTGTCCGGTTGACCTTTCATTAGGAATATTCATATAGAAGAATCCACCTAATAAATGGGTAGTAGTAGTATTCGCAGTTAATCATGTGGATACAGGGCCCTTGATTAGTGTTTACATAATGTAGACAACGTGATTCCAATACATAAATGCACTAGTCTATCATAAATATTTAAATGAAAGGTCAAGCGGACAGGTCATAGTTGTTTTTATATTAACTGCGAATCCTTACACTATAATGCGTCAAGTTTGACCTGGCCGTTTGACCTTTAATTTGAATAGTTGATCAGACATATCCATTGTGTAACTATAGGGTTGTATAAAAGTTGGTATATAAGGATAGATAATAGTGATACTGGGTATTGGGTGTTTATGGTAATTTGTATTTCCTAAATCATAGTCTATTAGGCACATCTAATATTCAAATTAAAGGTCAAACGGCCAGGTCAAACTTGACGCGTTATACCAATGTATTGCTTTGATCCTTCTATATAAATATTCTTCAGGAAAGGTCAGACAGACAGGTCAATGTTGTTTGTCTCTACTAAAAATCTCGAGCATTATTTTAAGTGTTTTTGATCCGTTGTTTTGACAAACACCATTGATCTGTCCGCTTGACCTTTAGATTAAATATAGAGAAGTTATTGTGGACAAAAAAAAGTATCGCGATATCGCGAAAAAAAAACGATATCATTGCGATAATATCACAATATTTATAGATGAATATGCTCAAAAGATGGGCTGGGTTTTCAATGGACTGCAATAAAATCAAACATAATAAAATAACAATAAGATATAAAATTGCAAATTAAAAAATTGCAAGTTATTATGTATTCATGGCAAAACCACGTGTTTAATCTGCTTAATCACGATCACGATTAATATACAATTGATGCATTGATTTCAAAGAATTTTGTTGTAAGTAATAGGGTTCTACGATATCGTGATATATGCTTTCTTCCGCGATATTGCCATCGGCAAATCCTCGGCGACGATAATCGCGATGATCATATATAATATATAATAACATCTAATTTGTTATGGATCAGTACATTTCTGTATAGAGAGCAGAGGTGTTTTATTTCATCTACATCACGGGTGTACATTACAATGTCATGCACTTACTGTAAACGTATTTAATTTCGCGTGTATTTATTTTCGCGGTATAGGAACTTTAGACGTATCCGCGTAGTTAAATTTTCGCATTTTTGAAATATGTACTATAACACAATATTAAAGCAAAATATCATTTTCGCTTGGTACTAATTTTGGGAAGAAACACGACCACGAAATAAGCGAAAATAAGTACAGCGCCAAAAAAAAATACGTATACAGTATATCACTTGTCTAAGATGCACTAACAGACTTCAGCGCCATTCACCACCTACATGTAAGTTCAAAACCAACTTGGGGTAGATCCTGGTTTTAATGTCAGAAAGCTTGTCAGTGTTTTTTCTCAAGGCACTCCGATTTCCTCCACATTCATAAACTAACCGCCTCGATATAGGTAATATTCTTTACGGGGTCGTCCAAACCCAACTTGGGCAGATTAAGATGTTTGTCAGTGTTTTTCTCCATGCACTCCGATTTCCTCCACATTCATAAACTAACCGCCTCGATATAGGTAAAATTTTCTAGACGAGGTCGTTCGAACCCAACTTGGGGCAGATACTGCTTTTTATGTTAAGTTGTCAGTGTTTTTCTCTAGGCACTCCGATTTCCTCCACATTCATAAACTAACTGCCTCGATATAGGTAAAATATTCTTGACGGGGTCGTTCGAACCCAACTTGGGGCAGATCCTGGTTTTAATGTTAGGAAGTTTGTCAGTGTTCTTTATCTCAGGCATTCCGATTTCCTCCACATTCATAAACTAACCGCCTCGATATAGGTAAAAAATTATTATCGGGGTCGTTCCAATCCAACTTAGGACATACCCTAGTTTTAATTTAATTAAGTTTATCAGTGCATTTCTACAGGTACTCCGATTTCCTCCATATCCATCAACTAACCGCTTCGATACAGGTAAAATTTATATTCTAGAAGGGCGTGTACACAGCTTTTAATGAATGTGTGTTTTACTGTGTATCTTTAAGGAGGACATGTCTCCATTGTGATTGTTAACTGAAAAGTACTTTTATTTTTATCCTATAGCCAAATGCACTGACAAATGCATATCAAATTAACTCAAAATGCAAAATGTTTTATGAACAATCAAAATCAGTAATCCCCTGCCAATAGGTACTTCTTTGTGATCTACACTTCTTAAAGGGTCACAACTCCCAGAAAATGAACAAACTAACTAGATATAATTATATGCGTATCTCCTACCAACATTGATACTTTGGACCGATTTTCGTAAAATAGAGCTGCATAGTTTTTGATAATTACTCCGATGAAGAATTGACGGATCAACGGCCACGCCCACAATGTTTCGACAAAGACCTGCAACACAAAAAGAATGAAATCGTGGCATACATTGTGCAATTTAATGACGTCACTGACACTAGTACCATGCCATACATTGGGCAATTTAATGACGTCACTGACACTAGTATCATGCCATACATTGGGCAATTTAATGACGTCACTGACACTAGTATCATGCCAATGCTTTGGCGGCCAGTGTCGGAACATAAAAGCCATGGCCGGCGATACGTCAACTGGCTAGACGGAATGACGGAAGTTCGAATTTATATTCTCCCTCTTTCTTCGGAAAGCGGGAGATAATATTTAAAAAATTGTGGATGTAAAATAATAATAGAAAAAAACAATAATTATAGAAAAAAACAAGTCAATATTTATTTCATATAAAATTAGACAAACTCAGACAAAACGAAAATGAAAAGTTTGAAAAGAATTTCTTTTTTGGATAAAAAAAATTCAATCGGAAAAGTTTAAAAAGAATTCCTTTTTTTTTTTTTTGTTAAAAAATCAAAACCGGAAAAGTACAAAAAAAGTAGGCTCTGCCTGTTTCCATTTTCATAATAATACAAGGTTTATCCTAATTAATTTTTGACAAAATTTAGATAATCTTTCATATTTTTTGTAATTTTTCAATACAATACCAGGCTTGCCATGGATATATTTGACGTCTTATAGTTCAATGTTCCTTTCACACAGTTTTGATTACACACGTGCCGAGTGTGCTAGCTAAACAGGAGGTGTTTATCCCTCCGGGGCACCCGGCTTACTTCCTTGATAGAAGTTCACGTGTCTAACCTGACTTGTCAGTTCCAAAGTTTTAACTTTGCTTCTTGATTGTGATTTGGACATGGATTAGTATGTTTATTTTTTATTCTGAAGGCGGATATGTTAAAATTTCTGGATGTCAATTATAGTAAAAAACACTAGTCAGCCACGTATTATATTTCTTTAATATAAAATTACAGACGAATTCAGTCAAATAACAAAACGAAAACGTAAAGCTTAGAAAATTCTCTTTTCTGGGATAAATTTTTGACAAAATTTAGATAATCTTTCATATTGTTTTGCAATTTCCAATACTTTAAAATAGACGTTATAAGCTAAATCAGATCTTCAAAGCTACTCATTTAATTTCCAAGTTCTTTTTATAGTACCAGAATTAAGCTCAAGAAAGTCTCAATGTTTGATCGTAAAACGGAAATATTAAACAATATTGAAAAAAACCTCAGACAATGCCCAAAAATATTCAAAACTGGAAAAATCATGTTCTAATAAAACATGTGGAGTTTGAAGTCTATTAATATTATATGAAGCAAAACATCTTGGCATAAATCACAACATAACCTCAAAACAGTTTTTACCTCATTGAAAAAATTATCAACTATAAATAATATTACGACACATTAGAGTCACACGACATTAACCAGTCAGTTTGTCCTTTAATTTTAATATAATTTGCCTGTGCGTTGCGCTTATGCCATTATACAGCAGGGTTCTTTATCGTGCCAAGCCCATCAGACACGGGACCTCGTTTATTTTAATTTCCCATCCGAAAGAACCGTGACTTTCATTTCGTAATGCCGGGTCCTTGGCGTAAGAACAGACACTACCCACTTTCAAGTCTTTGGTCAGACCTGGCCAGGGTTCGAACTCACGACCTCTCACTTACGAAGCCAGAACTGTACCATCTGAGCTACCGCAGTGGTGTCTTATATTTATTATGAACTATTGTGTTGGTGTTTAGGGAACACAGCGAAGTGTCTATTTCCTCTACATCATGAAAAACATTTATTTCAAACCTTTATTGATTTTGAGTGAGGGAGATATGAACATTTGTTCACCCGCAATAAGTTATTTTCTCGAGGTCGAAGCAGCTATATTATACGGATATGCGACTTGTTAAGGGTGAACAATGTTCATATCCCCCTCACTCAAAAGCAATAAATTGTTTATTATACCGAAATGAAAGTAACTGTGATAATAAAAAAGTTGCTTTTTTCAACGTTCATCTCTTTCTTGTTTTTTCTCCTATCGGAATTCATCGACCGTGCACTATAGAACGTCGAGTTAAGTTGAGTAATGCAATTATGATGTTTAACGTCCCAGTCAAGAATATTTCACTTATATCGAGACGTCGTCAGCTATAGGCGAAGGTGCAGAAATTTTGCCTGTGCGTTGCGCTTATGGCATAATACAGCAGGGTTCAACAGCGGGTTTATTTATCGTGCAACGCCCAACCGGACACGGGACCTCGTTTATTTTAATTCCCATAAGAAAGAACCGTGACTTTCATTTCGTTATGTCTGGTCTTTGGCGTAAGAACAGACACTACCCACTTTCAAGTCTTTGGTCAGACCCGGCCAGAGTTCGAACTCATGAACCAACTTACGGAGCGAGAACTCTACCTACTGTTCTACCGCAGTGGTGTCTTATATTTATTATGAACTCTTGTGTTGGTGTTTAAGGAACACAGCGAAGTGTTTATTTCATCTACATCATAAAAAACTTTTATTTCAAACACACAACTTTATAAGTTATTTTCCCGAGGTCGAAGCAGCTTTACGCATATGTGACTTATTAGTATTATTTGTTAAGGATGAAAAAATGTTCATATCTCCCTAGCTCAAAAAGCAATAAATTGTTTATTATACCGAAATGAAAGTAACCGTGATAATAACAAAAAGTTGCTTTTATCAACGTTCATCTCTTTCTCTTTTTTTTTCTCCTATTCTCCTAGTGATTCTGGCATGGATTAGTAAGTTTGTTTTAAATTAAAATATATCATTTATATTGAAATTTTGATATTTAAAAAAAAACTAGTTTATTTGGTTTACTTAAATAAAATCATTGAAAATATATTATATTTGTAGCCTTGATGTTAATTTTAAAATCGAAAAATGCATGAAACAACAAAATGACACAATTTTTTTTTAAATTCTAAAATATTGCAGTATACAATTGAGCTACTTTAATTTCTGTCTCTATCATTATTGTAAGGTTATCGTTATCACAATCACTTGATAATTCTATGATAATTCATCTAAAAAAAGCATAAAAACATTTCAAATTTGTAATAATATTTTATATCCACTCAAAATGAATTATTTAGCACTAATGTGAACATGTTGATAGTTTTTTATTTGTTATATATTTATAAGAACTTTTGATTATGTAAAATTGGAGAGCATTTGTGTTATAGCAAGAGGAATGGACCTTGGTGATCCGGAACGCATGTTTCATTTGCACCTCTGTTCAGAAACAATGGGTCAACTTCAAATATCTCTCAAAAACGAAGTCTTAACTTTAAAACTATTTTGATTTTTGGTAGTAAATATTTAATTTAACAGACATTTTTGATGAATAGTTTTACTTTTTATTTCTCAGCTTTTTTGCAGTGAAATGTGTCAAATACCTAAGAAATGGCGATAAAAACAATTGGGTGATTTCCAACTTACAGTACCCTGCAACGGTATCTCTTTTAAGGATGAAAGACCCTCGGAACCCAAGAGGTCAAAGTCGACTAGTATTGACAATGAAAGCCTGCAGCAAAGAGTTAAAGAGTAGTGATGAAACGATTATCGCCGATAATCGAAAATCGATCGCTAAATCAGTCACGATTTCGATTATCGATTGACATTTTCAAAAATCGATTGTCGCTAGTAAAAGATCGTTCTGTATGGTACGCGTAACCGCTGGAAGAAACTACAAGAGAACACGAAGACAACAATGGCAACGGCCGTAGAAGCTGTCCATCATAACCATGAGGCGGCGGGCGATCTATTGCAAGTAGAACGTGAGATCTTTCCCTACCCAGGAAAAACGAAAAGCAAAGTTTGGAACTTTTTCGGATTTTATAAATTAAAAGAAGACCCAGTGTCAAAAGAGACTTTAGATATGAAAAAAGCTATATGTAGAGTGCGCAAGACTTACCAAAACAAGCGTATGTTTTATAAAGCTGTGATTTTGTGATCGATATTGAATAGAGTACCGGTAATATTTATGATTTTATCTACTTTTTTAGATTTTGGTCAGAAGCTTAATATCGTTAATTGACTCCTAGATCACCGTCGGTCAATTCTAACTAGAGAGATGGTATTTCTTTTAAATACTACATTTTTTCTCAATAGACTGACTGAATAGAGTCACTGCTGAAATTCAAATATTAAAGTGCCTAAACTTCATAGAAAATGGCATCTCTCTCTCAAGCATATTTAATGTGTTATTTTATTTTACCTTTTTTGATTATTTTGTGTTTAATTTTGGGTAATACAACAAATTGTCAGTTCCATATTGATGAAGAACATGGGGGGATAACTTCAGGCGTGAAGACACCCAAGGCACCTGTTCCAATAACATCCTTCACAGGACAAGTGGCACTTGGAAAAATTTCATGAGAAAGACAGAAACAAATAGATGATGCTTTCAATAAACTTATTGTTGGAAAAGTCCTTCCTGTTTACCTTGTTGACAACAAATATTTCTTGCAGTTTGTGCATCTTTTGGATCCAAGGTATTTTTATTCACATTATCTTTTATACTTAATTCACATGTTTATGTTTTAATACACTAATTTTTAATTGCTCCAGCAAAGTTTTCTAACCACTTGTTATTAAAACCATTTATACTGTTAGTTAACGAGTTCAGAAACAAGAGTTGGTCCAAACTCAAAGTGGGAAATTTTACAATCAGTAGTTTGATGATGATTCTTGATTATCAGGAATATTAATGTTTCGCGCAGTTAATTAAGCTTAATTATCTGTTTATCACTATTAAAGAGATAGAGAAAGTTGCAAATACAAAGTGAAGATCATGTTAAAGAGCTTGGGGAAACAGTAAGAGTTTTAGCGATGCAACAGCAAGCAAGTGAAAAATTGCTTTTATTGGTATTGGACGATTTAGTTAAGGTGGCAAAGACATAAAGCCATATGCTGAATATGAGCTTTTTGAGAACTTGTTAGACATAAAAACTATAACAGGGAAGTCAAATGATTTCATAAGTAAAGCTTTATCTAGGTGTATGAAGGAAAAACCTGAAGTAAATAGGGATTATAATGAGAGGGTAAAGAGTGTTAAAGGAAGGTGAGGTAATAATGATTGCCAGAGGAATGCATCCGAGTAATTTACATAATTATCAAATGTAGCCGAATACATCAAAATGACTGGATTATATGCCATACCCTGGTTTTTCTCTTGGTGGTTTACATTTTATATCCGGCAGTAGTGCCTATTATCTCAGAATAGGACATTTACAGAGGAGAGGTAATTCTACTTATGTGAGAAGTGTTTATTACAAAGCCGAGCTTAGGTCATGGCGCCGAAGGGGCATGTTTGTTTTGCGAGTCTACTAGTCATATGATAATCAAAAACAAACATACTAATACATTTCCGAATTTCAATTCAGAAGCAAAGTAAAAACTTTGGAACTGACAAGAGTTGAGTAATGATGTTTAACGTCCCAGTCATGGATATTTCACTTATATTGCGACATCGCCAGCTATAGGCGAAGATGCAGAAATTTTGCCTGTGCGTTGTGCTAATGGCATTATACAGCAGGGTTCTTTAGCGTGGCAAGCCCACCGTAACACGCGACCTAGTTTATTTTAAGTTCCTATCCGAAAGAACCGCGACTTTAATTTCGTAATGCCGAGTGCTTGGCGAAAGAACAGTCACTACCCACTTTCAAGTCTTGGGGTCTGACCCGTGAACTTCCACCAGGGAAGTGAGACCGGGTGCTCCGAAAGGAAAATCATCTGCAAAGTGTGTAATCAAAATTGCGTGAAAGGAACATAAATATATGCGACGTGAAATATATCCAGGACAAACTTTGAAACAAAGACATCAAATTTTAAGATATTACCTTTTTTTTACAAATCATTCTGAATCCAGAAATAATAATAAAATGTACTAATAACACTTGCTTAACTTTAAAACATACATTTCAAGAATACTGCAACAAGCAACTACAACTTATAAAAAACTTCATCGCTTTTCACAAACTACCTTCATTTTTCACAATCTCTTATCCTTATGGATACAAATTGTACATATTTGCTTGCTCTTGCTGATATGTTTCTTTATTCTTATGAAGCAGAATTTAAACCCCTGGACTGATATCTCTGCTGGTGGCCCGAGGATATCACAAACTCAGTAGACAATAATTTCGTATTATTGTCAGAAATATACTATAATTGTCTCAATTTCCTGCAAGTTAAAATTTGAAATTTATCAACTAATGTATACTCCCTCATGCAAAGTATTTCCTTAGCTTAATTTGGTAAAATATATTTTGGTCCTTTGGGTAGCTTTTCAAAATCTTCAAAATAATTTTGGTCTCATAATTTTGGTCCAAGCACTACTGATGAGGAATTGTATTCCGAAACGGCCGTCTAGTGCTGTAAAATTAAAACTGGTATAATATGTAATTAGTTCTGTAAAGAAGGCTATCGCCAAGTCATTTAACTCCAAATAGATTTATAGATGACGTTTTGTCTCTTAACAACCCAAAATTTGGAGATTATGTGAATGCCATCTATCCTAGCGAGCTTGAACTAAAAGAGATGTCCGATTCCACAACTTCTGTTTCATATTTAGACTTTTACCTTAATCATGACGCCCACGAAAGGCAACATTTGAAACTCTACGACACAAAGTGAAGACTTCATTTTTTCTTTTGTGTCATAGTCAACTTTCCTTTTCTATACACTCAGCAATATACTGCTTCTCCAGCTTATTGTATTCCTTTTCTATACAGCAATATACCTGCTTCTCCTGCTTATAATATGTTTGTTTGACAATGAAAGAGCTTGTCCCCACTTTGGAAAGTTTATACATCGAAGCAAGCTGCTTACAAAAACATTGTTGACCCGGGTATATTACAAGCTTAGGCTTGCTTATCAGGGCCCACAAAAAGTTTTATGGCCGTCATCACAGTATTGTTGACAGGTTTGATGTCTGTGTCCAGGATTGCTCTGGATATATTTGTAATCCTTTTGTCCCATGTTCCTTTCACACGTGACAGGTGTAGCTAGCCTCACTGGAGGTGCATACCCTTCCGGAGCACCCGACCTCACTTTTCTGTTAAAGGTTCATGTGTGTTATCTGACCGGTCAGTTTCTAAGTCTTTACTTTGCTTCTGGATTGTGACTTGGACATGGATTAGTATGTTTGGTTTTGACTAATACATACCCTGATAATAAAACAAGCTTTGCTCACGAAGCCTAAACTTTGTGGACTGCCAATGTTTGCAGATATATGTCGTATTGAATACCAGAAAAAAATCATTAAACTTTTGTGAGCTATGGATAAATTAACTACTGTATGTCCATAAATTGAGTGCACGTGGTTTTTAATATTTTGTTCGGTTAAGGTACTTTTGTAAATTACATTCTTAAAATTAGTATGTTGGAATGACTATTATATTACATTCAGAATTACTTTTTTCTTCGGTGGAATATTTATTCAGAATATTTAATGTGGTATTAGTGATTGCTCTATTATTTTTCAGATGATTCATCCATAAAGAAATCGTGAGCCTCGTCAAAATTACACCCCAGCACCATCAGATTTCAATGAAATCAGAACCTCTACATTCGATATCATGTGTCTGTCACAGATACCGACAATAATAATAGACATTATGATTGCCTAACAGATCTATCAGAAATATCTGAATAAAAGGGAGAGTTTATCGGTACAGAGAAGTACACCTAATGTTAAGTTTGATAGGGACTCCAAGGGAATTAAAGGGGTAGATGATAACGTCGGTCAGATTTCAAGGCCATTCATGTCTGATTATGCCAGTGATAAAACGATTGTTAAGTGCAAAAAGGTCGTATCTCACATATGACCTGCTTAGGGAAAAAGAGTCGTAACTCTATTTTATGTAATTTAGGATATTATCATTTTTAAAAATATCAGTGTTATATCTGTAATATATTTTGACAATTTAACCAAAAAAGCCTTTATTGTTGAAAATGCTGTCGTAAGTCTAGTAATAAGTTGACAAAGTTTTGGGAAATAAGGTCCTTAGTGACTTACGACTTATTTTTTCTGAATTTTTTCTCAATACATTAGATGTAATTCAGGGAAAGAAAGGCGTAACTATATCCACTTTCATTGAGTGATATTTTGAAGATATGATTTTTAATTCATTAACACTGGCTAATAAACCATGTTATTTATGACTAATAAAGAACAATACATGCAAACCTTATCAAGAACAATACATGCAAACCTTATCAATGTAAGTGTTTTCAGGGAAAGAAAGGCGTAACTATATCCACTTTCATTGAGTGATATTTTGAAGATATAATTTTTAATTCATTAACACTGGCTTATAAACCATGTTCTTTATGACTAATAACGAACTTTACATGCAAAACATATCAATGTAAGTGGCGATTTATAAAATAAAATACATATGTGTAAAGTGGAACAGAGAATGAGGGAACAAATTTCCTTAATCACATAGGAAGTTTTGAGGCGGCCATTAAAAACACAAGAAATGAAGAAGTTATTTCCTTTTATCAAGTAAGTAATTTTTGTTTTTTAAAAGGGGGTATTAAAAAAAGTAAATGCTGATGTAGTACTTAATGAGTGCAAATAAATTATAACTAGTATTTGTAATGTAAAATTAGTATTATAATCTCATCAACAGTTGTTTTATAAGCTAGTATTGAATCACCCCATTCATTCATGATTTCAATCTTAACAATTATCCTACAGTTGGAAGTATTAGCTACATGAACAATAATATAATTCAAACGGTGTTTTGAGTTCAATTTATAGATCTAAATGAAATTATTGTATTCAAAGTCATAAACAATTCATAAACAGGTCCTAGGCAATTTCCTACCTCTGAAAAAAGTTCTTTGGCATATATATACTTAATTTAAATAAAGATAATGGTGTGTTGTTTTTATTTTTTTTTTTTAAATAGTTGAAGGGGTTCAAAAGTAACTTTTATTTAATAGTTTGAATTGTCAAATATATAAATAAATAATTGTAAACAAAATTCAATGAAATATTTAACTTATAAACATATAATTACATATTATACCAGTTTTAATTTCACAGCACTGGACGGCCGTTTCGGAATACAATTCCTCATCAGTAGTGCTTGGACCAAAATTATTTATAATCTAATATAGTTATTGACAAAATTGTCATTAACGTATATAAAGGGGGATAACTCATTACGTTAGCTTGTCATTCGGGGATTATTTATTTTTTAAATAAATCAGTATATACTATGTTGAAAATTTGATGGTCTGAATTGAATTTGATACAATTATATTCATTTTCAAATTATGTTGGCTTGTTAATAATCAATAAACTGTTTTATCATCAACAGTAAATTGCTTGAGCAATTTTTCCTTCTTTTTGTTTAGTACTTACATGGAGTAATTGTTTACAAAATCTTGTTTTGAATTTCAGGTTTCATGGACCTAATACTTTGCCCAAAATGTGCTGTTTTCAAAGCAAAATTGAAAAAGTAGGATAAAACACATGCCTACATCAAAAAGAATTCAATGGCAGAATACAACATTGAATACAAAATTCACATCTCAAATCATATTTAAGAAAAATGAAAATTCAGACAGTAGTGATTCAGAGGATGAACTGACTTAGATCATGATGATACTTATGGTTCTAAGTATTCAGTTTCTAATAAAACACAATGGATACAACCAAGCTTATATTCTACTCCTCAAAGGTTGTCATGGCAATACTTGCCTGATCCCAAAAGTGGTGAATATTCAGTGCATGGTGGTTTAAATTCTTTGAAAGATGATATTACCAATATTTATAAAACGCAATCAAATTTGTATTTAAACCACAAAGGTCACTCAGGTCTAGCTCTAATGCCATTGTAAGACGCGAGAAAGAGCCCGATAAATTTGATGGTAAACCAGTAACTAACTTGGAGTGATTTATTTAACAATTTGAGGATGTTTCAGATTGGAATAAGTGGACTTATAGGGAGATGGGTCAACAGTTGTCAATGGCACTTAAGGGTGATGCATTGAAATTGATAAGTAGTTTGACTACTGATCAAAGGAAAGATTACTTTGAACTTGAGAAAGTGCTTCAGCAAAGGTATTATCCCAAGGAGAGGACTCCTGCTTATAAAAGTGAGTTCAAGGCAAGACGTAGGCAAAGGGGTAAAACTTTGGAGGATTTTGACTATTCTTTGCGTCGGTTGAGTCATTTTACATACCCTGATCACCCAAAATCCCAAATAAGGTTCGTAATGAATTAGTGGTTGATAGGTTTATTGAAGGTTTGGTTGATTAGGAGATGGCATTCATGTTCAGTTTCAGCATCCTAAAAGTCTTGTAGATGATATTCATATGCGGTAGACTTCGAAGCTTTTGAGAAGAAATATAATTCGAGTTTAAAAACCTAAGGCGGTTGAAGCTATTTAGTCTATGAGGCCTAAAGTCAACACTCCTTGCAAAAGATGACTTGTTTAAGGAAAGGGAGTCTGCCATTGCGAATTATTTAATGATTGTGTCATTCAACATAGAAAGGGCACTCAGCATCGAAATGCTAATTGACTCTCAAGGAGACCATATTTACATTGTAAACGCCCTGATTGCTCAGGGTTTTTTAAGGAGCCTAAAGAACATTTGGTTATTCAAGGTTAAAGTAAGCCTATTCCAAATGATGGTCCCCTTATTGTGGAAAATCGGACGTGTTCAGGTGCAGATTTGTCCGATTCATTTAGTGATCCTGAGACTCATAATAATGCTGTAAACTCCCAATCTGGTGATAGTTCTAGTTCATATTCTGATACTACACCAAACTGGTTACTTACTTAAGTCTTATACTCAATTGTGTTAGCTGCAAAAACAAAAGATCCTAACATTAAAAAGTTATTGGAGTTGAAACATAATTTTGATGAGAAACCTCAGCGGCATTATGTGTGTCGGTGTCTTTGGTCTGTGTGGGGACATCTTGAAGTAAAAAATGATCTTCTATATTACAAATGGTTCTTGTCCAATGGAGGTCATATGTTGTTGCTGGAAGTCCCTCAGGAAATACGCGAATCTATCATGTACGAATTGCATAACAAGCACACATCTCGTCATCTAGGTAGAGTGAGTGAGTAATGGTGTTTAATGTCCCAGTCAAGAATATTTCACTTATATCGAGACGTCGCCAGCTATAGGCGAAGGTGCAGAAATTTTGTCTGTGCTTTGCGCTGATGGCATTATACAGCAGGGTTCTTTAACGTGCCAAGCCCATCGTGACACGGGACCTCGCTTTTTATAAGTTCCCATCCGGAAGAACCGTGACTTTCATTTCGTAATGCCGAGTGCTTGGCGAAAGAACAGTCACTACCCACTTTCAAGTCTTGGGTCAGACCCGGCCGGGGATCGAACCCACGACCTCCCACTAGGTAGAGATAAAACTTTGAATTCTATTTGTAGATTCTTTTGGTCTGGAATGTCCTCCGATGTTCGTAGGTGGTGCAAACATTGTCATTTGTGTGCAAGAGCTAAGCGTTGTCCTGTTAAAGGTCGTTCGCCTTTTTAAGAGACTCTTAAGCAGTCTTCTATTAATGGTCCATTAGATAGGATTGGTGTAGATATTGTTGGTCCTTGTCCAGTTACTAAGAATGGCAATGAGTTTATCATAGTTATTTGTGATTATTTTACCAGTGGGATGGAATGCTACCCGGTTCCTAATCACATGGCCTTGACTGTGGCTGATAAACTTGTCTGTCGGTTTGGGGCTCCGAAGGAAATACATTCGGATCAGGGAGCAGAGTTTGAATCTCAGTTGTTTTCCATCTTGTGTGAAAAATTTGGTGTCGATAAAACTAGAAGAACTCCATATAGACCCAAGTCAGATGGACTTGTTGGACGTTTTAGTAGAACCCTTATTCAGATGTTATCCATTTTTTGTGAATGAAAACCGTTCTGATTGGGATGACCATTTACCATACCTACTCATGGCCTATCGTTCAACTGTTCATGAAAGCACTAAGTGCAGTTCTAACCTGTTAATGCTAGGTAGGGAACTGTTTGCCCACTGGATTTAAAAGTTTGAGATCCACCGGATTAATATCCAGAAAGTTGCCCGGTCTTTTATGTTGAGTGGCTTTAGCAGTCTATGAATAAAACCTTTGAATTTGCAAACCAACAGTTGGGTCAGTCATCTGTTTATCAGAAACGGTATTATGACCGTGGTCTTAAACCCCGTACTTTCGAAGTGGGAAGTTTTGTTTGGCGTTGGTACCCTCCACTTGCCAACAATAAACTGGGTTTAGGTTAGACTGGTCCCTTTTGTGTTATAGAAAGGTTGTCTCAAGTCACTCATAAAATATAGAAAAACCCCGATAGTCCAATTCTGGTCATTCATGTAGATCATCTCAAGCCATATGGAGGTGCTGATGTTCTTAGTGCCTGGTTAGATAATGAGTTCCAAGAAATGGAGCTTGATGATCATCTCATGGACTTGTCTAGTACTGGCGATAAAGCACTTACCCCTCCCCAAGTCATTTTTACGCCACTCGTGCAGGTAGACGAGTAAAGAAATTTCTTTAGGGTTTGGCTTAATTGTGATAAAGTAAAAGATACAAAAAAATAACATTAAGTTTTAAATTTTAACAATTATTTTATATGTGGAAACTCAAATTAATTGTTAATTGAAATTTTAATAGAAATCAAAATACATGTAATAAATCTGATTATTTCATAAGCTTTTATAAATAAATTAGAAAAGGATAAATTACGTTCCTAAATATTGAAAGTGATCTTAGACAAGCTAATTACAACTTTATTTACATGGCGATTTAGAATACACTAAGCACTAAGTGCAGTTCTAACCTGTTAATGCTAGGTAGGGAACTGTTTGCCCACTGGATTTAAAAGTTTGAGATCCACCGGATTAATATCCAGAAAGTTGCCCGGTCTTTTATGTTGAGTGGCTTTAGCAGTCTATGAATAAAACCTTTGAATTTGCAAACCAACAGTTGGGTCAGTCATCTGTTTATCAGAAACGGTATTATGACCGTGGTCTTAAACCCCGTACTTTCGAAGTGGGAAGTTTTGTTTGGCGTTGGTACCCTCCACTTGCCAACAATAAACTGGGTTTAGGTTAGACTGGTCCCTTTTGTGTTATAGAAAGGTTGTCTCAAGTCACTCATAAAATATAGAAAAACCCCGATAGTCCAATTCTGGTCATTCATGTAGATCATCTCAAGCCATATGGAGGTGCTGATGTTCTTAGTGCCTGGTTAGATAATGAGTTCCAAGAAATGGAGCTTGATGATCATCTCATGGACTTGTCTAGTACTGGCGATAAAGCACTTACCCCTCCCCAAGTCATTTTTACGCCACTCGTGCAGGTAGACGAGTAAAGAAATTTCTTTAGGGTTTGGCTTAATTGTGATAAAGTAAAAGATACAAAAAAATAATACATTAAGTTTTAAATTTTAACAATTATTTTATATGTGGAAACTCAAATTAATTGTTAATTGAAATTTTAATAGAAATCAAAATACATGTAATAAATCTGATTATTTCAAAATAACGACACATAAGCTTTTATAAATAAATTAGAAAAGGATAAATTACGTTCCTAAATATTGAAAGTGATCTTAGACAAGCTAATTACAACTTTATTTACATGGCGATTTAGAATACGTAACATATCCAAAATTTTGTAAAGAACTTAACACGCCATGCTAAGTCGATGCAGGTGTTTGGCCTTAATGTTAATAACATGACATAATATGTTTGAGTAAAACTAAAATAAGTCGTGGAACTTATTTTCCATCTTTTGTCAGTTGATTTCAGTAAACACGACGGAAGTGATAAAGCAAGTAAATGTCCGGCTTAAGACAATTGAGGGTTACCGCGTCTACAAACAAATCTAGCGTGGGTCTTGGGTTGGATTAGTATTAACTCGTCAGGGAAGACAGGTGTACAATAAGAAAACCTGTAAAGATTAAAAAGTATTAAACACGAAAAATAAATACGAATCTCCTTATGATTGCCTCACCTTAGGGACGTCACGATTTGTAGATAATTAGATGTTTTTCCTATACTGGTCACTTTATGCTAGTGATCAGAATAAATAACATCTGAAACTAAAGATTGAATTAATTTTCATTTAGGTGAGTGCAAATATATATTTTATTCAAGTTGAGGTTATTTCAAAAGACAAAATTGAAATAAGTCAATGGATATAATTTATCATTTTAAATTCTGTAAAAGAAAAATTCAACCCAGGTTAATATATAAGTTTTAAGTAAAAGTTTTGAATTACTTAGTTGGTTCAAATATGGACTGTAAGCTGTAATGGTTACGTTTTGAATTAATATTATTTTCGAAAGAAAGTTGTGCAAAGAGATATAAATACTGTTTGTGTACCTTGCTTCTTTACAAGGTAACTAGTTTGGCTTACATAGACTTGGATTTTCCTCCAATTCTTGGAGCACTGAAAGTTGTTAAATTTAACAAATATTATATTTAAATTACAAAAGTTTGGAAATTAATAATTTTATTTTGGTTGCTTGTTTATTCATTTTAAAGTTGCATTTCATTAAATTTACAATTCACAAAGATGTTTTACAAGTTCAAAGTTTATTGGGTCAAGTCTAAAATTTTGTGAATGGTTCTGAAAAATAGATGTGTTCCTTGTTGAAAACTGTCATCTAAAACGGCATGGTCAGGAAAATGGGCAAGATTACTAAATCTTTTAAATCAAGTTTGTTTGGGCATATAACATAAATTAAGTGAATCATATGAGCATGTTATCATTTCGAAAGATGTGTAAATCGGCTCTTGCACTTATTATGACAAGGAAACAGTAATTTTATAAATTTATAGATATCGTCGCCGTCGTTCTAAAATGCCGTAACTACATAATTTTTGATTTTCGGTTTTTTTTTGTTCTGGTAACTTCACGCAGTTCCGCATCGTTCGCAAAAATACTGGATTCATTGTCCAATCGCAAGGGGTAGAACCAGTCATGTGACAATATCCTGTATCTGAATCATGTTTCTTCTAAAATACCGTAATTTATCATTATGTCAGTTACGGTATCATAAATGACTTATAGTGAAAAAATGTAGTTACAGCATTTTAGAATATGCAGTCACGGCAATAAAAGTGATAGGATGATTTAACATTGCAGTTATGGCATTTTAGATTGCGTAATTACGGCCTTTTAGTTGCAGGTAAATCTCAACTGATCAGATAATCGGAAGCTTACGGCCTTTATTAATGCATTTACGGCATTTTTGATAAACGTAAGCGGCAAATTTAATTAAACCTGTTGTTACAAGTTCATTTTCATCGGACTGAGTTAAGAAAGGCAGTGAGATGTAGTCAACAATTATTATGGATGAAGAGTAAGTATTTAATTAAAATCTGTTAAATACACATTTTCATAGTGAAGAAAAAATAAGCATTTTTAAAAATGAATTCACAAAACAAACATACTAATCCATGTCCGAATCACGATCAAGAAGCAAAGTAAAAACGTTGGAACTGACAAGTAAGGTTAAACACGTGAACTTCCACCAAGAAAGTGAGATTGGGTGCTCTGGAAGGGTAAACACTTCATGTTTAGCTAGCTACACCCTCCACGTGTGTAATCAAAATTAAATGAAAGAACTATGGGACGTCAAATATATCCAGGACAATCCTGGATACAGAGGCATCAAACTTATCCACAATACTGTGATGATGGTAGGCTTGCAATAACCCTGGGTAAAAAAATAAAGGAAATTGCTTTGTTGTACAAGGTTCCCGTTGTAAATACCATAGTAGCAAACCATAGACCAATACCATAGTAGCAAACCATAATCCAATACCATAGTAGCAAACCATAATCCAATACCATAGTACCAAACCATAATCCAATACCATAGTAGCAAACCATAATCCAATACCATAGTACCAAACCATAATCCAATACCATAGTACCAAACCATAATCCAATACCATAGTACCAAACCATAATCCAATACCATAGTACCAAACCATAATCCAATACCATGGAACCGAACCATAATCCAATACCATAGTACCAAACGATAATCCAATACCATAGTACCAAACCATAATCCAATACCATAGTACCAAACCATAATCCAATACTATGGTACCAAACCATAATCCAATACCATGGTACCGAACCATAATCCAATACCATAGTACCAAACCATAATCCAATACCATAGTACCAAACCATAATCCAATACCATAGTACCAAACCATAATCCAATACCATGGTACCAAACCATAATCCAATACCATAGTACCAAACCATAATCCAATACCATGGTACCAAACCATAATCCAATACCATAGTACCAAACCATAATCCAATACCATAATACCAAACCATAATCCAATACCATAGTACCAAACCATAATCCAATACCATAGTACCAAACCATAATCCAATACCATGGTACCAAACCATAATCCAATACCATAGTACCAAACCATAATCCAATACCATATTACCAAACCATAATCCAATACCATGGAACCGAACCATAATCCAAAATACCATAGTATCAAACCATAATCCAATACCATAGTACGAAACCATAATCCAATACCATGGTACCAAACCATAATCCAAAATACCACAGTATCAAACCATAATCCAATATCATAGTACCAAACCATAATTTATTATTAATCAATAACAAATTGTGTTGACAGTAGACTTGCAAAGTTTATTGCTTTGTCCAAAGTTAAATGCAAGTTGCCTGTACTACAAAACTAAACTATGCTGTCATAATTATACCATATTCGATCTATCTACCCACAGTGTTCAGAACTATTTCTGGACCGAAACTGCTGCTGATATTACAGCAAATACATTTGCGTCCTGTATTGTAGATTATTTAGATAATCTCAGTTATGATAAAGCTAAAATAGTTATTATATACAGCGATGGGTGTGCGTATTAAAATAGGAATGTTACCCTTGCTAATGCGCTATTGATGATCGCTGGAAAGAAAAATATAACAATTGAACAGAAATTTCTCGAAAAGGGTCATTCGCAGATGGAGTGCGACAGTGTCCATAGTGTGATTGAGAGAGCAATTAAGAAAAAAGATATATATGTTCCTCAACAGTATGTTGAAGCTATAGCACAAGCTAGACGCAAGCCTGAACCATACAAAATAAAGTACCTAGATCATTCATTTTTTAAAGATTTCAGCAATCTTTCATATTTTACTTCAATAAGACCTGGCACAGGAACTGGTTCAGCCGTTGTGACTGACATACGGGTATTAAAATATACAGTTGTCCAGTTCGAAACTACTGGGGCCAGTTGTTCGAAGCTTGATTAGTATAAGATTTAAATTTTGTAAAATGTAAGATATATTTTTTATATATATATTGTGAAATTAATGTTGAAATTTTCGAAAATGAATAAAATTTCATCAAACTAAAGCACTTTCTTGTAAAACTATCAATTTTATAATGATGTGTCGATTATTATTGAAGTTTTTAACTTTTGTTAATCATTGATTAAACTAATCAAGCTTGGAACAGCTGAGATGGGCCCTGAACTTATTAGTTACAAGCCATGGGTACTTTGGGTCTTGACAATTGGCTAATAAGCCAACTGTTTCTTTCTTGAATGACACTCAGTAGGCAATAATTTCGTATTATTGTCAGAAATATACTATAATTGTCTAAATTTCCTGCAAGTTAAAATTTAAAATTTCTCAAAAACTAAGGTATACTCCCTCATGCAAAGTATTTCCTTAGCTTATTTGGTAAAATATATTTTGGTCCTTTAGGAAGCTTTTCAACATCTTCAAAATAATTTTGGTTTTATAATTTTGGTCCAAGCACTACTGATGAGGAATTGTATTTCGAAACGGCCGTCTAGTGCTGTAAAATTAAAACTGGTATAATATGTAATTTAAACCCCTGAGCCGATATCTCTGCTGGTGGCTGGTGCCCCGAGGATATCACCAACTCAGTAGGCAATAATTTCGTATTATTGTCAGAAATATACTATAATTGTCTAAATTTCCTGCAAGTTAAAATTTGAATTTTCTTAAAAACTAAGGTATACTACCTCATGCAAAGTATTTCCTTAGCTTATTTGGTAAAATATATTTTGGTCCTTTGGGAAGCTTTTCAACATCTTCAAAATAATTTTGGTTTCATAATTTTGGTCCAAGCACTACTGATGAGGAATTGTATTCCGAAACGGCCGTCTAGTGCTGTAAAATTATAACTGGTATAATATGTAATTGTACACCATCAAACCATCGCTTAAATATTGATTTAAGAATTTTCAGATGATTTTTTTTCAATTAATCCCTTTAATAAAAGTCTTAATTTTCTTAAACTTCAATATTTTGCATTATTAAGTTTTGGTTTTTGTGCTTTGAGAAAGCAATAGTTCAATGATACATTTTGCTATAATTGTACCATGTTTCATTTTTAATCTTCAGTCAATAACTGAAATTGTTCAAAAGTAGTTCGAATAAAATTTAATTTTGTTAATGTCTAGTTTGTATTCAATGTATGGTCTAATAGAATCGATGAACATCCCCTTAAACTAGAGGCCGGGACCAGTTATTAGTAAAATGTGATTATGAGAAGTCGGCGACAAAGTATTGATTTCTACTACTAATTAGTGAAAAAATCTCGTATCTGCAGAATTTTGAAAACACAAATGTCGTAAATTCGAGATTTTCAATGGAAACCCCTGTAACTGCAATGAGAATTGATTTCAAAATGCCGTAATTTCATTTTCTCTGAAATACGTAATGCAAGTAGAAAATTGACGATATCAGCGTATATCTCAAATGTTTGAGAGGCTTTGGTCCGAGTCTGATGACACAAGAACATTTTTGAGGGAAATAAGGCAGTTTTTTGCTTCCTCTGGAAACTTTGTAAAATGTAGTTACGGCGTTTTAGAACGACGGCGACGATATGTTCTTTTGGATTCTGTTGAACATATACTTATTTTGTAGTTAGCAAATAAACATAGGTATTTTATTCTCAAATCTTTGAAAGAAAAATTGTGAAAGTGACTTATTTTATTTTATCAAAGTTAATTGTGATGAGTTGCATATTTCCAGTTTTAACTTTGAAGTTAAAAGCATTTTTAACATGACTACTGGTATTTGAAAGTGTGTTTTGGATTAACTTTATGTAATTTTATATTATGGAATTAATGAAATATGACTTGATTTGATTTGATTATTGATATGAATAACACATGTTGTGACTTTATGCTAGTGACCAGAATAAATAACATCTAAAACTAATTTTCATTTAGTTCCAGAGCATAAAGATTCAGAAGGTATTTAGTTGCATGATATAATCCTTGGTAGTGATGTCCATATTGTTAATAGTATCTTTTCAGTATTTTTCATAAATGTCCACATTGTCTAGATGTTAAACATTCTTATTTTATCACCTGGTCAATCTAACTACATAGACATATCGAATTAAACTACTTTATCTAGCCTTAATAAAGATGTCTTCCTCCCTCACTTAATTTGCATTACATAAAAATAATAATTTTTGTGCTACCATTTTACACTGTGACTATGTGGGGTGACTTTTGCCATTGATCATAGGTAACATGGTATCAAAGTAGCATAGGATTATTTGTCAATATATTCTAATTTAAATGTAGTATTGAATGCAGTTGTGCCTGACCAACACAATTGTATTATCAGTTCTACATCACTGTACAGTATCAAAAATGGGACTGTGACTGATCACCACACTTCTATTGCTGATTCTGCCATCTAAACCTAAAAAATAAAATGCATAAACATTAGTGTTTGAGAGCATGATATTATAATATAATAACATAATCTGTAGCATGTTATTAAAAACTTTTTTCTTGTATATTTCCAGATGACAAATATGGCTGATATCTTATACCTCGATGTTGCCTCTTACGACATGATGTCGCTTGATGATGATTTGAAAAAACCCTTTCCTGAGGGAGGAATGGAATGTGAGATGGTAGCTTGCACTAGGCAAGGGAACATTGCGACCCTGGCAAACTACCACAAGCACTGTAATAAATTCAATGAGGCGTTAGTTTCACATTTTGATGTGACGTCCGGTGGCATGATGCCAAAAAGCATAAAGAAAAGGAGACCAAGATACGTATGGGTTCGGTCGTGGCCGAACTCAAGGTACATCCCGCCGGGGGATGTGTTACCACCGAAAACCTATCATGAATGTTGAAGCCAGAGAGACTGCTAAACACAAAAGGGGGGAAGAGATGGCTAACCTTGAACCTCTCTTCCATGAACCTGAGCATACAGTAATCAGGGACCAGGAGGTGCAGCTTAATTTCTCCAAAAATGGAGCAACTACTTCTTGGAGTATTTCTCAGAAATATAGAAAACAGTGACTGTTCCGTTTTGTGATATTCCAAAGATGTGACTGTTCCGTTTTGTGATATTCCAAAGATGTGACTGTTCTGTTTTGTGATATTCCAAAGATGTGGCTGTTCCGTTTTGTGATATTCCAAAGATTTGACTGTTTCGCCTTGTGATATTTAATTTATTTCTTTCAATTTCCATTGATCGGACACATATAGTGACATTTATTTATTCGTTTGTACATTTTAATTTCATTGTGGACATTTGTGAATAGGGTACGTGTGTTATGAACATTTATGATAGTTTCAGTTTATGAACTTTCAAATATGAACATTTATCAAAATATTATTTATGTCTATTTGTTGAATTATATTTCTATATAATCTACACTAATTTATTTATAAACAATTATCATATTTAAAATAAATTGTTCAAAAAGTTTGTAGGGTAAATTTTCTCTTAAGGAGTGTAACAGCGACCATTATATGCATCTGTATTCTTATTATGTATTCTAAATATTAATCTCGAACGTGTCTGACTGTGTCGGCTCGATTGTTCTACTTTATATATATAACGTAACTTATTTACAAAACTGTGATTTAGTCCTTATTTAAATACTTATCACCAGGTTTTTACTATTTATCACATCACACTTGTTCGTCGGCCATTTTGCTGCCTCAGCCTATTTACATTTATGTCTGCCGTTTTGATTGGTTGTGACACTGACCAAACGTGGCGTTCATGGGTCAGTGTTATAATCACTCTCATTGGTTTTGTATTTCTGGGTTGATAGACTCATGGGTATAAAAGCAGGTGTTTTACCGTGATTTGTCACTGTATTATACATACCTGACACCACAACCGTTGTAGAGTAGTATAATACACAAAAATTATCAACAAATATTAACTTTATTTCTTTTACTTAAAACCTTCTCCCAATGACTTCAAATAATAGTAAAATCACAAATGATATTACTTCTACAGTTTATTAAAAACTAAACTTGCCGTAATTAGTCCTAGTTTACAAATAATAACAATAATAATTATCTATTTACTCTTAAAATAACTAAACTACTATAACCCAATCTTTTTTTTTTCCTTTTGAACAAAGTATCATGCATACCTGACGCCAATTGCGTCGCCACTACCGTGTAATATAATACACCAAAGTATTAACTATCATTAGCTAAATTATCCCACAGTAAACCAAATAAATAAAATTTAAATAAATTCAAAAAAATTACCTTCAACAAAGCAAATAACTGACTTACACGAAATACTTAAAATAAATTCAATAAAGGACAATGGCCGACACTTTCTTTCCACTCTTCCTAATCCACATCTTCCCCAGAAAAAGGTTTGATCCCACCCAAAAAATTCAAAAGGTAAAACTAGCAGAGAAACAAAACAACTGCAATCCTCAGTTCTTCAGGATTATACCAAAATAAATTTCAAAGGCTCCTTCTCCATCCAATCAACCTCCTACAACCTAATCACGGTGATGAAAAATCTCAAATCTATAGGTAATGTACCGATCACCATAAAAATCTAAGCAAACACTGAAAAAGGGGTACCACTAGACTTCGAATTTAACCAGATCAAACATACCCCATCAAATAAAATTATCGACATCAAGCGTCATCAAAACAAGGGTAAACAGGATACCCAAACAGTTATCATAACTTTCGGCCATAACACTCTACCAAAAAATATTTTAATCGACGAAAACTCTCACCCAGTTTATGCGTACGTTCCTAATCCGACCAGATGTTACAACTTCCAGGGTTTTGGCCACATCTCTAAATAATGTGCTAAACCTCCAAAATGCAGTAAGTGCACAAAACCACAAATCTATAGAATGTAAGTACACTGAGCCGCTTTCAAAGGATGCCCTAAGTACAAAGAAATTCAATCTAAACAAAAGAAAAGTCAAGAAAACCAGGTACAAAAACAGTCTACAAATCCAATCGCCATATATAACCCGCCAAAAAATCCTGAACCTCAAATACAAGTAAACAGCTAGTTGGCTTTATCGCTCAGGCGCTGATACCAGAGGGTACAAACATAGAGGACCCGAAACACAGAACTGGTAAGCAACTTAGCAAACAAAGTCAGCATAGCAGCCAGAGACCAACTTGGCATAAAAGTAGAACCCAAAACAGTTTTTGATCAAATTAAAAAATCGGCTATACCTCAAACCCCTACCCTACCAACTATTAACTAAAACCAAGAGACGCCAAATCAAGCAATAAACATGTCACAAGCCAACGAGCAGGAAAAATCTGACACGCCATCCCCAAAAACTGTAAATCAAACTCAAAACCAAAATAAATCAATCACGGGAAATAAAAAGAGCCCCCAAAACCACCCCCAGATAACAACCAGGGTTAACAAGAAGTGCTACAAAAAAAGAAAATCAAACCCCCCAAACAATCTCACGCAAAAAAAACAACTAAATTATCTACAAAATCCCAGAAATTAAAGTAACTAACTCTATCCCCAATACCCCCACATTAAAATAAATAAAATAAAACTATGACACCCATAAACTCTTTTAAATGGTAACCATAGTACAATGGAACGCCCGGGGCCTACAGTCCCACATAGGGGAGTTCAGGCGGTATATTGACACTCTCGAGCACCCGCCTCACGTACTATTCGTCCAAGAAACTCTGCACTAAAACCAAACCCTCGGTCAACATCCCGGGTTACCAACCCCCGTACAGCCACAACCGAACAGACTCCAAATGTGGTGGTTTAGCCATCTACCTCCGTGAAGATGTGGCTGGTACCAGGATAGCAGACCTTGAGGCCGGAAACTTGAGGCGGTCGGGGTGTCAATTAGCTGCCTAAACACTAAATTATATATAATAAACGCATATAATAAAGGAATAAATATAGAAACCCAAGACTATATAAAACTAACCAAAAATATTCAATCTAAAAATATAATAATTGTAGGAGACTTTAACTTAAAAAGTACACTCTGAGGGAGTGATAAAACTGACTATAAAGGAAAAAACATACTCAACTGGCTAGATGCTAAACAATTAGTCTGTTTAAATAATGGAGATCCGACGCGGCTGGATCCAGGCACTAGTACTGGTGCAGCCTCACACCTTGATCTTACAATCACCACCACTCATTTGGCGCATAAATGTAACTGGGAAGTTCACCCTGACCAACTGGGATCCGATCACTTTCCCATAATAATTACCTTAAATAAACAACCCATCAAAATAACGAAACAATACCCTAAAACCTGGCTATACCATAAAGCAGACTGGAATAAATTCAACATACTATGCGACCAAATACAGGTAGATGAGACATTAGATGTCCATGACTTTGAACAATCACTAACCAACTACATTCAATCAATCGCTAAAACCTGTATACCTCAAACTTCCGGTCTACCTAAAAAACCCACTTAGACTGCCAACAAACCAAAACAAACAAAAGGAGACTTCTTAAAAAATTTCAAAAATCAAATAATATAGACCATTACCAAGCTTATAAACAAGCCGCAACCCACCTAAAATATACCATAACTAAAATAAATCACTGGAAGGAATTCATAACTACCCTGGACTCTAAATCAAATGTCAAAACGGTATGGAATAAAAAACATAGAATACAGGGGAAAAAACACCCAACTATCCCCATATTAGACAACAAAGCCGTCACCAATAAAGCAAAAGCTAATCTCTTAGCACAAACTATCTGAAATAATAGTAAAAATGCAAATTTAGAACCTGCATTCCTAAAACATAAAATAAACTTTGAAAAAGATAACAAACACAACTTAAATTCACCTGGCCCCAAAAATAACCACCAAAATCAACTAAACTTGCCGTTAACACTAGATGAACTTAAAAAAGCCCTATCTTCAAAAAAAAAAAAAAAAAAAAAAAAAAAAAAAAACACTGCCCTGCCCCGGGAGAAGACGGAGTCACCTACGAAATCTTAAAACAAATGTCAAAAAAACCACTAAAAATCGTACTAAAATTATTTAATAAAATATGGGAAACCGGCACACTGCCTAATAATTGGAAATTAGCAAAACAGTAATACCTCTTCTAAAACCAGGGAAAGACCCCCACCTCACATCTTCCTACAGACCAATATCCTTAACTTCCCACTTATGTAAATTATTAGAAACCATCATAAATAATCGCCCACTTATGTAAATTATTAGAAACCATCATAAATAATCGCCTAGTTCACCATCTAGAACAAAATAATATTATCTCACAAAATCAAAGCGGATTCAGGAGAAAGAGATCCACCCTCGATCAAATCTTACGTTTAGAAACTTGACATTAAAAAGGCAATTGCAGAAAACAAACACCTAGCCGCCATTTTCCTAGATATAGAAAAGGCTTTTGATTTGGTTTGACACGCTGGAGTGCTACACAAACAAAAAGAATACGGAATTTCAGGAAACATGTACAGTGCTTCCGGCAGTAGCGGATCTCAGTCAGTAGCGGATCATTTTTTAGAGTAAAGTTAATTTTTTCCATATCATTACGAGAGACCAATAAAACTCGGATATATTTCTGTAAAGCTGGTATTTTTACTTAAATCTACGTTTCATTTTTGTTGATAAACGTCCTATTTTTTAAATTCTCAGCTTTTTAATGCGAATGTCACAAGCGTCTCAGCGACATGGATGTGATTTCCAAAACCTAACTTTCGATTTGACCAACGTGTTCAATACTTTCAAAGGTAATTTGAAATGATTACAATAGCTCTTTACACTTGTTAACATATCTTCTTTCACGACATAAACCTTTATTGAGCTTTGCAGTTCATGACAATAAGAAATAAACCAATTTATGCAGGGTACAATTACGGCAATAACGGATCAGCTGCTGTCTACAGGCGACCTTTCGAAAGGCTAAGAAAAATATGGCATGTACCCATGGGGCTGTCTGATGCTTTCAGAAAAATAATAGATTCTGGTGGGTTCAGGTATGCAGAGGCTATTGGAGAACCAGTGCCTAGCTTCCCTCCATGGCCAGTACCCCATGAGAAAGATGGGGGCATTGTCATGCCATGGCACAAGACCAGATCAATGGGCATTTTAAAGAAGCCATAATTGTCATGCTTGGCGGATAATCTGTATGAGATTAGAATAAATTGAATAAATACATTAATATCCAACCCTATATTTTGTGTTTAAGACAATTAAAGTTTTATTCCGTTCTATATTTTTGTCTGGTAACCATTTTGGACCTATGATGTACAGTGTACAATACCAATAAGTATCATTGTATGCATATACTGCTCTTGTCAAAATAAAATCTTCATGGACAAGAGTATGTCATAATATTTATAACTTATAAGGTACAATTATTTTATTTTATTTCCTTCTCCATTTACTGCTTTTATAATTCAGTATTTAAGACAATGTTGATTGACTTAATTTATCAGGGACATTGCGATGATTTTTTTTTTTTTTTTCTTTTTGTTATTTATTTTAATCATGACATTTGTTGATATTACGATTAAAACTCTTTAATATTGTTTCATGATTAGTATTTTTTGCAAATGAATGATGGAAACTCAAACTAATCATGTTTTGAGTTAATCGCCTTTCGTTTTCTTGACACTAGGTGGCGCGATCCGATACTCACAAATTGATTCGTTACTGACGTAAATACATGAGATACAAAACGCGTGGGTTGCCCATACTTATAGTCGGACGATTTTTATCATCTAATGATAAATTGAAAGAGTGGAGAAATGTCAATTGATAGTACCAAAAAAATACAATCGGCAGCGATGTTTTTCTCGGAGAGCAGTGAATATTGCACTAATGATCCGCTACTGCCGTAAGCACTGTACTCATTTATAAAAGACTTCCTTAAAGATAGGCAAATCCAAATACGCATAAATAACGAATTATCGGACACACAAAATCTACAAAATGGATCACCACAAGGGAGTGTAATATCAACCACACTCTTTAACGTCCTAATAAATGACCTTGAAAAAACAATCCATAAAAACCAAAAACTATCTCAATTCGCAGACGATGGCTGTATTTGGCAAACTGGCCGTCACATCCTAACATTAAAACTTAACTTACAAGCAACTTTAAATAATATACTCGAATGGTCTCAATCATTGGGATTTAAAATATCATCAAACAAAACCACGGCAGTACTCTATGGAACAAATAACCTTTAAAAAACAAGCCACCTTCCTAGGAAAGATATTCGACAAAAAATTAACTTGTAAACCTCATTTCACGGAATTACACAATAAATGTACAAAACTCATAAACCTAATGCGCTACATTTCGGGAACTAACTATGGTGCCGACAAAAAAAATCCTATCACTTATACATACCTCTCTAATTAGAGCTAAATTAGATTACGATTGCCAGGCATATAATTCAGCAGCTAAATACCTAAAACAAAAACTAGACAATATTCAAATTGCTGCGCTTAAAATATTAACAGGATGCAAAAAAAACACGCCTGCACACTCTGTTTTAGCCGAATCTGGCCAGCTACCACTACAACTCGGACGCGACATACTAATCCTTAATTACTGGGCTAGGGCAAAACTAGGACCACAGTTGCCCCCAAATAACATAGTGACACAAAATAAAACCTTCAAATTTAAAGCTAAAAGGTGGAAATCGGGTACTTAACCCTATGGATACAGGGCACTACAGCTTATAACGGAAACATTATTAGACCAAATTAAAATAGCACAAAGGATACCCCCTAATTACCCACCCTGGATCATAACTAAACCAAAAACTTCCACGTTCCTATCAAATATCATTTCTAAATCCGATCTCACAAAAAAATTAGAATAACCACTCTAGAACACATCGATCAAAACGACCCTCGCCACCTCCGCATCTACACAGATGGATCAAAGGACCCCTCTAATAACCACACAGCGGCAGCATTTACCATTCCGCAGCTAAATATAACATCCTCAGCAAGATTAACCGACCGTTTATCAGTTTACACAACTGAATTAATAGCTATTCATACGGCCTTTAACTGGATAATTAAAAATAAACCCAGCCAAAAATTCGTCATCTTGTCAAACTCACTTAGCAGTATCACATCACTTAGCTCCCAAAAATCTACAAGACCAGACATAAAATAAAATAATAAAACTAAAAAAACTAGACTTAACATTAGACTGGATACCGGCGCACGTCGGACTAAAAGGCAATACAACGGTTGATATTTTGGCCAAAAACGCTACAAAAAACCAATCAATTGACACAGAAATATCTTTAGGATATACCGAAATAAAATCCATCATAAATTAACATATAAATGCAAAATGGTTTAAAATCTGGTCAGAAACAAAGAACACCTGGCATTACAAAATAATGAGTCTACCATCTAAAGTACTACCAACCTATCACCCAGATAAACAAAAAGACAATAATAACAAGAATCAGAACTGGGTACACATGCCTAAAATCAAACGTACATATAATGACAGTAGCCCCGTCACCAAACTGCGAAATTTGTGGCCATAGTTTCACTTAACTATGGGTACAGAAACCTCAAGACAGAGGCCGGCGGATCGTTTATTGAACGGCTTCCCAGAGGGCCGCAAGAGAAGAGATAACAATACCAGCCTTGTCAAAGGCAGTGACGAAGGCAGTGGTGCTGATTCCACACTGATAGAGTGTATGTGGAAAAGAAAAAGCCTACTTAAGGCTATGTCCCATTCGCATGCCCATCAGGCAGTTACACAGACCCTAAAAGGACACTCCCGAGCACGAGCTCTGCTTCAGTCCGACTCACTTCCGTTTAACCATAACTTTATTCCCGTAAAATACAGACAACTAAACCAAAGGAAAAGCTTCGGTGTCACTAAAAACATCGCGCTTAATGAAACGGAAGACAACATAATGGAACTGATTAGATCTAATCCAAAAAACAAGATTGTCCCCAGTCAAGTATTAAGACTGAACAATAGAGAAAGGAAACCATCAGGGGCTATCAGGCTTACATTCAACGAGCCTAAAATACCCTCAACTATCCACATCTGGTCCTTCACCCTGCCAGTTTTCCAATTTAACCACCCAAGTATGTTCTGCTATAATTGTTAAAAAACCGGGCACAAGGCAGATAGAGCAAAAATAACATAGTCTGCTCACACTGAACTGGCCCACACAGGTACACTGACTGTGACAACCAAAATCAAGAACCAGTCTGCACAAACTGCTTAGGCCCCCATCGGCTCACGAGCAAATTGTGTCCCAAAAAACAATAAAATAGCAGGACAAGCACCAGTTAAGGAAACTGTCAAAACGACCAAAGCTGTCACTGAGCTACCAAAAGCTCCCAAGCCACCCAAAGGCGCATCATACGCCTCAGGCGTACAAACTAGCACACCGGCAATAAAAATAAGAAAAAGCAGGGTAAAAACAAGAAACCTTAAAAGAGCGATGATCCATTCCTGGAATATACCGCTCCCACTAGTCAAGATATATCACAAATATCACCCTGTAGCCAAGAAACAACACAGGGGTCCACGCAGAGCTCAACCGATTCCTCACAGAGCTCAACTGAGTCCACCAAGGCGACTCAAAACTCCTCAGGCTCCACCCCGGTATCACCCGACTCTGAACCCACAACCCAGGAAAAAGTACATAATAAAACGGAAATCCTTCAAAAGATTCTAGCTGTTGTAGCAAAATACATGGCTCAACCGGACCGTAATGGCAAAGTCCTGGCTGGGGAGCTAATGAGCCTCCTCCTCCAACTCTAGATCATCAACCACGCCCTACCCCTAGCTAGGAAAATACAAACACGCCATTATGGCGACTACTAATATCTTGCAATGGAATGCTGGGGGGATAGGGCCCAAAATAGCTGAACTCAAAAACTATTTAGATCATGCTAAACCGGATGTGCTCCTAATTCAAGAGTATTGTGGGAATATAAAGAGAATAAAAACTCACAAAATTTCTGGCTACCAGCCGCCAATTATTAAAGTAGACCATAGACTGGCTATATATATTAAAAATCAAGTTCAATATAAGGAAATTACCACCCCTGACCACATTCCATGTCAAAAAATAGAACTTTTCTTAAATAATAAAACCAAAATCACATTAATCAACGTTTACTTTAACCCAAAACTCAAACATGATCAACTTACTGAACAGCTCAACTCAATTGATTCGTAAATGCTAAACTGCTTAGTTTTTTTTGTCGAGTTGATACGAAGTTGCGGTTAATAAAAGATGTATGACTCCAAACATATTATTTACACATATATATGTATATATTCAAAAAATGTTATTTACTAATCTTTATTGGTTTACTTTTTTCACTATAAATTAATTTATTTATTTATTTATTTATCTATATTTATTTATTTATTTATTTATCTATTTATTTATTATTTATTTATTTATTTATTTATTATTATTATTTATTTATATAATTTTGATAATTCAACATTTGCTAAATACAAGTATGTATATAAAAATCTTTTCATTCAGACAATAAAAATTATATTAATTTAGTACACATACATGTATTCTATTTTTAAATCCTTGTTATGGCAAATGTTTTAAATTTGAGTGTCATTAAGCCACTGTAAGCTCTAGCACTAACAACAGACTAAAGATGGCTTAAAATTGACTTGAGGTCGCGTAAAAGAATAAAACGGCTCCAATGCCTTAAATCTAATTTTAATTTTGAGCACATATTTAAGCATCTCTATGCTCGAGTTCAAGCTGCTTTAAGATGACATATCTTGTGATGGTCACTATAACACTTTTGATAGTCACTTTAAAATAGATATATATAGGCATGTCCTTGACAACGTGGCTGCAATGCACAAAATAATCACACTGAGAAGAAATGTTAAAACTTTAATTTATCGTATGTAGACACTATGTACAGCACATGCGTATATTAATAATATTTAAGGCAGACATTTCTGTATGTGAATACAAGCAAGAATTAAATTGTAACTTTATTCTTTTAACTCATTCAATATTCATAATGATATACACTCGTACATTGTCAGTTACTACGGGATACTATATATACATCTATTTAGTTTTTGTTCTGTATGAATTACCACGTCAAAAGATTTTATAATTATATCACAATAAAACCTATTCAAAATAAACTGAAAAACTTTATAAAAAGAATTACCTGTACAGGTATTTCAATAACATTCCACAAATATTGTGTATTTCAAATCAACTTCATAGCGCTAATCTCATTTCACATTTAACGTTTTTAACAGGTATAACATGAATGTCTAGATAAAACTTCTAGCCAACCCGGCTATTAATGTTAAAGTGACTGTTTCGTAAAAGCTAAACAGTTTAGATTTAGTCAAGTTGCAACGAAGTTGTACCCGATTGTTAATTTTTGTGATGCAGGCGGTCGAGCATGCGTGGGGTACGGACAGGAATAAGTCTGATTTTTTTTCCAACTGCCTGCATCTATTGTCCTCATATTTAGTGTGTGAGTCTACCAATATGAGTTACAGATCAATACTTGAGTTTGATTTTAATATACTGATTTTAGTTAAAGTAGGAACTGTTCACTGTTCCTTCTAAAATAGCACTTTTCGGACTTTTTTTCAAAAAGCCCACAGAAATTAAATATGTGAGTCTACCATCAGGAGTTTCACAAGTTTGAGTTTCGTTCCAGTTCACTGAGTTTTAATGAAAATATGGAATTTTGTTTTAAATAGCAGTTTTCCGGACTCATTATTAAACGCTTGCATATACATGTATTTATTGATTTTTATAATTTACATTATTAAACAGTTGCTAAGAACAAATACGTTCAAACAAAACGAATCTCTTTTCATTAAGACCATTAAAATGATATTGATTCAATACAAACACACATGTATGCCATCGTTAAGCCTTGATTAAGTCAAATGTTTTAAAATCTGAGTGTCATTATGCCATATTTAAGCTCTAGCGCTAAAAAGCTTAAAGATGGCTTAAATTTTTCTTAGAGGACGCGTAAAAAAGTTAAACAACTTCAGTATTTTTAATCCATTTTGAAGCCGTTTTCAAACAACTGTAAGCACGTGTTTAAGCATCTTTACGCTCGACTTTAATGTGCTTCACCTTATTTGTCTTGTGGTGGTCCCTATAACACTTTTGATAGTCACTTTAAAGTAGACATATATACATATATATGCCTTAGACCGATTTGTGGTATGAGATGAAAAACTTATATAAATCAAAAATCATATATTTACCTAGTTAGGGCTACAAAAAGGGTAGGCAACCGGAAAATAGTTGTTGCACCTAACTTATATCTAATTAATACGCTATGGTAGAGCTTGTTCCCATTTCGGGGACTTTGTACAACGAAGTAAGCTGCTTGCAAATAAATTGTTGACTCAGGGATATTGCAAGCCTAGGCTTATCAAGGTCCTCAAAAAGTTTTATGGCCGTCATCACAGTATTGTTGATAAGTTTGATGTGGCTGTGTCCAGGATTGCCCGGGATATATTTTACGTCTCATAGTTCCATGTTCCTTTCACACGATTTTGATTACACACGTGGCGGGTGTAGCTAGCTAAACAGAAGGTGCTTACCGTTCCGGAGCACCCGGCCTCACTTCCCTGGTGGAAGTTTATGTGTCTTACCTAACTTGTCAGTTTTTACTTTGCTTCTGGATTGTAATTCGGACATGGATTAGTATGTTTGTTTTTGATTATATTAACTTTTCATGAAACATATTCGCTGCTTCTCCTGCTTATGGTGTATGCTTCACAATTAATACGCTATGGTAGAACTTGGTAGATATTCAAATTTTAACTTGTAACATATTTAGGCAATAACATATTTTTTATATTAAAAAATTTTTACCGACTGAGTTTGTGATATCCTCGGGGCACCAGCCACCAGCAGAGATACCGGTACTGAGTCTCAAACAAAGTTTTATACAATAAAACTTTAAAATTGTAAATATTATTAAATAAAAGATACGAGTTTTTATATGTATCTTTATTTTTTTAATAAACACGTCTAAAATTTATTAATTGACATCAATGTACATATATATATATATATATATATATATATATATGTGTGTGTGTGTGTGTGTGTGTTAATTCGAATACTAGAGTTATTTACAAAATTAATATTAATAATATAAAGTCACATTTCATGTACAATGTGATATATGGGCCAATTTCATGTACAATATGTGATATATGGACCAATGTACAAACTACAAACTATATATGATAAATATGGCCGATTTAAAATTTATTAGATAAGAATATTGATTTTTTACCTTTATTATGAGTTTTGTAGTTGATATAATGAAATAAGTTATGCTTCAATATTTTCAATAAGAAACGAAAAATACTTCATAAACAAAATCACCATTAATCTAGGAATAGGTTCGGAGTAAGTTTTGTTTGCCTTTGATATCTCTTTCAATTAATCGATTACTGAAAACGAGACCTGTCACTTTTTTAACCGTGTAGCAAAGAATCCAATACTGTTGACGTAATAAAAAGACGTTTGTATTTAAATATTTTGACCTAGTTATTTCATATAAAATAACAGATCATAATGCCTGTTGTACCGTTATCATTTTTCGAATTCTTTAATGAATTACAAATTGAAAGAAGATATCGATTTGGTTTTAAATATTAGCAATGAATTTTGTTTGTAGTATAAGGTTTCTTTAAACTTGTAGGTAGATCATTATTACTTTTTTTTGGTTGTTATATTTGGATATTATGTGAGATTGAGTAAATGACGGAACGAACAACTATGCCAAAAACCCTTTTAATGTACTGTGTGTTCTGTCAGTTTTTTTTTATTTGAAAGGGGTTCAAAATGCAAATTTGGCATTTATTACTATATGCTGTATATAATGAAAATTTAATATTAAAAAAAACCATTAGAATGACGAATAAATATTTTAAAATATTTAATTACAGTCATTGCAGACTGGCGTTTACAATAAATTTTATTTTTATATCATAACAGTAACTGATTATAATATTTGAATTAGTATCACCCTTGTAATTTGTACTTTTAGTAATGGATTTGTGAATTCTTATTGCCTAAATATAAATTTTTCCAGCATTTACATATGGATTTGAGTTGAGTAATGGTGTTTAACGTCCCAATTAAGAGTGTTTCACTTATATCGAGACGTCGCTAGCTATAGGCGAAGGTGCAGAAATTTTGCCTGTGCGTTGCGCTGATGACATCACACAGCAGGGTTCATTATCATGCCAAGCCTACCAGAACATGAGACCTCGTTTATTTTAAGTTCCCATCCGAAAGAATCGTGACTTTCATTTTGTAATGCTGAGTGCTTGCCGAAAGAACAGTCACTACAAACTTTTAAGTCTTGGTCAGGCCCGGCCGGGGTTCAAACCCCGACCTCCCACATACGGAGCGAGCAATTAACCAACTGAGCTAACGCAGTGGTTCATTTACATATGGGTATGAAACAATAGATAAATATTAATATACATTGAATGCTAGATCATTTTTGTTGAAGTTAGTTGTCGAAAAACAAATATAATTTTATAAATAGTAATTGATGTTCCTTTTACTGTAAACGTATTTATTTTCGCGGTGTACTAATTTTTGCTAATTTGGCAGTCGTTTCTTTTGCGTGAAAATTAATACAAAGCAAAAACTATATTATGCTTATTGTGTTATAGTGCATATTTCAAATACGCGAAACTTCAACTACGCGGATACGTCTCCATTTTCTATACCGCGAAGATAACTATACTCGGATTTAAATACTTAACAGTATTTTCAATTTTGCTTTTACACTTTGTGGGAATAGCTAGTTAAGCACTAGGTGCCTTTCCTTCTATATTACCCTGTCTCACGTTCTTGATGCAATTAAATGTGTTGTATTTAATTTGTTTCGGGATTATAATGGACCGGTATTTTTGATATGTTATTAAACTGGGTTTTCTTTGTACAACAATTGGGGATTCATGCCTTTTATTTTGGAATTCCAAATCAACCGATTTCGGTGATGTTTGTAGATTATTTCTAAAACAGGCTGCAACAACTTTATGTAACCTTCGTTTTTCTCCAAATTAACATTTAGGAAGGATGAAGTATCTATAATTTTCCATGTTAATTTAATTGGCTTTTGCAAAATAATAATTGTTTGGGAGGTTACAATACAATGACTTAATCAAACACAAACATACTAGTCTATTTTCAAATAAAAATCCTTAATACAAATAACAACAACACAAAGCAACAACTTTGAAAACTGGTAAATTATTTTAAAAACCAACAAGAGAAATGAGGATGTGCGTTCTGGAAGGGTGCGCATCTCGTGTCTAGCTAGCTTAACGCACGAGCTGATACAATTGTTAGGAGGAGAAAATACACAAAACTGTAGATGAAATATATGATAGATGATAATTATATGACTTGGAAACAGTACGAATACTGATAACAATATTATCTTCAAATATATATATATATATATATATATATATATATATATATATATATATATATATATATATATATATATATGTGTGTGTGTGTGTGTGTGTGTGTGCTGTAGTGTGTGTGTGTGTGATCGAGAGTGGGGGTTTAATATGAAATTTATTAAACGAGTTTAATAATCAAATATACCACGAGCCTTGGGAGTGTCATATTTAATTACTGAACGAGTTTAATAAATTCATATTAAACCCTCACGAGTCTTAGATTCTATAAATCACATAACTCAAAATACCGAGACACAATGACATGTACATGTTATTTGATGCCATATAGAACAGTGATTTTATCTAGGTCAGACAAACTACCTCAAAATTAACTGCGCAAGTAAGAATATAGTTTCTATTAGTTATAGTAAAAGTAAATTTATCACAAAGAATTAAAAAGACAAAATCAATATGTAAGTTTAAATTATAATATAGTTTCCGATTGCGTCAAAATTATTTTTCAAAGAATCGGAAAGTCTTTCAAAAGTCTAAAAATAAACAATAGACTGACACAGTGTTCAGAAATTAGAAACCAAATATGCATTAGCTACATCAAAAGTACTAATGACTTCCAGAAGAGACATTGTTTCCAAGTTTATAAAATAATTAAACCATAAACCATCTGATCTGATTTAATTTTCGTTTAGAAAGAGGATGTATATAGACTACCAAAAGTTCCCAAAAGAGGTCCCAATATTGTTATTTATTTGTACAATCCTCAAACCAAAAAGTCAAAAGTCGAAATATACGGGTCTCTGTTGCTGTCTATGACATCATGGACTTTAACACTGAACTCCGTATTTCCAAAGTACATAATAACTAAAAATCTACTTTCCTAGGCCAACCTCCCTCTGGTGGTTTTACTACAATTCGACCAAGGTATTACATCTCTCCTCTGTGGTGTAAGTTGGTATATCGCCTCTTACAGCAAAAACTGAAAAACGAAGACTAATTTGGCGTCGACTCTCATCTTCGTGTGTTGATCCAAATTTCTCACGTCTTTCTTCAAACATGGCTACAGATTCCCCTTCTCTGACAATGACACGAAAAACATTTGCGCATTTTTCTTTCCATCAATAAAAACACTGTATTCTTCTAAATGTTTGCCCTCAATGAATGACGCATTTACACGTATCCCATATGTCCATCGACATATTCTCTCCTTAACTTCAAATGGAACATTGAACCCATTTTTTTGGTTTTCCAATCTTGTTAATTCGTTGAATCCGAAAATAACTGCACCTTTTAAAACAGCAATTCTCGCGTTTAAAGGAACTATAATTCGCAGTGCCTGGAATTTTTCACGCATATATTCTTGGATGTACTGGGATTCTGAAAATCCACCGACCATGAAAGTGATCTTTAATTTTGGAAAACTTGCTATAATATCCCTAATATGACATTCAATATTTTCTGCTGCAGACAGGAAAAATCTTTTCAAATTCTCGTCGCTGATGTATAGATTAGTTCCGTATTTAGTGAGGTCAGAAACAATCTTTTGGCTGATTAGGAGCATTTTAGTCGGAATTTCAATTTTGACATTGCGTTCTTGTGTATACATGACTTGTTGTTTCAGATCTTCGAATCGCTTCACAAGTTTCAACCATTCAGATGGACATGTCTTCTGCAACTCTGGAAGAACGTTGTCACCAAAAAAGAATTCTGATATGCTCCAGGAATGCTTCGTCTACTTTGGTTCCACCCCAAGCACCGCCACAAGCTTTGTGGACTTCTTTGATACTACAGTCGTCTCGTACTCCATGTACAGCGGTATCGACAGTCCCTCCTACAATATAGAATTTTGCAGTCAAACGCAAGAAATAAAAATTACATTTTTCACTGAACAATTCAAAATAACTAGATACTTAGACGCTAAACGGAAAAATATTCATTTTGTGTTGCAATGAAAATAAAAGAATATGGTTTATATTTTGATAAGGATACTAACATTTGAATAAGATTGTTTCGAAATATATTTAAAAGACACGACTGATTCCTCAAGTTCTGCTTCATATTTAGATTTATACCTGGATTATGACGCACACGAAAGGCTACATTTGAAATTTTATGACAAACGTGATGACTTCAATTTATCTACCGTCAACTTTCCTTTTTATGCAGCAATATACCTGTTTCTCCTGCTTATGATGTATTTGATTCCCAAATAATACGCTAAGGTAGAGCTTGTTCCCATTATAGTATTGTTGATAAGTTTGATGTCTCTGTGTCCAGGATTGCTCTGGATATATTTGATGTCTAATAGTTCCATGTTCCTTTCACACAATTTTAATTACACACGTGGCGGGTGTAGCTAGCTAAACAGGAGGTGCTTACCCTTCCGGAGCAGCCGGTCTCAGTTCCGTGGTGGAAGTTCACGTGTATAACCTAACTTGTCAGTTTCAAAGTTTTTACTTTGCTTCTCGATTGTGATTCGGATATGGATTAGTATGTTTGTTTTTGATAATGATAAAACTATATACAAAATACTGGTCTGATGGTCTGAATGTAAAGTTTGGAGGGCCCCTTTAAATTGATTCTGAAACGCATATAAGGAGTAATAGACTTGAAACGTAACTTTGATGTTTGTATTTTTTCTAAATATTAATTGTTAAAGCAAACTTGGCTCAATAATTAAATGGAATTTAAAAAAATTAACTGAGTACATTTAAAAAAATAAGTTTCTTGAAAAATGTGGAATGAAAAAATCCCTGTTATATCTGTATTTTATTATACCTAAAGCTACAAAATACCTTTAATTTGAATTATTATATTCACATATATATATGAAATGGGATGTATTACATTCAATGAAGATTAGAAAAAATATAAAAAACGGTGCAATCAAAAAAGAAGTTCATTAAAGATGCCAAGAAAAGGTAAGACATTTTATATCTCGAATTTTACGCTTCTTTTACAACGTAAACGTCTCTGTATATTGTTTGGAGTGTTATCCCTGGATGTGTCAGGCAATTACATGTTGATTATAAACAGTTTCTGTTTGTTTCAGTGCTTGTAGGACAAGACGAATCAGCCACAAGTTAAGGTTTAAAATCGGCCATCGTCATCAAGCAGGCTTATCGCAGACAGAAGTTGAACAAAATATTCTGGAATACGATGGTAGGATTGTTTTCAGAGGAACAGTGCAGAAAATATACTGGAAATATCAAGAAACTGAAAACGTAAAAGATATAAAGTTTTGTTTTGCCCAAGAAAAGCACTTTCGTTTTTTAATACTGCTTGATGAAGATAAGCCTTAGCTGGTTGCTGATTCATCTTGCTCTAGAAACCCTAAAACAAATAGAAACCGTTCATATTTATAAAGATGAACACTATTCTATTTAATATAATTATATGAATATGTTCAATACAATTTAAGTGTTTTGAAGCTTTATATTACGTATTATAAAATACAGACACAACAGGCATTTGTTCATTTTACATTTTACAGGAAACGTTACTTTTTAAAATATTTGTTAAAATGTTGAAAGATATCACTTCATAATTTGGGCCAAAATTTAATAAGTTATTTATATCTTAAAAGAAATACAAACGTTTTAGTTACGTTTCAAGTCTATCAGTCTTTATATACGCTTGTGTATCAATTGACGTATCGCCGGCAACGCCCACAGTGTTCCGACAAATGGCCGGATGCTTGATTTACACGCAAAAAGAATGAAAACTCGGTCTGAATAGCGCCATTTAATGACGTCACTGACACAAGTACGTCATTAGTTGCTTTGACGCTGCTTTGGTACCGTTATGGCGGCCAGTGTCGGAACATTATGGGCGTGGTCGGCGATACGTCAATTTTAAGGGGGACCATAAAACGTTCAATTCGGACTGGTATATCATAATCACTATGATTTATCTTATCCCCCTCTGTCAGGTAATAATTGAACGTAATCGCCTTTTATGATAAACTTGAGAACACTTTGTGTATAAAGGTATATTGTCTGTTCATATATATATCTATTACCTCCAAGATCTAGAACCATGTACATTCCACCAGGACAAAAGCAATCTACAAGTTCTTGAACCAAAGTCCCTTCAAGAGATGTGTAAGGAAGAGTTTTACAATAAATGGCTGCTGATTCCGACTCTAAAGCCAAGATCATATTGTCCACTATACCAGCCTGAAAAAAGTAAATATATTTATAATTTAACAAATATGGTATATGAATTGGCAAATTGAACACAAAATTTTGAATTAAGTAAGGTTACAAAGTTATATTGTGCTAAAAGTTCATTGAAGAATACGACGGCAAACGTTTTTTTAGATAAAATGTGTCGTTTACATAATTATTTACAACATTCAGACACACAGCTGCAAGAGATCACACACACACACAAACGCGCGCGCGTTTTATTCAATTTCTTCAAAACATGGATAATATTATATCTTTTGTCAAAAAGCAAATCATCAGAACACCTTATATTTCAATTTACAATTTAACTTTCTTGCCGACATTCGTCAATATTATATCTGTTTTGAAGTTTCGAAATTCACATTTTAGACACAGGTAATAGTTTCTCTACCATTCATTGCACAATTATGTAAGTACATTTTTGTAAAGACCATTGACAAATCCGCAAAGTAATTACTGTCGCAGATCGATTAACTGTCTTTTTCAAGTAGCTTTGTCTGGTTCATAAAGAACCTTTTATTAATTACCTCTTCAGCGGATTCACGCATAAACTGTTTTGCTGGTTCATCCCATATAGCCGGCACAGTAAGTACCCATATGTTGGGATCATCAAATCCAGGATTTCTTTTATCCAGTGTTTTCTTTAAATCTTCCTTTAGAAATTTTATACTTGCAGCAAAAATCTTTTTAGCTGGCATAATATGTCCGTTTCATCTTCAAGTTCAAATTCACGCTTCAATTTCTGTAATTACAAATAAGTTCAACTGAGCTTTTTGTATCGTTAAACATTCCTCATTGTCTGTTTCATAAATATTGAGAAATATTAGGAATACACTTGAGACTCCTCTGATTATTATAAACGTGTATGTATTGTTGCGTTTTCTTTCTTCCACAAAACGTGATTGATAAGTAACATTGATGTAGTTGGTTTTTCTGAATTAACAAGCAAAGTGACGAACTTTCTGATACTAGCAATTGCCGTAAGCACACGCCATAATCTAATACAATAGATCTTCATTTACCAAATCGGTGGGTAAAATACGATTACTCCAGTTGTTAAGCAAACAATGCAGTATTCAACTTAAAATACACGTACTTAACCAACAATTACTATTACCAGAAACAACACGAAAATATGACAAGAAACCATACAAGACCCTTATGTACTAACCCTTCCGGAGCCCCATGGTGGAAGTTCAAGTGTTTAACCTAATTGGTCAGTTTTCAAATTTTCTTCAATTAGTTTTTTATTTATAGACTCATATGATTGATACTGATTATAAACGCAAGAATCTTTATTGTTACTGGATGTGTCTGTGACCAGGATTGGCCTAGATATTTTGACGTCCCATAGTTTCATGTTCCTTTCACACAATGTTTTACACACGTGGCGGGTGTAGCTAGCTGAACAGGAGATGCATACCCATTCAGAGCACTCGACCGCCCGTGTCTTACCTGACTTGTCAGTTCCAAAGTTTTTACTTTGCTTTTTGACTGTGATTCGGACATGGATTTTGATTTATATAAGACATCATAGAGATAATACCATTTGGTCATGAAGTTTCATTTTGAATCTTTTGAAGCAAAACCATTTTGTGTGGTCTTCTTTCTCATCTTCTACTAATTCTGCATAAGTGTTTTCTGCGTCATATCCAAATGAGTGAAAATTTCCGTCGGGATCAAATAATACGGTAGTTGGAGCTTTGTTTATTGTTGATACCCCAGTACTTGATGTCCACTCATTAATATGGATACTCTGTAAAAGACCTTCCAATTCCGTTGAATCGTTCTCAAAAGCGTATGCATAACCGGAATATGTTGTACCAAAGTCAATTGCTGCAACCAGTCGATTCTTCCTTTGTTCTAGGGATGGTATTTGGTAGTTTTCATCTGAATTTGACTCGGGTATGTCAGTGAACGATTCGTAATTTTCTTCTATTGAATCTGATATTGTGTTTATCGTGTCTGTCATTTCTAAAAAATATAAATTCAAAGGCAGCATTGTTAATAATACCAGATTGAGTATCACTATTGAACTACTTTGAACATTTAATATTTACACAATCTGGGTATTGAAAGATAATTCCTTTTTCGTGTTAAACTTTTCATTTGTTCTCATTTTGCACAAGGGATCAAAACGCTTGGCTTTTTTGTATGAAGATGTGGATAACAAAATGTTAGCAAATCTCAGCATATTTTGCATATTTAGTAGTTTACCGGCTGGTGTCTTCGTATCCAGGATTGCCCTGGATATATTTGACGTCCAATAGTTCGATCTTCCTTTCAGACAATTTTGATTACACACATGGCTGCTGTAGCTAACTAAACAGGAGATATTAAAAACTTTTGAAACTAAATAAGTAAAACACGTAAATTCCCAACACAAAATTGAGGTCAGGCGCTTTGGTGTCGGACAGATACCAAAACAGATCCAATGGCAAAAACTTAATCATTTACCCTTAATTACTTAGTTATATTACCAGCTGAATTGCTATGGTAAAACTTGATCTCCAGGAACTGAATACAGGAAAACAATCTGCTTACAAATAAATTGTTTACTTAAGGATATTGCAAGCCTATGGGTATTAAAGCTTTCAAATTTATGGACGCGATCTCAATATTGTTGATATCTATGATTTTCTGTATCTTGGATATATTTAACTTCATGTTCACATGTTCTTTCTCTTATCAATTTTGATTTTACATGTGAAGTTGTTAAGCTTTGATATCGGTATATTATGTATTTTTACCAGGCTAAAATAAACGATAACGTCTTTACTTTCACATACATTATTATTAAAATGTTTATGACAAGAAAGTGTGTATGCATATGATACGCTATTAATTTATTTAAGTTTATGTTTAAAATACAAAAGTGTGTATGTGTATGTGTGTGTGTGTGTGTGTGTGTGTTTGTGTGTGCGCATGTGTGTGTGAAACGTTATTTGTTTATGCACGTTGATGTTTAAAATAACAGTGTGTGTGTGTGCGTGTGTGTGTGATATATATAATTTGTTTATTTACGTTACTGTTTAAAATACCAAAGTGTGTGTGTGTGTGTGTGTGTGTGTGTGTGTGTGTGTGTGTGTGTATGTGTGTGTGTGTGTGATAACGTTATTTGTTTATTGACTTTCATGTTTAAAATGCCAAATTGTGTATGTATGTGATATGTATTTGTTTATTGACTTTCATGTTTGAAATACAAAAGTGTGTGTGCTTGTGTGATATGTATGTGTTTATTTGCTTTTTTATTTAAAATACAAAAATGTATATGTGTGCGCGTGTAATACAATTTTTCTTTATTTACGTTTATGTTTAAAAACATGCGCGCGCGTGTGTGTGTGTGTTTACGTGTGTGTGTATGCTTGCTTACCGAAGTTAGTAGCTCGGATATCTTGACGATTTGGACAAATGCTCCATATCGCAATCAAATAAATTATTGTTTACAAGCTACCTTACCGATATCGACAATTTAAATAACTGATATGTACATGACAACATGTATAATAAAGTATATATAGCACACTCAGCAATGAATAATATATTTCAAATGTTCTTTTAAAGAGGTTTTATAGTTAACTGGTTCACATTGAAAAATTTGCTTTACAGAGGTAATATGGACCTGTTATGTGGCTCAACCATGCGTAACCTTTTTACTATGGGGTTTGTAAACATAGTCGCTTTCACCGAAACGCTTGGAACTAATGACGAAAACCGCGGTTTATTTAAAATAGCTAGTCCCGAAGTGTAAGGACAAATTAGCACTATAGTAACTGAGCTTCCGCAGTGGTCTAAAAGAGACTGTCGTTTAATATCCAGATGTAAATCAAATTAGAAACAGGTCGTTGTGCTCGTAGTCTACAGTCAGTACAGTGTAGGCTATGACTATGTATTTAGATACGTTTTTGATCTAATTACAAAATCAATGAAATGTACCGGCATTAATTAATGTTTTCCTATTCCTTGCATCTGTAGATATTCTAAACAATTTGCAAGCATGTTTCCCCCAGTTCGATGTAAACACGTGATCGCAAAGAAGTAAACTATTTTTGCCCTTCTGGATGTATCCGGAAGTTGAAAACCAGAAGTGGCTTGAAATGAAACTTACATATCAAGTTAGGTCTGTCGTACTATTTCTTTTGTTATAAAATGTGAGATAGAGTTTATCATATAGCCCGCAAATGTTTATTAAACCATATAATGAATGATTTGTTTTGTTCATAGTCTGCACAGTGCCCGACTTTAGTTTAATAAATATTTTAGATAACGTTTGAGGATTATTAGATTTTATTTTCGTGTTACAGCTGCAGTGTCCGTACAAAAGGGTGTCCAATAATGTTTTGATGTCTTTTGGACGAGAATAATAGTATGAGATTTCTTGAATATATTGTAACATATTTTCTGATTTATGATATTGGATTCAATAGAAAGTGTGTTAGAACTTCAAAATTTGATTTAATCGTTCATCAATATAAACTGTATATACTATTTGTATATGGAAATTCATACCTGTATAATTTTCATGAAATACCTGTATATATACACTAACATAACACCTATTTATATATAAAGCACACACAGGTGAACTTAAGTGAGAACTCCTCTAAAATAGCTGTCCGAGTTATAAAAGTACGACAGTTCGTAAATGCCATAATGGGTATCGATATTGTAACGTGACGCGTACGAATTGGTTCTTTCAATCAGCCGCCAGATACTAGCCAAATAAAACTTCCAACTGATGTCTATCGTCTATCGAGTGGTTCGAGCGATGTACATTATAGAATGCTAGTCACAACTGCGTTTTTGTTGTGTTCCTAATATCGGCTATATAACTAGACAAAGCAGGGGTACTACATCAAATGAAAATACATATGGAGGCACATCCCAGTCAGAACTTTCAAACCAACACAGAAGGCATTGTTAATTATGTTCCATTGCGAGGGACATTAGGCTCATCATTTAAAATAAAAACTGAAATTACTCTCAGAGGATTCTGCTGTTGTCTGACCATCAGATATTGCAATTTTAACAAAAATCGGATCCTTAAAAGATGTATTATTAAAAGAGATAAGATCCACAAGAAGAAAAGTCACCTTTAAGGATCCTTAAAGCCCCCTTAAAGACTCATTAAATGGGGCTTTAAGGATCTTTAAGGGGTCTTTAAGGACCTTAAATCTGTCTTTAAGGTCTCTTTAAGGACATCCTTAAAGATCCTTAATGGAACTGAAATTTTAAGGATCTTTAAGGCGGCTTTAAGGATCTTTAAGGATTCGTTTAATAAACACAGAAAACAAATTTCTTTACATTTTTTTAAATTTTAAATTTATATAAATGTGATGTTAAATATAATTATTTAAGTTATTATACTCTTATACTGTTTTTATTTTATTTTATTGTTTTATTAAAAAAAAATTTTTTTTTTTTTTTTATTATTTATTTATAAAATTTGTAAATTTATAAAAAATAAATTTATTTATTTAATCATTTTTCTTTATCAATTTATACAAATTTTGGTTGTTTTGCAAGTAGTCCTGAAATCACAAATAAAGAAGAACACATTACTTAACATCATTTATTACAAATTTACTTATCTAATTTCGCTCGCAGCGGGACTTGAACTCACTACCCTTAGTTTCCCAGATAACATCCTTTCCTGACTCTACATCCTTATCCATTAGGCCACGGAAGACATGTATATACATTGTATATTTTTAAACTATATCAGTACCCGGTAGCCTAAGGATCACGTGACTAGCTCTAAATCTTTCAGATTTAATAATAAAATATATAAATAAAATGTTTTACTCCATTTTAAAAATATTTTATTATTATTATATTATAGTTTGCTCTTTCATTCTTGAGAGGAATAATTTTTAGGTTAATTTAACTGACTTAAGATTTCTGATCAAAGGAAGACGGGCATATCAAACCTTTACCTGTAATACACTTATTTATCTGACTGGCAAACATCACTTTTATAAAGATCAATTATCGATCAGATATTCATTCCTATTTGTATAATCTTAATCATACTACTGCTTTTTTAATAAAATATTTCAATAATTCTTGAAATTAAAACAATAATTTTAAGTAAATTTTATTTAAAATTGTCTTTTATAAATTAGTTACATTTTGTTGTAATACCAATACTTATTTCCTTGTTTGATAAACAACTATAATATTGTACCAGCGACATTTAATAATCTGTACAAAATGGAAGGACGAGTTTTAATGATAATTTGTTATAATCTTAATGTATCCTTCAAAATCTCGCATTTAACTTAAATGACTGTTTTATGAGGGAAACAGTGAGAATGTTAAATAAAATAATTTCAGAAATTAATTCAATTCACGGTGAGAGAGAGAGAGAGAGAGAGAGAGAGAGAGAGAAAAGGGCCGGGGTGCACATGTTAAACATTATAATAATAGTACTCTTTACAAATTGAAACAGTAGAACTAGCGACATTCCCTGCTGTTATAAATCTGGTAAAACTGTTTAAAAAAAATATTACCATTGTCATACTCAAAAGCGGATCCGAGTGAATAGTCACTACCCTTTTTCAAGTTTTAGATCAGACCCGGCCAGAGACCAAACCCGCGACCTTCCACTTCTGGAGCGGACAGTCGACACTCTACCAAGCTGGCTGCTACCGAAGTGGAAGGTCGCGGGTTTGGTCTCTGGCCGAGTCTGATCTAAAACTTGAAAAAGGGTAGTGACTATTCACTCGGATCCGCTTTTGAGTATGACAATGGTAATATTTTCCTTCCTCCCCTGTTTTCCACACTTGTTTAAAATTATCTATATGACATCCATCTGAACATTCAAGTTAATTTTATTATATTAATTAAATTATTACATTATTACACTAAATAATCAGTATAATAGTGCAACACACAAGAATCCTTTTTACCAGAAAATAGCACTTATCATTTTAGATTTGTTCCATAAAGCCAATAACGGACGGATAGAATAAAAAGTCAAATGAGATGGAATTTATCTATTAAAACCAATTAAAAATAAAAATAAAAAATGTACAAAAAATGTACAAAAGTTGGGACTTTTATATGAAAATAGAACCTTGCGCTATAAAAGATAATCTTATGTGCTAAAAATGTACCATTCTAATTAGCTCTCTCTCTCTCTCTCTCTCTCTCTCTCTCTCTCTCTCTCTCTCTCTGGGCCCTGACCCTTGGTCCCAATATTCATTTATGATTAATGGAATCACTCTTTATGGAATCTGTCCTTGAATAAGAATTATTTTTGAAGTACTGATAACAACCCTGTTTAAAATTCATGCTTTCTGACAAGACAGAAGTGTCTTAATTAGTATTACTAATTAACGTCATTTACTAATACTAACTGGGTTCTTTCATGCCTAAGTGATCATGTAAATAACATTATCACCTAAGACTGGTCAGCACTACCTGAATTTTTTCATACCTCAGCGAACTGGTACATTACATCATCGCCTGATTGCAATTACCTACCTGTACACGAATTAATTAATCAGTACCACTAATTAACTGGTCCATCCACTGTTTGCTTGACAATTTGCGGTAAGCGAGAGGGAAAAATGTCGGAAAGCAGGGGCAAATGTTGGGGTGCCCCCCTCCCCGCCCACCTACCTCCATCCCGCTGGATCTGACACTGCATGATTTACCATTTTTGAATTATTTTTAAACAGAACGAAAAAAGTACACGACACTGCAAATCCAAATTCTCTCTCCTCTCTCTCTCTTTCTCTCCTAGATATGACAATATTCCAACGTCAGCTGCAGACTGCTAATATCTTTTTGTGTTTGAACAACACCATTTGATTTATTTCTGGAGAAAACTTTTTTACTTTTTTCTCAACATAACATTCTCAGGATAACGGGATAGCAGAGTATAGAGTTTCATTCCTGTGTCAAGATTATTTCACTTATATCATTGTTTGATTCAATGAATAAGATTCTAGAATGGCCAAGAATGTAAAACCTGAGCGAACTGACAAATTTTGAGATTATGTCCTGTCCCAGTTTAATATTTTGTCAGTTTGTAACAAAATTGTATAGTCTTGTGTAGAGACTTTAAGTTCAAGGATAGTGAAGGATATCAAAGTGCATTGAGATTAGAACCAATATTCGACAAGCGATTTTTCTCACACTAGATTTTCCCTAAAGATGTGAACCAAGGCAGTGAGATCAAGATATTGCTAGTTATGTTGTGGCGGCCGTCAGTTCTAGGATTGTAGATGAAACGGAAACACACAGAGAACCCCATTTTCGGCAAGAAAACAAATAAAAACAATAATAAATGCCGATGATATAAACAAATGTTTTTTTTTCTTTTAATTGTTTCATTACAAATCACAACTTTATTAGCCCGAAATTCGTTAACTTGGATTGCGGACCTATTCTATGATTAGAAAATCATGCTTATAGTTTTCGCTTGTGGTAAAAAGTTCCGATAGACAACTCTCAGCTCCGAGTTTCTCTCTCTCTCTCTCTCTCTCTCTCTCTCTCTCTCTCTCCATATTCAACTTGATCAGAGAATACAAGTTATTTTACTGGATCGATCGAGAAATTATTACATGAAGAAGATAGTGCAAATGAATCTACCAGTTTTGTCTATGAAATTGTGGTTTATTTATTTATTTATTTATTTATTTATATATTTATTTATTTATATGATTGTTTATTTATTTATTTGATTATTTATTTATTTATTTATTTATTTATTTATTTATTTATTTATTTATATGATTATTTATATATTCATTTGATTATTTATTTTTTAATTTATATGATAATTTATTTATTTATTTATTATATTTATTTATTTATTTATTTATGAATGCACATTTCAAGGTCATGAAATAAGAAATATCAAATAATGGTAGTTTAAAAACTGATGATGTACAAGTCTTCGCTCTGCCCTCTCTCTCTCTCTCTCTCTCTCTCTCTCTCTCTCTCTCTCATATTTCATATACTTATTAACGTTTTTAAAAATATTTATTTATTTATTTATTTATTTATTTATTTATTTACACACAAATAACAATTGGTAAAAAGTATCTAAAGTATCCCTAACATTACTACTCATGTAGATTAATCATCAGATTCCATTAAAATTCAAATCCATCTAGGTAATTAAAGAGATTAACAACATACGGTAAATTTTTCAGGTAGAATATACTATCGTGTGGTTAAAATGAGTTTGAATTTGCTTCTGTTATCAATTAGTTAGGTAAGTTGTTGATGAGATACCGGGAAAATGTTGATGATCATCAATTAGGAACCATGATCTGTATATTACCTATGGGCATAAATCCATAATGATAAATAGTCAAAACTACACTTTTTTTTAGTTTAATAAATAAATAAATAAATAATTAAATAAGAAGTTGTACATTGAATCAATTTAGAGCTGGGACATAATACTCGGAGCAGCATAGATTATAAATAAAAATTAATTAATTAATTAATTAATTAATTACTTTGAAAACAATCATGAAATTTTATCACCGGACATTTATTTTTAATCGCGTTTTTCTCCAATTATTTTTGTGTAATATATACCAAATAAATAAATAAATAAATAAATAAATAAATAAATAATGGTGCATCCTTGGCCAATTCAGGGTGGTTGAAAAAACACCATTATATCATTTAAATACATGTGTATGTCAGGGTGATCCTTAAAGATCCTTAAAGCCGCATTAAAGATCTTTAAAATTTCAGTTCCATTAAGGATCTGTAAGGAAGCCTTAAAGATCCTTAAAGAAGATGGTGGTCCTTAAAGTGGTCTTTAAGGAGGCTTTAAGGATCTTTAAGGACATCTTTAAGGATCTTTAAGGATTCCTTAAAGACCCTTAAAGGAGGGAGTTGGTCTTGTGATCTGTCAAAGATGATATCAACGTTGTTAAAGAAACGTGTACGAATTTGAATGAAAATGTTGTATTGTTAGAAAGTCGCCGAATAAATAACGAAGAGGTTAATTGAAGATCAACATCATTTTTTATTTATGTGTTAATTTCACGAGGATATAAGACATCAATTTATACAAAAACGATTTTTTAATCCCCAAATGTTTAAAGTTTGAAATTATTTTGTCATTCAAAAAATAGTCAAATATACAAGCAGCGGGAATTTTTCTATATTATGCATTTCAAAAACGAAAAATGTATATAAAACACAATAACATTGTAATAAGCTTCATGGCAGAAATGTGATGTATATACTATGTAACTTTGTAACCATTATATGGGTCTGTGGCCTTACAAAAATATATACTATTTTTCGTAGGAATGTAGGAATAGTAGACGATTATTGTAAAGATGATGGATACAGGGAAAAACAAGTTGTAATAACCGAAGTTTTATGGTATAGATGTGAAAATGGGACTCTTACCATAAGATATCAATGCTGCATTACATCATTTACAGAATTATTCATAAAGACCGTTTTCCTTACATTTTTAATATCCCTCATTCAATGCATGTGCCTCATAATCCTCATAATTTGACATCCTCTCATATAACTCAAAGGTTCTTCTTGATACAAATTACTCAAGGACCATGCCTTTTATTAATAGCAATTTAGAGTTAAAAGGCATTGAATGATTTTTGGAGAACTCACCATTACAACTTCACCGGCATATGAATAACAACTAGCTGACTATATGAACAATTGTTTAAATGCTTAAAGAAACTGACCATTAGTACTTTTATAGGTGTTACCTGTTAGAACGTTAAGAGAAAATATTATAATGGGCATCACAGCTTGAGATTATTGATTACATAGATTCCTGAAATAAACTCTTTGAGGATAATGATTAAAAGAAGTAGTCTGAGTCAATTTAAAGATAAACAGTAGATAGAGATAGCGTAAAAATGAGGAAAAGATTTGTGAAGAAACACTTCACTTGCATAGAACTATGAGAAATTATTCAAGAGTAAAAATTGGTGTTTAGATCAACCTCCAGAAAACAATAAACATAATCTATGGAAACTTTCAAAAACCCGCTGAACAAACTGTCAGCTGTCGAGTTCCAAATTATGTGCAGTAACTCAAGATTTAGTCATATAAGTATGGTTTAACAACACTATATCACCCCCATGGCGTTTTCCTAAAACTACATTCCATACCTGGAACAAACGTGAGTTTGACAACTTTCGTTCGAGTTGAAAAAAAAAATCTAAAAGCCTGCCAGGCTAAATGTTAACAAAGAAGACCAAAACAACATCTTAAAGTCAGGATCAGGTAAAACAATGCAAACATTTAATATTAGCATGACTATAAGTAAACTGAATAGGAGGATAAAGAAAAATTCACGCTAGCCTTTTTCGTCAGCATTAAATTGGGTTGAAACTGATCAGTTTAAATTTAAAAGCTGTTTAATATTCAATATCAACAAATAATAAAAAACACACGAATTCCAAGAGTTAAATATTTGTTGTGATTCAAAGATAAAGCACAATTTACGTAATTGCAAGCAGAATGTGATCACTTCCGGTCAAGATATGGGGTTGACATTGATCAGTTTTTATTTAAAGTTTACTGATTTTCATATCTCAATATAAAAAATATATATCTTAAGAGCTAAGCATGTGTTTTATTCAAGGTCATACAAGGGTATGTCTAAATTTGCCCCTCCCCTTTATAAAATGAAGCAAGGTAAAATATAAATTAAAAAACACCATTTTGTGATTAATTGGTCAAAACACGGACTTATAGACAAAAATAGCAAGTTTTAGCAAACAACAAACTATGAAACCACATGCAATAATAGACTAGATGCGTTACAAAAGGCATTTAAGGTGTCAAAATCTAGGGGTCAGTAAAAAGGGCTATAGAGGTTGGAAAAATTTGAACCCCATTTTATTCCAATAATTTAACCCCATTCCAAAGCAAAACAAAAATGAATGTTAGCACAAGCATCCTACGGGACCTATTTTTCGTCAAACCACTTTATTCGTTCTACGTTTATTTCATTCTCAACACATGTGGATGACAATGTAGCTACAAAACAGATAATGCTCACTCTTCCGAAACACTCAGGCTCACTTCCCTGATAAAGTTAACGTGTTTATCTTACTTTGCAAGTTTCTTAGTTTTGTTTTTGTTTGTTTCGTTTTTTTCACACACACACACACACACACACACACACACACACCACACACACATATATATATATATATATATATTTAAAATAAATTAAGAATTTATCTTTACCACGGTAAAGGTCAGTTTTCAATGTTAACCACTAAACAATTTTACCCCTGTAAAGGAACGTTTTATACATTATATAACTCGTTGTGGTTTATGATAACGTTATTGATTGTTTTGCAAATAGTTTAATATACATGTTGTCATGCACATATCGGTTATAAAAATATCGATAAGGTATATTGTAACCTGTTTTCCTTTCTATTGAGGTATGGGTCATTTATGGAATCCATCAAGATATCCAAACTACTAACATCGGTAAGTACACACACACACACACACACACACACACAAACTGTTGTAATTTAAACTAAATAAACAAATAACCTCTCTCTCTCTCTCTCTCTCTCTCTCTCTGGTCATAAACTTTTTTCATAATGATGAATGTGATAGTTAACATGTTATCTTTTATTTTATAACCGTCAAAATATATATTAAATCAATAAATTGCTTATGTTTCTTTATTTTTTATTGTCACTTCTTTTTTCAACCTTTATAATTTAAATTTTAAATTCGTGAAAGGCCAGTGAAGTGCGAATATGTATTCCTTTTTGAAATCTTTTTTTTTTTAATTTTATACGTGTCGGATGTAGTTGCCTAGAACCTTGTTCCCTTTTATTGCACCATTTTGCTTCCCTTATAGAAGTTCTCGTGCTTTAATTTGCCACTTATGAGATTGTGATGTATTTGAATATCAACCTCGAAATATTTTTCACGGAGAAGAAATTTACATGCTCCTTAGGACTTATACAACAGTTTACATCTTGCTTTCACATAAAAAAAACCTGTACCTCAAGTTCCGTAGTTTATCACAGTTTCCTTATTGAAGTTAGACTATTCATTTCTTTTTTATATCTACAGCTATATCTCTAAGTTTTATTTTGAATATGTTTATTACTCGTGACGCTCACTACATTTCAGGAAACAACATTCAAAAAATAAAAATAGTTTGAATAAATTTCCAAATTCCTCAAGTTTGAATAGATTTTTTGGAACCCTACATTTAAATTGGGTCAATTTTTGGGGTGTTTCAGAAAGCTCGTTTAAAATACTACAAAATATTGGAAAATTGCTAACTTTTACCTGCTCATTTTTGAGATAAATGACGTAACGTCAGAGGTACAAAAATTAGCACTATTAAAACGCTTCATTGATACCAACCTGGGGTCAAGTTGGCCAAAGATTCGTACGCACACCGCATAATTTAACGCAGTTTATATATTCAAGTACGATAACACCATATCTTCCTTTCTTAAACATTTGTTTATGATTTTATCATCAATTTTCGGTTGTTGTGGGCAATAATTCGTTGCCACAGCGATTTTCTTGATAATTTTAAAGTTTAGACCGTGGACGAAAATACGAAACTGTTGTATAAGACCTTCCGTTTCCGTTGTTTGTGACTACTTTGACCTACTTCATCATCGGCATAATTTAGAAAGAACAATTATTCCAACGGTAAATCGTTTGCATTGTTATCCCTAATATCACTTATATGGAAAGAGATTGTGTTGTTGGCTATGGTGACTTCCATAACACTCCCTAAAATTTCAGGATTTTGTCGTAATATCGAACTGCAAGCAAATGTGTTAAAACGTATATGCATTTTTAGGGACCACTGTTTATTGTATGAAAGTAATAATGAACCACAAACATGCGGAGCAATGTTCAAACCGTAATCCAAAAAACTGAACCACAACATTTAGTTCCATTTTGTAGTCACAATCCAAAGGTCAACCACAAACATACTGATGCATGTTTAAATTACAATCCCAATTTAAGTCTGTAGCAAGTACAATGAGCCATGTTAAAAGACCCCATAAGTCATTTACAAACAAACTGATCTCTGTTGAAATGAAATGAAATTCCCAAAAGTACTGACAGGTGCGTTAGAAGGGTAAGCACTTTCTTTTTAGCTAGCTTCATCCTTCACATGTAAAATTATAACTGATAATGATATGTGTCTATGACATCAAATATATTCAGGTTACAAAACCATCATAAATGTCTACAACATTTCAATGACGTAGGAAAAAGTTTTATAGTAATTGGTATAAATAATTCATTCGTTACGCTGTTTCAAGTAGACTACTGCATTCATTGTTTATGTCTAGATACTAAGTTTAAGCCACATATACCTATGCTCTGATAAAACTGATATATTCATATCAAAACTTGATATATTTGACGTTTCATAGTTCAATGTTTCTTTCACTTCCAAATTTCATTACACATGGCGGATATAGCTAGCTTCCCCAGCACCCGCACCGCAATGCCTGATGGAAGTTTTCTTGTTGAACCGATTTTGTTCTAAATTTTTACTGTGTTTTTGCGTTGTGATTTGGACATAGGTTTGGAATATTTTTATAATGTCCATGCAGATGCAAAAAAAGAAAAAAAAAACCAAAAGACGCTAGTTTTATCATACTATGTATTACCATAGTCATTTTTTAAGTTAAAGATTTTCAGATAATACTATTTTATTAGTTTTTTCATGGTACAAAAGAACAAAATGTTTGGATCTCATGTGCAATATAAGAACAAATGAAAAGCTTAGTAAGAAATATAAATTACCATTTATTTACTCATTACCTTGTAATGAATTTTCAAAACATCTCAATAGTAATACTAGATCTGGTATTCAAGAGTATAGAATTTACAATGCTATCTTGGGGTAACTTTTCTTTTTCTTAGAAATGGCAGAAACAAATTCAGCTTCAACACAAGAGAAATACGAATCGTTCACTGAAACTACAAAGTCAAATTCAGGTGAAATATACCAAATACCATCGCAAGGACAAAGGAAGAATCGACTGGTTGCAGCAATTGACTTTGGTACAACATATTCCGGTTATGCATACGCTTTTGAGAACGATTCAACGGAATTAGAAGGTCTTTTACAGAGTATTCATATTAATGAGTGGACATCAAGTACTGGGGTATCAACGATAAACAAAGCTCCAACTACCGTATTATTTGATCCCGATGGAAATTTTCACTCATTTGGATATAACGCAGAAAACACTTATGCAGGATTAGTAGAAGATGAGAAAGAAGACCACACAAAATGGTATTGCTTCAAAAGATTTAAAATGAAACTTTATGACCAAATGGTATGATGTCGTATATAACATTATCACTGAAATCTCATCACCCTAAACTGTGTTATGTAAAGATTAAATGGGGAACTACTGGATAGATTTGGAAGATTTGGAACCATAAAAATCATTTCGTGTTATAATTAGCATCAATCAAAAAGAAATATATGGGTCTAAGTAAAATAAAACCCACTCCAAACATCACCCTCACACCCTGAAACAATTTCGAAAGCTGGCGAATTAAGTTAATCACTCGTATTTCAACCAAGGATCTCCGGAAAGGTAAACACATGTGGGTTTTATATGTTTTCTTTTCATATTTTCGTGTTGTTTCTATTATTAAAAATGTAAGTACGAGTATTTTAGGCCTTATATTTGACATTATAATAATAAAAAAACAAACATATCAATCCAGAATACAAGCAGTTATTTGTTTACTGGCCTGTGTAGAACTTTTGTTAATTAAGATAATTAGTTTTTATTAAGATCATTGCATTAAACTTAATTGTTCAGATGACCAATAATCATGACTGAATGACGAGTTTTTATATTGTTCTAATGTACATTTTGTTTGTCTTTTTACGGTTCAAAAGAGAAAATTGGGTCTTGATGTTTGATTTGGTATTACAGACTTTTATTGTCTAGATAAGAATCCCATTATGCCAGTTTTTGCAAACAGAAAAATGCAAAGATCTTGTAAAAGAATCGTGCAAATCTTAAATTGAACCAATCAAAAACAAACATACTAATCCATTTCAGAATCACAATCCAGAAGCAAAGTAAAAACTTTGGAACTGACAAGTTAGGATAGACACGTGAACTTCCACCAGGGAAGTGAGGTCGGGTGCTCCGGAATGGTAAGCACCTCCTGTTTAGCTAGCTACACCCGCCACGTGTGTAATCAAAATTGTGTGAAAGGAACATGGAACTATTAGACGTCAAATATCCAAGGCAATCCTGGACACAGAGACATCAAACTTATCAACAATACTGTGATGACGGCCATAAAACTTTTTGAGGGCCTTGATAAGCCTAGGTTTGCAATATCCCTGAGTCAACAATTTTTTTGCAAGCAGCCTACTTCGTTGTATAAAGACCCCGTAGTGGGAACAAGCTCTACCATAGCGTATTAAGTGGGAAACAAATACACTATAAAATCTTCAATTTAACCATATTATTTCTTTATTTTTATGTCATAGAAAAAAGGGAATTTAAACGATAAAAATATCTAAGTTTAACTAATTTGTAATTACAGAAATTAAAGCGTGAATTTGAACTTGAAGATGAAAACGGACATATTATGCCAGCTAAAAAGATTTTTTCTGCAAGTATAAAATTTCTGAAGGATGATTTGATGAAAGTCATAAATGATAGAAATCCTGGGTTTGACGGTCCAAATTTGTGGGTACTTACTGTACCGGCTATATGGGATGAACCTGCCAAACAGTTTATGCGGAAATCTGCTAAAGAGGTAAATAATAAAAGGTTAATTATGAACAATGCAAAGCTACTTGAAAAACACAGTTAATCTATCTGAGATAGGAATAACTTTATTTGTAGATTAGTCAATGGTCTCCAAAATATGCTTTATAATTATGCGATGAATATGAATATAGAGTAGTTTAGAGAAACTATTGCCTGTGTATAAAATGTCAACCACGAGACTTCAAAACAGATATTATATTGATGAATGTCGGCAAAGAAGCTATAAAAACCCTGATGATTCTAACCAACCTGAGAATCATAACTGTACATTAACAATATTAATGTGTTTTGCTTTTTGACAAAAGTCTAAAATAGTATGAATGTTTTGAAGGAATAAGATAAAACAAAAGTGTGTGTGTGTGTGTGTGTGTGTGTGTGTGTGTGTGTGGTGTGTGATCGAATATGACAGCTTTATGGCAATGTTTGTAAATAATTATGCAACCGACAAATTTCTATTTAAACAACTTCTGTCGCCACAATTTTTATTCTTAAATTAACCTTTAGAACAGTATCACATAGTAACCATATTATATCCAAACTATTGTGTTCACTTTGCCAATTATTATACACCGTACCATATTTGTTAAATTATAAATATATTTACTTTTTGCAGGCTGGTATAGTGGACAATATGATCTTGGCTTTAGAGCCGGAATCAGCAGCCATTTACTGTAAAACACTTCCTCACACTTCTCTTCTAGGGACTTCGGTTAAAGAACTTGTAGATTGCTTTAGTCCTGGTGGAATGTACATGGTTCTAGATCTTGGAGGTAATAGATATATAAACAATATACCTTGATACTTTATACAAGGTGTTGTCAAGTTTATCATGAAAGGCGATTAAGGTCGACAAGATAAACGAAAAGGATTATAATATCTCTTGTATGTTGTTAAGCATAAAATATTTTTCAGAAAAATCTAATTCTAATGTAAATTTACTGATAAAAATCGAAATATATATATTTGATCTTGCAAATAGTCTTTTTTCCATAGGACATCTACACACAAAAGTAATACTATTTCATTTAAACTCTATATTATACAATAATTGTCCAAAGGTCGAGGTGAATAGCACTTTGGTCAATTTGTATAATTCTATATCCACCGATACCAAAAGATAGTAACTGTTTAAGTATTTGACACTTCAAAATGACATTTGAAAATTAAGATTTTAGTGTAATCAGCAAAATGACAGTAAATGGCATTACTGGATGTGTTCATAAAATTCAGTAAAACCGGTTTTAAAAGCCCGTTTGAAGTATAACTTCTTTTTAGTTTAACTGTACTATCTGTCAATTCCTTTATATTAATTGTATCCTTTGATGCCAAATTCGACACCAAACCTGAAGTTTCTACAGACGCAAACATTTAGATTGCTCGGCGTTCGGCATTTTATTTGTGTTTTGCCAAATCGTTTCAATGACTTTAGTCTTTTAATTATGACGTCATAATTGCAGGAAATTCCATGCTCAATTTTTCGATTTAAAACTGGTCGGTCAACTTTTTATTACTAGTTATAGCATTGAAGGAGTCGACTGAATATTTATGGACTTTTTTTATACATTTTTCATTGAGTATCGCTATATGTACTACTGAAATTGACCAATTAGAGAAAAGAAAAACCCTCTGTCATATTAAATCAAGTTTAGATTTATTCGTCTGTATAGTAAAAATATTATTTTGATTTCTTGTGTTTAGCTACACAATTCTATATTGTAGGAGGGACTGTCGATACCGCTGTACATGGAGTAAGAGACGACCGTAGTATCAAAGAAATCCACAAAGCTTGTGGTGGTGCTTGGGGTGGAACCAAAGTAGACGAAGAATTCCTTGAGCATATCAAAATTCTTTTTGGTGACAATGTTCTTCCAGAGTTACAGAGAACATGCCCATCTGAATGGTTGAAACTTGAGAAACGGTTCGAGATGATGAAACAACAAGTCACATATACAACAAAACACGATGTCAAGCTTGAAATTCCACCTAAAATGGTCATCATCAGCCAAAATATTGTTTCTGATCTCACTAAATACAGAACCAATCTTAACATCAGCGACGAGAACTTGAAAAGATTTTTCCTGTCTCCAGCAGAAAAGATAGATTGCCATATGAGGAATATTCTAGCAAGTTTTCCCAAATTAAAGATGATTTTCATGGTCGGTGGATTTTCAGAATCCAAATATATCCAAGATTATATGCGTGAAAAATTCAAGGATTTGCGAATCATCGTTCCTTTTAACGCGAGAATTGCTGTTTTGAAAGGTGCCGTTATAATCGGTTTTAACGAATTAACAAGATTAGAAAACCAAACAAACGGGGTCAATGTTCCATTTCAAGTTAAGGAGAGAATATGTCGATGGACATATGGGATACGTGTAAATACGTCATTCATAGAGGGCAAACATTTAGAAGAATTTAGTGTTTTTATTGATGGAAAGAAGTATTGTGGAAATATATTTCATGTTTTTGTCAAAGAAGGAGAATCTGTAGCCATGTTTGAAGAAAAAAGTGACATATTTGAATCAACACACGAGGAAGAGAGTCGACGCAACATTAATTTTGGTTTATCAGTGTTTGCTGTTAGAGGCGATATACCAACTTATACCACAAACGAGAGATGTAAATACCTTGGGGAGATTGTAGTCAAACCACCAGAAGGGGGTTGGCCAACAGAAAATAGCTTTTCAGTAATTATGTACTTTGGAAATACGGAGTTCAGTGTTAAAGTTATTGATGAAACAGACAGCAACAGATCCCCGTATATTTCCACTTTTGACTTTTTGGTTTGAGTTCAAAGTGACATTGCGCCCTTATTGTTTAATGAATCATAATATTGGGACATCTTTACAGAACTTTTGAAAATTTCTATATTTGACTTTTTATTATGAGTACAAAGTGGCAATGCACCCTTATTCTTGGATGAATAACTCTACATGGACACTCTTTACTAATAGAATTTTTGCTAGTCTATATACATTCTCTAATAAACCTGTTACTAAATGGCATAATAGTCACAATAGTCATACATTTTATTTGAAGTTATTACCAAAAACTTCCATCACCTGGCGGGTATAACTAACTACATGGGAGGTGCGTATTTTTCAAGAACACCAGACATCTTTGGTGGAAATTGGCGCGTTTAACTTAACTTCTCGATTGTCATTCGGACATGGATAAGTATGTTTGTTTTTGATTACCAGTAAGTGTTTATTAAGTTGCTCACTCTTAAATGATTATAGAAACATATGATATGAAACACTTTGTGTCTTCGGTTTTTTTTACATATAAATTAATGAAATCAAAAACACATACACCAATTCCATGTCGATATTACAATCCCAAAACAAAGTAAAAACTTTTAAACTAAATAATTAAAACGCGTAAACAGGGAATCGAGGCCAGGCGCTTAGGAATGAAAAAAGATTCAAATATTTAGACGTCAAATATTTCTGGTTTTGATATAATGAATATATCAGTTTTATCAGACCATAGGCACCTTGAACCTAGTACCTGACAATAACCAACGAATCAAGAAGTCAAGATAAAAGAACACAAGAAATAAATAACGTATTTTTCGCGGTTTTCTAATATTCGCTTTTTGCAGTTGTTTGTTTTGCGTGAAAATTAAAACCCAGCGCAAAATCATGTTATGCTTATTGTGTTATAGTGCATATTTCAAAAAACGCGAAAATTTAACTACGCGAATATGTCTAAATTTCTTATTCCGCTTAAAATAAAAATATGTTTACAGTAGATACTTATACCGCGAATCTTAACGGGAGGTAAAACAATACTAAAACAGAATCCAATGATACAAATTTAATCATTTACTTTTAAGTATATTGTCAATTAAAATCCTATGGTAAAGCTTGTTCTCCAGGAACTGAATACAGCAAAACAATTTTGCTTACAAATAAATTGTTTACTCAAGGATATTGCAAGCCTATAGGTATTAGGGCTTTCAAATTTATAGACGCCATCACAATATTGTAGATATTTATAAATTTTCTCTTTTTTCGATATATTTGATTTCACCGTTTCATATTCTATATCTTATCAATTTTAATATCATATTGAAGTGGTTAAACTTTGATATCGGTATATTATGTATTTTTACCAGGTTAAAATAAACGATAACGTCTTTGGTTTCACATACATTATTTTGAAGAAAGTTTATGACAAGAAAGAGTGTATGCGTGTGATACGTTATTTGTTCATTTAAGTTTATGTTTAAAATACAAAAGTGTGAGTGTGTGTGTGTGTGTAATACGTGATCTGTTTATTAAAGTTAATGTTTACAATACCAAATTGTGCATTTGTGTGATAAGTTTTTGTTTATTTACTTTCATGTTTAAAATACAAAAGTATATATATACATGTATGTGTGTTAGTGTGTGTTGTGTGTGTGTGTGTGTGATACAATAATTGTTTATTTACGTTTAAAATCTGTGTGTATGTGTGTGTGTGATACGCGATCTGTTGATTTACGTTAATGATTAAAATATCTCTGTGTGTGTGTGTGTGTGTGTGTGTGTGTGTGTGTGTGTGTGTGTGATACGTGATCTGTTTATTTACGCTTTTGTTTACAATACCTAAGTGTGTGTGCGTGTGTGTGTGTGTGTGTGTGTGTGTGATATGTATTTGCCTATGTTTAAAATACGCGCGGTCATGTGTGTGTGTGTGATACGTGATCTGTTTATTTACGTTAATGTTTTAAATACCAAAGTGTATGTGTGTGTATGTGTGTGTGTGATACGTGATCTGTTTATTTACTTTCATGTTTAAAATACAAGTATGTATGTTTGTGTGATATGTATTTGTTTATTTACGTTGATATTTAAAATACATAGGTATGTATGTGAGTGTGATAATTATTTGTTTATTTACGTTTATGTTTAAAAAAACGCACGCGCGCGCATGTGTGTGTGTGTGTGTGCTTCCTTACCAATGTTAGTAGCTTGGATATCTCAACGATTTGGACAAAAGCTCCATATCGCAATCAAATTATTAAATGTATACAAGATACCTTACCGATATCGACAATTTAAATAGTTAATATGTACATGACATAAATAATAATATAAATAATAAATTATTTATAAAAAGAGCAGTAATGATTAATATATTTTAAATGTTTTTTTAAAGAGGTTTTTATAGTTAACTGGTTCACATTTAAAAATTAGCTTTACAGAGGTAATATGAACCTGATATGTGGCTCAACCATGCGTAACCTTTGTATAATGGTGTTTGTAAATATAGTCGCTTCCACCGAAACATTTGAAGCTTATGCAAATAATATGGCGGAACGGCGGTTTAAATGAAATGGCTAGTCCCGAACTGAATGGCAAAATTAGCCAAGCGAGGTGCTCTTCTTACTCGAAGACAGAAAAATCTTAAAGATAGATATACACGATTTTAAATGAAATACGGAAAGCAGGCATTCCTCTCCTTATACAGTACGTTTCTATTTCAATACCAAGTCTGTAAGTACTGGCAGACTGCGTTTACTTCTATTCTATTGGACAATCACTCTGTCTATAAAGACCATCCAAGGGAACCTGTAAAAGTGGCCTTTTCAGGCAGGTGGTCTTTATAAACAACTTCAAATAATATGAATAAAGAACAATTAGGATATAATTATACTGGCCTGTATAAACAGGTGACCCTTATATAGAGGTGACTTGTACAATTAAAATCCAGAATGCAAAATGAGCACTAGGAGACTGCGGTAATACTTATTCTATGGACACAATGTACAATTAACGTCTAGTATGCACAATTAAAAGATATACAGATGTTTATTTGCCGAGTGCCGCCCTTGTAAGCGTCATCTGTCTGAAGGTATCCAGATCCAGACCTTAACTAAACAGTATAGACGTAATTTCAAATTTTCATAATTTTCATGAAGAATGTACTTCAGTACAAAACTCATATTCATTATATTGTAAATATATGTCTTATAAACCTGTGTCACTTCTTATAAATATTTATACTCATACAGTCGAACCTGTCTTAAATGTCACCTCTATAAAAGGAACGCATGCTTATATGCGGCAGTAGAAGAGTATCCCACTTTTTCTTTATTCATAATGTTAAACCCTGTATATAAAGGCCACCTGTCAAAAAGGCCACTTTTACTGGTTTCCTTTGGTGACCTTTGTAGACAGGCTTGACTGAACATAAGTTTGAAAATTTGTATAAAGTTGTAATATCTGTGTTAATTGTTTAAATAAAAATGATGTTCAAATGTAAACAAATATATACTCTGATCTTTATATGGTTTTATTTTTCATATGATTGACATGAAGTCTATCACAGAAACAAGAATTTCCAGCAAGAACCAATCAAAATGCGAGTCATTAGTGACTAAAGCAACCATACTTCTGATTTTGTTTACTTCCATTCAATAAGGTTGTCTGCTTTTGAATGTACCACAGAAAACTGAGATATTCTTTTTTAACTGTAAAGATTAAAAAAAAGCAAGTTCAATGAATGGGAATTCAAACAGCTACAGAACTTCTAGATGTATTCAATGAAATGATATTCTTGCATCTTGTACAAAGACTTTACATACCCAAAGCTATTAACAGTCAATTTTGTTTATGTGAAGTTACTATAACAAGAGCTGTAAAAAGAGCAACATTGACTTCTGAGTTTGCCTGCACATCTATTTAATACTTTCAAGACACTTGGAAATATCTTTTGGTATTTATGACATTCATCTAGAAAGGCTAATAAAATGTTAAAATTAAAAAAAGTTAGTAAAGCACTGTATCCAGACCAGCTTGATACAGTGTAAATAAAAGAATAACTTAGCTAGCTGTTTGCAATAATAACTAATACAGCACCTGAAGTTAAAGATCGTGTTTTAAGAATCTCTCTCTCTCTCTCTCTCTCTCTCTCTCTCTCTCTCTCTCTCTCTGTATGCATGTGTTGAGGTAATGACTAACTTACTAGGTTAGCAAATACAGCTACAAAGATACAAATAATTCTGATCTCTATGTAATTTAATAATAATAATAATAATGCTTCTTTCATTGGCATTTGGCATAAATAATTATACATACCGAATCATTCAGCTTAACAATAAGTCAACGGGAAAGCTAAGAGTGGTAACAGTGTGATGACCTATGATGAACATGTCCCTAAAACACTCTTGAAGGTGCTAGTCCATGCAGTCTAGAAAAATACAAACGCTAAATTTGATTGTTTATAATTGTAATTATCTCTTTCAATTATATCGAGACTGTCAGTTCAGGAGTGTTGGAGAACAACCGAGTGCTCAAAGGTGAATAATCAGCATTTTTCAAACTAAGATCTGTCCCAGTTTGGATTCAATCATAGATACAGAGAGGTGCTGTGACTCGTAAGCACATGGTTTTTTTCACTTTGTCTAACTGGCCATTTAGACAAGCACATCGCTGACATATATATTTCGTTCGTACAAAAATCATCCAAAAATTAAGCTTGTAGCGAATAATTATAATATATATTATATTGGATTCATAATATGGTTGAAATATAAAAGACTATATAGACCAGTGATGGTAAATCGGGCCTGTATAAGTTTTCTCGACAAGTTGGACGAACTGTGCTGATATATAGCTTGACTATACACCGCCTTGCATTGCTTGGGTGGTAACAACATAAATTTACTAAATTAAAAAACCGAACCTTTCAAATTAAATATCCGAAGCGAGTTAGTTTCCATTATAAAATATGTTAATTTCATTCAAAATCTACATTTTCTGCAAATTCGAAGCACAATTTTACATTCTAAAACTAAAGATCTTTCTCGGTTTGTTGATGGCTCCGGTGACTACGGAAATTCTTCCACGAGAATATAATATCCTTCTTTTTTGAAGACTTGACAATTTTCGGCTCTGGCAAGTTGAAAAATGAATAACTTGCGTTCAGTAGGAACGCCAAAGCCGCTGGCGTAGGGATTCATTAAAATTTGTGAACTTGCAAAAATGGAATAAAATCGGTCAAAAAATGGCGAACCTTTGGATGAGGCAAAATCAAGAATTGTGTTCAATATATCACCGGATGTAATGACCAGGGTTATAATATAAAAATCAGAATATATGAAACTCGTTCACAACTACTTTTAACAATTCCGGTTACATTTTAATATCTTAATTCAGAGATAAAAACGAGTCACTGGCTAAAATTCAAAAAATTGTTCTTCACGTGATTCCTTCCCATTTATTACAAAGTGCGTGCACCAGAATTATTTTATATCAAAAGAAAGATTTTTTTGCAATGTACAATTTGATATATAATTCATCAAATAATTTTCTTTACACAAAAAGTGTCCAAGTTTTAAAGGCGAAAAAAATCGCCGTCAGTCCGTATTCTTGGGTACGGGTCCGGTCCATTTTCCATCTAATTTGACCTAGAAATTTTGTAAATACTGCTTCCTAGCTGTATTCTATATTTAGTTTGGACACACAGAAGACGCAGAGTGGTATTTACGATTGAAATAAAGTAAGTTTATGTTACAATTATCATCTTTTGCGTCAGACTTATCATAGAATTTGCCGGATTTTAGGGCCTACTTTCAGTCTCCATGTTAAAACTCGGCAATATGCCGCTTCGATCGTTCATATCACAAATTAAAAGTCCATACGACAACCACATGTACAAATTCTATGTTGATTGACCACGTACGGTGTATTATAAGTGTTAGTTGACTTGTGGAATTAATAACAATAGATAAACCCGTTTATTTAGGGTATGTGATTTGGGGCTCATGGCTCAGGGGCTGTTGAAGGCCTGTCACTTCTAAACGGTTTTCAGTCATTACAAGCTGATATTAATTACCTGGTCACCAAATCAGTAAAGTTGAAAGTGAGCTTCATGTAAAATATTCTTCCAAAGACAAAAACAGAGTGTATTTTAATTTGAAAATATGTCCTGTGCATACACTAATTAGCCTAACAAGTACATGATATTTATAAACTTTGGCTTGACCTTTGTCACAGGCCTATACTTTTTCAGTTTGTACTCCAGATTGACAACAACTAATCTTAAATTTTCTACAGATAAATGCAATAATCACTGATAATGTTATTAAACAATAACTTAAACATAACCATTAAGGTTTTGCTGGATAAGCTTTTGTCAATTAAACCAGGACTTGAAAGTGAAGATACAATATTCCAAAATTTTATGTCTGAAAAAAATTATATTGTCCCTAATTTAGTTATTTGATTAAAAATTTAAATTCTGAGTTGCCAGTCAACTGTTTATGTTTAAATATAACAAGAAATAATAAATTAGTTAAAATTATTTAGCTAAAATATCCAATGAAATGTGTTAAGCTAGACTGAAATAAGCTGCCTTTCATGGCCTAAAATTATTTCATTTTAGCTCAAATATTAAACCTCATTTCCAGGAGTGATTTCTGTGTTTTTAAAGCAGTTTCAGCACTCAATACAATACTCAGATATTGGCTTAATATTTCATGCAAGTTGATTTAATACATCAATCTTGTAACATATACATGTTTTTACTCTCAATACATGATGGGATTCATGCAGCTGAAAAGCTTACACTTGCAACATTCAAGTTGAATCAACCAGCAACAAACCATAAAAATCATTGAAAAGGGAAAAACAAAAGATAATGTCGCTTAAATAGCCAGTTTGAGACCACTGATTATAAAATTCCCAAAATTATAAGGTTAGATCTTGCACTCCTAACAGAGACATATATCTCTGCTCCTAAGAAACTAAGAAGTCAACAAACACCTATTCAACTTGTCACTTTACACATTGCCTAATTCTCTTTGTTTTCACTATGGAAGTAAAAACTATACTGAATAAATTCAAAGTAACAAATGAGGAAAATAATTTCTAAATCCAAAACTGAATAGTACAAGACTGGCTAGTTAAGGTTAAGTCTCAAATTTAAAATGTAACCAGTATTAACTGATTTAAATTAAATCTGTATACTAAAAAGTTACTTATGGGTATATAGCCAGTTTTCAAAAACCCATATTTTCAAATGGCATTGACTTACAGCATAGTCTATCATTGCCTCAAGACTGAAAGGGAGAGACATCAAATGTTTACCACATATCATAAAAATAATTTAATTTCCATGACTGAACCATATAAAAACCAAGAAAGTTCAAAGTAAAACAATCTCCTTTTCTCCACAAGTATTGGTTTCCAAAGTGTTGCAAAGGGGGTTGTGTTGACTTTTGAAACAGATCCATACATATGTGCAATGTGTGTTGTTATTGTATTTAATCTCGGTAGATGTAGGTGAGGGTAGTAGAGAAACAGGTGTCATTCTACTGCCAGCTGGTCATTATTGTGCAAGACTTTATGCAAATTAATTACCTGATATGGTCAATTTTATCTGTCCATGCTGTGGGGTGAGAGTTGGTAGCAGACCATGTCCTGAAAAGGCCATGTGTGTGTGGATGGTCATTTTTTGAGAGAGAATGGTCCGACATTTTTAAATTTGAGTTTAATATTTTGCCTGTGTGGCTCTAAATTTATATATATTTGAAACTGTGTGGTTAAAACATTTACATTTGTGTAGTGAAAGTATTTTGTACCTGTGTGGTTCAGAACAATGTGGTACCTGGGTGGTAATATTATAATCCCTGTGTGGAAGACAATTGGTGTGAAGATTTGCATTGACTGAAATCACTGACCAGTTAGGGATAGTACAAGATTTTCATACTATATTCAGAGGTGTCAGTGTATGAACATTATGTATACATGTTTCATGGAGCAAGTGATAGCTAGAGGGTGTTAAATCTATTTTTCTGATGTTTCCAGTGTTTCAGTTAATAAATACTGTTTGTGTTCCATGGTGATGTGTATATCATCATGATAAGTCTATGGTAGCCCTTATGTGCCATGAACAATAAAAATTTAATGGATGTTATGGACATGTGATTTGTGCATGTATATAGACAGTATATGGACATGTGAACATTTTGTGTGTACAGTACTGTACTAGAACTTTTATTGGCACATATATATTTTTTGTGAATATATATATACTATATATTATTTGTTTTTCTTAATAATTGTTTGTTATTTAAAACAAATGTATTTAGTTTAATTTGAATGTCACAAGTCATTTATCCAAACCCACACAGTTGTGGCATGTGTATATATATATATTTACTGAATAAATAGCCACACACCCAAACATACACACATGGGCAGTCAATAACACTACAGATACACTTGTTTCAATTTTTTGTATTGTGAGGCTTGTTGTATATAATGTACTTGATTTTGTAATACCATGATATCCATCAAGCCTGAAATCTGGTATTTTACCACTCACTTGCTAATTACTCTGGTAATCTAGCTGCTCATTATAGATAAATAACTGAGGCTTTTACTCCTTGGAGAATATACTGGTTGCAAAATTGGTTTGCATGATTTTGCTCTCTCTCTCTCTTCTCTCTCTCTCTCTCTCTCTCTCTCTCTCACACACACACACACACACACACACACACACACACACACACACACACAGAGAAAATGCAATTAAAGAGAGACAACTCTTGATAGCGTATGCATACAGGTTTTGCAATTCAGGCAACCGATCAGGGTTTGGATTATATTACTTTATCAAAGGATTTTAATTGAAAACTTGTGAAACATGGTGATTTAAACATGCGACTTATTGATTCTCCGAACCGGTATCGCGTGAATATGATTTCAACATTTTGTCATGTCATTTCCAACTTGACATTGTACATCGATCATCGCGGAGGCAGTCATATTTGTTTACATTGACAACTAAATGTACCATCCAGATTTTCGCTTTATTAAGGTATTTACACATGATGCACCAGAAAGATTTTAGGTTTAATTTAATTTGGGATCTGTTATTGTATGTTGTACAAAATATCGAGCGATAATTTTCTTTACACAAAAAGTGTCCAAGTTTTGAAGATTGACAAAAAATTCCTGGTGTTTCTGCCGTTACATCATTTGGCGTCAAGAAATTGTATATTTTTTGTAGATAATAATATTGTATCTCAAATTTAAACTCAGATGTCAAAATATTGGTAATTCCGACATATAATTTATTGGTACACAATGCTTAACTATGTTTAATAATGTTATATCGTTAGTTTGAAGACTGGGTACTTTTTCGGCCATGACACACTTGTCAAAAAGTAATCCCAATTTTCAAATCGGCGGAAGGATAAAAAATTGTAAAACCGAAACACAATTCTCGGAAAAAGCCGGGTTGGCGTTCCTACTGCGTTACCGGCATCACGTTTGAATGATGGCGCGTTCAAAATTTTGCTAATAAACATGAATGGTTCACAGTCATGTGATTGTTAGCTCATGAATAAATTGATCACCATTGTGCCATATGCACTAGAATACCCATTGTAAGAATAGTTCCATTATAAATTGTAGTGTAAGACTATATGTCACTGTATGATTAGTTATTACAAGTTTGTAATAAGATATTATAAATTTTACTTTATCATATCAGTCCTGATCTAAAATAGAGTGACGTTTTATATCAAGAATTACGCTAGATTACAAATAGGCCGTCGTACTCGTAGTAAACAGTCAGTGCAGCGCAGACTATGACTATGTGACCGTGTTTACGACACGTTTTACGATCTAATTACAATATCGTAGTGTACCGGCATTAATTGACCCATTTCTTCCGCTCCTTTGCATCTGTAGATACTTTGACAAGTTTGCACGTATGGTCCCTAGTTCGATGTAGACATCCCGATCGCAAAACAATTAACTATTTTTGTCCTTCTGGTGATGTTTCGGAAGTTGAAAACCGGAAGTAGCTTGATACGACTTTTAGATGCTATTAGGTGTTTTCTACTATTTTTGTTGTTATAAGATGATTGGATAATATATGAGACTGGATGAGTCATGTAGCCCGTCAATTAACTTATACCCATTTAATGAATGATTTGTTCTGCTCAATGACTGCCGATGACAATTCTTACATCATTTTTATCATCATTATTATCATTTGTTCTGTCAGCATTTAATTTTTTATCTTTGCAAGTACCCAATCCGTTTAATGGATCAATCTTTATATGGTGTATGCTTAATCAAAAACAAACATAATAATCCATCTCCGAATCACAATCTAGAAGCAAAGTAAAAACTTTGGAACTGACAAGTTAGGTTAGACAGGTGAACTTCCATCAGGGAAGTGAGGCCGGGTGCTCCGGAAGGGTAAGCACCTCCTGTTTTACTAGCTACACACGTGTGTAATCACAATTATGTGAAAGGAACATGGAACTATGAGACGTCAAATATATCCAAGGCAACCCTGGACATAGAGACATCAAACGTATCTACAATACTAAGATGGCGGCCATTAAACTTTTTCAGAGCCTTGATAAGCCTAGGCTTGCAATATTCCTAAATCAACAATTTATTTGCAAGCAGCCTACATTGTTGTACAAAGTCCCCGTAGTGGGAACAAGCTTACCATAGCGTATTAATATTAGGAAACAAATACACCATAAGCAGGAGAAGCAGGTATATTGCTGCAAAGAAAAGGAAAGTTGACAATAAAAATATTGAAGTCATCACGTTTGTCATTATGTTCCAAATGTAGCCTTTTATGTGTGTCATAATTCAGGTATAAGTCTAAATATGAAGCAGAACTTGAGGAATCAGTTGTGTCTTTTATTTCAGCTCACTAGGATAGATGACATTTACATAGTCTCAAAATTTAAGATTGTTAAGAGACAGAACGTCATCTATATAATTATCAGTATGTTGAGTTGAATGATTTGGCGACAGTTTTCTCTAAATATGATATTTTAGAAAAGTAATACTACAATGAAGATTAAATGTTTTAACATATTTAATCACAATCATTACAAACTTGTGGCTATAATAAATTTTATTTATATATCGTAAGTGATTATAATATTTGAATTGGATCAATATGAAAATTATAATTTAATATGTTATGTGTACTTTTTGTTATAAAATTATGTAAATTTTAATTTTCTCAATGTTCCTTTATCAAGCATCCATTAATAGGTCTGATGGATAAAAATTTTAATACTAGAATCATTTATACGTTTGATTTTAGAATTTGAGCATAGATCGGTATGTTTGTGGTTGATAATATCTAATTTCATAATTTCATTTTATTGCACATTCGAATTCTCAAAATTACCATTTGAAGAGGACGGGATATCTTTTGGTTATCCGTGTTGATTTAGTGGTTTTGGCTTTTGCTACGAATTGAACAACAATAGTTGGGCGGGAGGTTACAACACGATGACTAAATTAAAGTGACAGAAACGCATACATACTACTAGTCTATATCCAAATCAAAATAAAAAATCCAAAGCAAAGAGTTTGAAAACTGGCAAATTAGGTTAAACGAGGCCTGATGCTCTTGAAGAGAAACCTCATCCTGTGTTGCTAGCTATACCAGTTAATGAAATTTTGGGAAAAAATTGTAAATGAAAAGTAAGTAAGTTAGATGACAGATACTGAATATAATCATTTAAACAATATGAATATTGATAACTATATTATATATTTCAAACATTTATTTAAAAAAAAAACGATCACTGTTTTGCTATACAGCATCCGTAGTACTAAATACTTCTAAACGATCAATTGTTTCCAAATCTATAATAAAAGATGTCCAAATATTATGATTCATCTATCAAAAAGTTTTCAGTGTAATTTTGTAATTAAACCAAAAAGTCAAAAGTAGAAATATACGGGTCTCTGTTGCTGTCTGTCTCATCAATGACTTTAACACTGAACTCCGTATTTCCAAAGTACATTATTACTAAAAAGCTATTGTCTTCAGGCCAACCCCCTTCTGGAGGTTTCACTACAATCTCTCCAAGGTATTTACATCTTTCGTTTATGGTATAGGTTGGTATATCGCCTCTTACCGCAAACACTGGTATATGAAGATTAATGTTGCGTCGACTCTCATCTTCGTGTGTTGATCCAAAGTTGCCACTTCTTCTTCAAACATGGCTACAGATTCCCCCTCTCTGACAAAAACATGGAAAATATTTGCGCATTTCTTTTTTCCATCAACAAAAACACTGTATTCTTCTAAATGTTTACCTTCAATGAAAGCCGTATTTACACGTATCCCATATGTCCAGCGACATATTCTCTCCTTAACTTGAAATGGAACATTGACTCCATTTGTTTGGTTTTCCAATCTTGTTAATTCGTTGAATCCGATAATAACAGCACCTTTCAAAACAGCAATTCTCGCGTTAAAAGGAACGATGATTCGCAATTCTTTGAATTTTTCACGCATATATTCTTGGATATACTCGGATTCTGAAAATCCACCAACCATGAAAATGATCTTCAATTTAGGAAAACTTGCTAGAATATTTCTAATATGGCGGTTAATGTCTTCTGCTGGAGACAAGAAGAATTTTTTCAAATTCTCGTCGCTGATGTTAAGATTGGTTCCGTATTTAGTGAGATCAGAAACAATTTTTTGGCTGATAATGAGCATTTTAGGCGGAATTTCGAGCTTGACATCGCGTTTTCGTTTATATGTGACTTCTTTTTTCATCACCTCGAATCGCTTCACAAGTTTCAACCATTCAGATGGGCATGTGTTCTGCAACTTTGGAAGAACGTTCTCACCAAAGAGACTTCTAATATGCTCAAGAAATTCTTCGTCTACTTTGGTTCCACCCCATGCACCACCGCAAGCTTTGTGGATTTCTTTGATACTACAGTCGTCTTTTACTCCATGCACAGCGGTATCAACCGTACACCTACAATATAGAATTTTGCAGCTTAACGCAAGAAATCAATTCACATGTTTACGATTCAAAGAAATAAATCACTCGATTTATTATATGACTGAGGTTTTTCTGTGATTGGTAATTTCAGTAGAACCTACAGCAATTTTCAACGTAAAATGTCTAAAAAGTCCATAAATAGTTGGCAGACCATTATAAATAGTAACAAAAAGTTAGGCGACCAGTTTCGATCAAAAATAGAGCAGTTACTCTCTGGAAATTATAACGTCATAATTATAAGACGTCTAAAGATAGCATGCACTGATGTCATTGACACGATTTGGCAAAACACAAAAATGAAATGTCAGAAGACGATCAACGTAAGCGTTTTCATCTGTAGAAACCTCATAATTGAAAGTAATGTTGGTATAAAAAAATCACAGATAAAACTAAACAATTAAACAGTTATAAGAAATAAGTAAAACGAGCTTGTGAAACCAGTTTTACGGACTTGACAAACATCTCAATTATTCCGATCATTTTGTTGATTACACTAAAATCGGATTTTGTAAATGCCATTTTGAAGTGTCAAACAATAAAACAATAACTTTCTTTTCGTATCGATGGATAAAGGATTATATAGATCTGACTCGACTTAACGACAAATATTGTATATTATTATACGACTGAAAAATTCCATACAATCTGATTGGCCTAGAAGCAATTTGATTCGCACGATGAAATGAGATATTCACCTGGATATCACATTTTCATCCCAGACAGTGCCCATAAAAAGATTAGAGAATTTCGAAATTCAATCGACAATCCTCTTACTTTTGGTTTGTCTGATTGGACAAGGTTTGAGCATATGCCTTCTTTCATGTAACTTCATGGGACTTCCCGTAAATTATGACGTCATAATTAAAAGGCGTCAAAACATAACATGTGCTGATGTCATTCACACGGTTTTGGCAATTCACAAAAATGAAATGTCAGATAATGAGCAGCGTAAACGTTTGCGTCTGTGGAAATCTTAGAATATTGGAGGCAATGGGGTTTGCCGCTGTACCACGTGATCAATACCTCTAAACGTTTGTGCGGAACGTTTTGGAACACATCAACGTTACAGATTCCTAGAATGACGTCGTTTTTATGGGAAAACGTCAACTCATGCGATTCCACATCCATTGGAAATAAGTGTCCCGCATAAATGTTAGCGGATATCACGTGGTACAGCGTTTGACATGAAAAGATGCCATGGACACAAAAAAGTTAACAAATAGTGCTTTTAAACTAACACCAAATTATTTGAAAGAGTTTTTTTTAAACTGGCTTTACCGACTCGATTAATATCCCTAGTAATTTCGATCATTTTGCTAAGTACACTAAAATCTGATTTTTTAAAATGTCATTTTGAAGTGTCATATAATAAAACAATTACTGTCTTTTGATATTGGTGTATATGGGATTATACGGACCTGACAAAAAAAATCACCGTTTAATCCCATATCCACCCCATCAAAAGACAGTAATTGTATAATATAGACGCTTAACGAGAGGATAACAATTTGGTGTTGTATATGTCCTATGAAAAGCAAAGGATAATAGTTATATAAAATACCTAATGAATTTGATTTTTATTAGGAAATTAAACTAACATTGGAACTAGATTTTTCTGAAAATATTTTATGCTTTAACTACATACATACAATAGTTATCATAATCATAATAATTTATCTTGTCGACCTCTGACTAACGTAATCGCCTTTTATGATAAACTTGATAACACCTTGTATAAAGTATCAAGGTATATTGTCTGTTTATATATATATATATATATATATATATATATTACCTCCTAGATCGAGAACCATGTACATTCCACCAGGACTAAAGCAATCTACAAGTTCTTGAACCGAAGTCCCTTCAAGAGTTGTGTAAGGAAGCGTTTTACAATAAATAGCTGCTGATTCCGGCTCTAAAGCCAATATCATATTCTCCACTATACCAGCCTGCAATTAATTAATATGGTCTAAGAATTGGCAAAGTGAACACAAATGTTCAGAATAAGTTTAGTTACTATTTGATACTGTTCTAAGGGTTCATTTAAAAATATGACGACACGAGTTGTATCAAATCAAAAACAAACACACTAATCCATGTCCGAATCACAATCCAGAAGCGAAGTAAAAAAGTTTGGAACTGACAATTAAGTTAGATATGCGAACTTCCACCAGGGAAGTGTGACCGGCTGCTCGGGAAGGGTAAGCATCTCCTGTTTAGCTAGCTACATCCGCCACGTGCGTAATCAAAATTGTGTAAGAGGAAAATGGAACTATGGGACGTCAAATATATCCAGGGCAATTCTGGACACAGAGACATCAAACTTATCAACATGACTGTGATTACAGCAATAAAACTTTTTGCGGACTGTATGTTGAGTTGAATGATTTGGCGACAGTTTTCTCTCCAGATTTAACAAGGTTCTGCATAAATTCTGCTTCGTAGGAATAAAGAAACAAATCAGCAAGCAATGCTGCACAGTTTGTACCCATTGGTATACCGATTGTTTGCTGAAAAACTATATTACCAAACACAACAAATATGTTATCTATCAAAAACTCCAACATTTTGTTGATGGTATCTTCAGTATATTTGTAACCGACAAATTTCTGTATAATAGATCCTAATAAGGTTGAAACAAAAGACACGAATGATTCCTCAAGTTCTGCTTAATATTTAGACTTAAACCTACATTTTGACGCCTACAAAAAGCTGCATCTGAAACTAAATGAGAAACGTGATGACTTTAATTTTTCTATTGTCAACTTTCCTTTTCTATGCAGCAATATACCTGCTTCTCCTGCTTATGGTGTATTTGTTTCCCAATTAATACGATGTGGTTAAGCTTGTTTCCTCTACGGGGACTGCGTACAACGAAGCTGTTTGCTTGGAAATAAATTGTTGACTGAGGGATATTGCAAGCCTAGGTTTATCAAGGCCCTCAAAATGTTTTATGGCCGTCATCACAGTATTGTTGATAGGTTTGATGTCTCTGTTTCCAGGATTGCCTTGGATATGTTTGACGTCTCATAGTTACATGTTCCTTTCACACAATTTTGATTGCACACCTGTTGGGTGTAGCTGGCTAAACAGGAGGTGCTTACCCTTCCGGAGCACCCGGCCTCGCTTCCCTGGTGGAGGTTCACGTGTCTAACCTAACTTGTCAGTTCCAAAGTTTTTGCTTCTCTTCTGGATTGTGATTCGGAAATGGATAAGTATGTTTGTTTTTGATTACAAACATTTGACATACAGTTGTTATACATGTATTAGATCACATTGTTTTATCTCATTTCTTCAAAACAAGGAAAATATTATAAAATTTTGTTTATAAAAAAAACATCAGGCAAAAAATATTTTCAGCGTAGAGTTATTTTTCAGGTCGGATTAGGTTGATCTGGATTTATGTCTGTAAATTCCATGCCGATATTCATCAACTCTTTTATGCAGTGTTTTGGAGTTTGCATTTTATACACAGGCAAAAGTTTTTCTTAACGACTGTAGATTATATTCATCGCATAATCATGTAAAATCATTTTAGAGACTATTGACTAATCAGCGAATAAAGTAGTTCCGATCGCATATACAGTCCAACCTGTCCTAAAGGACACCTCTATACAAGGAACACCTGCCTATAAAGGCCAGTATCATTGTATCCTAATTAGTCTTTATTTATATTATTCGAACCTATATATAACGGCCACCTACCAATTAAAGCCACTTTTACTGGTTTGTTTTCAGTGGCCTTTATCGACAGCTTTAAATGGAGATTGATGGTCATTTTCAAGTAGCTTTGCATTGTTCATAATTAGCCTGTTATTATTTACCTCTTTAGCAGATTCACGCATAAACTGTTTGGCAGGTTCATCCCATATAGCCGGTACAGTAAGTACCCACAAATTTGGACTAAACCCAGGATTTCTTTTGTTTATAACTCTCATCAGATCATCCTTTAGAAATCTTATACTTGCAGCAAAAATCTTTTTAGCTGGCATAATATGTCCGTTTTCATCTTAAGTTCAAATTCACGCTTCAATTTCTGTAATTACAAATAAGTTCAATTGAGCTTTTTATATAGTTTAAACCCCCCTTTATCCGTGTCTAAAATATCAAGAAATAATTTCGATAAAATTTAGATTCAGATTTCTTTTACAACATGTTTTTGTGGGAGGTTTTTTGCAATAGAAAGTTATTCATAAGTTAAGTGGAGAGGATGGACAAATTTTTTACTAAAGCATTTTTTTTCTAAATAGGCAATGAAAGTCTTTAATACCAACCTCAGACCCAATTCTTTCTATTAAAACACAAAAAAAAAACAAACAGATAAATAGATTTGTAAAATATGAACACCCTCCATCCAGTCATGATTATTGTTCATCTGAGCAATTACCTTCAATACACAAGCACGTCCTAATCGAAAACAACAGATCTTCATTCACAAAATCGATGGATAATTGGAGAATAAAAGTTCTGTCCCAATTGATAAAAAATAACTGCTTTTATTATGGATTGCTATGATTCTTTGATTTTATTGCAAGTTCAAATACAAAGGAGCAACCAGCTTAAAATATGCGTACATACATTTTTCAGTACCCGAAGGAAGAAACATGTAACTATGACGAGAAAACAGCGCTTACCCTTTTTGCAGCTCCTTCGTGGAAGTTCGAATGTTTATCTTAAATTGCCTGGTTTTTTTTTTAAATTGTGTCGGGTGTGTTATTTAACATAATCTTTTTTGATTGATGCTGATTATAAAACGCAAGAACTTTGATTGTTTCTCAATCTCCCAACAGAATCATACCCAGAAGTGGCCAATTTAATGATTATATAACAAAGTTTATGGTGGTGAGATATCAGTAATAATGATAATGTTTTATAACACATCATACCATTTGGTCATGAAGTTTCATTTTGAATCTTTTGAAGCAATACCATTTTGTGTGGTCTTTCTCCTTATCTTCAACTAATTCTGCGTAATCGTTTTCGGCGTCAAATCCAAATGAGTGAAAATTTCCATCGGGATCAAATAGTGCGGTAGTTGGAGCTTTGTTCACCGTTGATATCCCAGTTCTTGCTGTCCATTCATTGACTTTGACACTCTGTAAAAGACCTTCCAAGTCCGTTGAATCGTTCTCAAAAGCGTATGCATAACCAGAATATGTTGTACCAAAGTCAATTGCAGCAACCAGTCGATTCTTCCTTTGTCCTCGTGATGAAATCTGGTATTTTTCGTCTGAATTTCTCTTAGTATTGTCAGTATTGTCAGTGAACGATTCGTATTTCTCTTGTGCTGAAGCTGATTTTGTGTCTGCCATGTCTAAAAAAAGAATAGTAATCCCAAGATAGCATTGTAAATTACATACTCTTGAAAACCAGATCTAGTATCACTATTGAGCTACTTTGTAAATATATTATCAGGTAACGGGTAAATAAATGTTAATTTTTATTTCTTAACTTTTCATTTGTTCTTATTTTCCACATGAAATCAAAACATTTGGTTCTTTTGTACACAGAAAAAAGATTATAAAATAGTAGTATCTAAGCATCTTTAACTTATTAAATGTTTATAGAAACATTTTGGAAATTTTGCATCTCCCTTACTGTTTTACAACTGAATGAACATATAGAGGATCTTAGACGAGTGGGGGTTTAATATGAAATTTATTAAACGAGTTTAATAAATTTCATATTAAACCCTCACGAGTCTAAGATTCTATATATTACATAACTCAAAATACCGACACACACGATATGTACATATTATTTGATTCCATATATAGAAACAACTGATTTCTATCTAGGTCAGACAAATCACCTCCAAATTAACTGCGCAAGTAAGAATACAGTGCTATTTAGTTATAGTAAAAATAAATTAATCATCTAAAAAAAAAGACAAAACCAGTATGTAAGTTTAAATTATGTTATATTTCTTTGGATGCATCAAAATTATTTTTCAAAGAATTGGAAAGTCTTTAAAAGTCTAAAAATAAACAAAAGACCGACACAGTTTTCAAATGACGTCATTAGGCGCGATCAGAAGCGTGATAACTTATTACGTCACAATCAAGTGATATTACATAGGTACCTGTGTAATATAAAAAATATTACACCGTTTTATTCTATCAATAAACGGGAGGTCTATGTGATATATAGAGGAACTTAGACGAGTGGGGGTTTAATAAGAAATTTATTAAACGAGTTTAATAATTAAATATGCCATGAGCCTTGGCGAGTGGCATATTTAATTATTGAACGAGTTTAATAAATTTCATATTAAACCCTCACGAGTCTAAGATTCTATATATCACATAACTCAAAATACCGATGCATAATGACATGTACATATTATTTGATGTCATATAGAAACAGACGATTTCTATCTAGGTCAGACAAATCACCTCCAAATTAACTGCGCAAGTAAGAATATAGTTCTATTTAGTTATAGTAATAGTAATTTAATCACCTGGAAAAAAAGACATAATCAGTACGTAAGTTGAAATCATAATATTTTTCTGAATGCATCAAAATTAGTTTTCAAAGAATCGAAAAGTCTTCAAAAGTCTAAAAATAAACAACAGACTGACACAGTTTTTATATGACGTCATTAGGCACGACCACTACGTAAATCAGAAGCGTGATAACTGATTACGTCACAATCAAGTGATATTACATGGGTACCTGTGTAATACGAAAAATATTACACCGTTTTATTTCATCAATAAACAGGAAGGTTATGTGATATAATAAAATAATCAATGCCATGTCTTAATCACAATGTCAAAACAAAGTAAAAAAATTGAAACTAAGTTTCGATCACGTGAAATTCCTACAGACAGGTGTCTTAACTAAATGTATGTAGATTACGTATTACGTTTGAATTTTACAGCACTTGATACATCATATACAGGTTCAACAAGAAAGTTTGGGCACCCCATGAAAGTGATTCATAGCTAGCCACAAATTTGTTCGTTATAACAATTTTTGACATGCTTTATCAATGATTTGTTTAATACTTTGTTACATGCAACATACCACTAGATCTATTCGATGTAACTTGGACACAATAAAATTTCAAAAGACTCTGTTATCTCCCTTTATATATTCCAAACACAAAAACAGGTGTCTATTGGCAAAAATGATTTTAAACAATGAGAACAAAGTATCTGTTCCACAACATAAGTAAAGAAAAATTTTAAGTCAAATAATACTATAACACATCTTTTTTGCAGTAGGAAATGGACGTTATACGAAAAATAATTGATCGTTAAATACACAAACCAAAAATCCAGTTTTACCTTATTTCTTAATATTTTAGTATTTTCAGTACAAAAGAGGAATTTAAACAGATTAAATGACATATTTTACTTAGAAAGTGCTTAATAATCACTTTGAACTAAGCGTTTAAAGTCGTTTCCGGTATTTCTATTTATTAAGTCCATATTTGAAGAATAAGGATTTTTCCGAAATGTTTTCATTTTTTATTACTCACTGTTCACTTAAAACTAAAATTGAAACTTTTATCAATTATGTCATTTAAATAACATTCTAGGTAGTATATAAAAATAGTCTTTTAACGAATATAAGTCAACAAAAGACCAAGTACTAAGCCCATAAACATTGCTTTTTTACAAAGGTTATAGAAGGGGGTGTCCAAACTTTCTTGTTGGACCTGTATATCATAGCCGCCGTACAAAGCTATCAGTAGACTACAGTTGACTACTGTATGTAGATCAAGCCGGCCGTACCATGCTGTATACACTGGAGTGTTTTGATAAAAGTTCCATGTCTGAATCACAATCCAGAAGCAAAGTAAAAACTTTGAAACTGACAAGTTAGGCTAGCCACGTAAACTTCTACCAGGGAAGTGAGCTACGGAAGTGTAAATACCCCCTGTCTAGCTAGCTACACCCGCCAGGTGTGTAATCAAACGTAAAAATGAAAGAAACATTGAACTATGGGACGTCAAATATGTCCAGTATTGATATCAGTATATCAGCTTTATCAGAGCATAGGTATATGTAGCTTAAACTTAGTATCTAACCATAAACAATAGATAAATATTCTACTTCAAACAGCGTAACAAATATTATACCATTCAGTATAACACATCCTCCGACGTTATTGCAATATTGTAGACATTTTTTATGTTTTTGTAACCTGAATATTTTTGACGTGATATATACATGTCCTTTTTATTATTAATGTTGATTTAAAACATAAGGAGTAAAATTAGCCGAAGAAGACGTGCTTACCCGTCTAAAGCACTCGTCAGTTCTAAAAGTGCTATCTTTAAGTTTGGACTTTTGATTTCAACAGAAATCGGTTTTTTTATAATTGGCTCATAGAAATATTTTGAACATGGTTCGGTGTTCTTACGGCTGACAATTTACCATTCCAATTATTGTTTTTTCTAAAATAGTCACAAATATTTGAGGGAAACATATCTAAAATATATTACTCACTTCCGTTATAAGTTGTATAGAGTATGTAAATTGTGTCTTCGTGGGAAATATTTAGAGAGTTTTACTTAATTTTCTGTATTTATTTTTCCTGATCAGTGCTCTTATTGATCACAAAAACGAAATCAAATACATCACAACCAAAATAGCAAAACAGAATTTTAATAATTGGCAAACTAATTTACGCGAATTTCTATCAGTAAAGCAAGGCGGTGCTCTGGAAGGGAAAAGGTAACCCACCACAACCTAACCCGTTACTTGTAAAATTAAAAAAAAATATATTGTTATAGATTTGTTTATTTCGAGTATGGGGTACATATGCACAACTAATTCACCTCTGACGATTATACTACATTAAATATTGAAATAAAGGAAATGAAGGGAACGAACAAAATCAATTTATCATTATATATTTTGACCATTGCAAAATATACGATAACATGTGTACTAATACGTACATTACTATGAAGAAAGATTATAACCAGGAAGTTAGAGAGAGAGAGATAGAGAGAGAGAGAGAAAGAGAGAGAGAGAGAGAGAGAGAGAGGGAGAGAGAGAGAAAGAGAGAGAGAGAGAGAATGAGACGTCATTGGCGTATTTATGTTAATGTTTAGAAAACAACAGTGTGTGAGTGCGTGAGTGGGAGAGAGAGTGAATACTTACCGATACTAGTAGCTTGGATGCCTTGACGAATTCGACAAATGTCCCATACCTCAATAAAAAGGATAATGGGTCACAAGATATATTATCTATATCGACAGTTTAATAACTGATATGTGCATTACTAAACATATAACTAATAAACTATTTATAATACAATCAGTAATGTTATCATAAATTAAAATGAGTGATATAATGTATAAAACGCACCTTTACAGGGGTTACATAGATTAGTCGTCAATACTCAAACGTTACTTTACAGAGGTAATAACAACTTGTGAATGTGGGGTGGTCTAATAAAAAAAAGAGAAAACAAACAAAGGCACAACGAATGATACACAAACATACCACTCTGGTATAAATAATAATCCAACAAATAAAGTCAAACACGGAAAACTGATAAATAACGAAACACACGTGAGCTGCCATCAGGCAATTCAGACTGGATGCTTTAGAGTTGAGAGTAGAGTAATGGTTTTTAACGTTCCAGTAAAGAATATTTTATTTATATCGAGACCTCGCCACCTATAGGCGAAGGTGCAGAAATTTTGCCTTTGCGTTGCGTTGATGGCATTATACAACAGGGTTCTTTAGCGTGCCAAGCCCACCGTGACACGGGATCTCGTTTATTTTAAGTTTTCATTTGAAACAACCGTGACTTTTATTTCGTAGTGCCGAGTGCTTGGCGAAAGAACAGTCATTACCCACTTTCAAGTCTTGGGTCAGACCCGGCCGGGGATCGAACCCACGACCTCCCACTTACGGAGCGAGCACTCTACCAACTGAGCTACCACAGTGGTTTTGGATGCTTAAAAAGGGTAAGCAGGTCCTGTCTAGCTAGCTGCACCTGTTTTATGTGGCATCAAAATTGAAAATGAAAGGACTTTGTTACTATGCGATGTCAAACATATTCATGATAATTTGGGATACGAAGACATCAATGATGTAATGGCGTCCATAAAACATTTGCAATGCTTAATCGTTACAGGCATTGCCTTAGATGTATTCGGAAAAAAATACATTTTGTTACCGATATATTTTTTTATTTAAAATATTTGAATATCTTCATGCACAATTTTTGTTTGAGCACTACTTATTACAAATTTATTCCGAAGCGGCTATTTAATGCTGCAAATTTAAAACGGTTTTAGTAATAATTTTTACACCGATATCGCCAGGTTGAAGTATCATGACACAAAGTACGTATCGGAGAGACCTAGACTGTGTTATCAAAGGTAGCCAAACGAGATATACGAGCTGTATTTATCATATGTGTCTGTATAATATTTTGTTTTCGTTGGTTCAGGAGTGTGCACACTGTGTTTCTCAAATAATGCTTTTGCAGTGACATTAATTTAAAAAAATAGAAAAGATGACATTAAGCTTGACGTAATTTGGAACATGCCATGTTGCGATTTATATTTACAAGACTGGTGTGACAGAACGCTCCAATAGACATCAACGTTACCAGTATCCAAATGCCCACCCGTCCACAGTTGGTGTTTTATTATCCGTTGTCACTATACATTTACATAGTACATATTCGCGTTTATTTCTGTCTTTCTTCATTTTGTTTCCTTTTCCTGTTCCTAGTTGCATTTGATATCAACAAATCAGAAACATAGATGACTGATCATGTTCAAATCATAACTCAAACACAAAAGAAAGCGAAAACTAGAAAAGATAAACAGGTGAACTTCCACCAGAGAAGTGAGGCCGGGTGCTCCTGAAGAGTGAGCACCTCCTGATTATCTCAAGCTTCATCGCCAGGCACATGTGTTAAAAATGAAATGAACTTGGAACGAATGGACGTCAAAGATATCCAGAACGACCCTGGACATAGAAACACCACATATATCAACAATTATCAACAATACTGTGATGACCGTCATAAATTCTGCTGAGGTTCTTGGCAAGCCTTGACGTATTAAACACGATACATTTAATGTCTTTTAGTTCCATGCTCCTGTCATTTAATTTTGATTACGGGCGTAGCGTGTGTATCGACATAAACAAGATGTGTTTTTCATTTGGAGTCACGGCCTTACTTCCAGTTCACGTGTTTCACCTAATTTGTCAGTTTCAAAGTTTTTACTTTTTTCGAATTTTGGTTTGATTATTGATTGGTATGTTTGTCTTTGTCTGGCTAGAAAAACGAGTAGAATATAGGTATACTTCCTCATGTATTTTCTAAGCTTAATTTGGTAAAATATATTGTGGTCCTTTGGGTAGCTTCAACATCTTCAAAATAATGTTGGTTTTATAATTTTGGTCCAGGCACTAGTGGTGAGGGATTGTATTCCGAAACGGTCGTCTAGTGCTGTAAAATTAAAACTGGTATAATATGTAATAGACAAAAGTCCTGTATAAACTGAACAATTAACTAGGTATTTCAGGTATTATTATCTAAAGACATGTAATAACTGTATGTAAATCAAACACAAACATACTTTTCAAAATCCAAATTACAATCGCAAAACAACATGGATATCCATTAGGGTAGAAAGACCGGTGCTTTAGAGGGCAAACAATGTGTCTTCTAGCTAACTTCTCCCGCCACGTGTGAAATCGAAATTGAGAATAAGATTTGATCTTTTCTGAAAACGACCTTAAGTCCTGAAGTGGTCTGCTAGTATATTTTCTAAAGTTTAGGTATAATTAAAGCGTCTTATATATATTTACTATATATCATATTTTACAAAGAAACGTCATCCCGTAATTTCCTTAAAGAAACGTAAACCCTAGTACAATTAAAGTAAGAACAAAAATACAAATGCAACAAACTGCATTTCATTAAAAAGTGATTTCCTTAGAATCAGTGGCAAAGTTTGGTATCTACATTTAGTATTTTATAGAAGCGACTTTTGTTTGAATAACATGTTGCGGGAGTATGCGATACAAATTTTGACAGTCTGCTTTCTTGATCCGATACCAGTGCTTTTCGAAAGACTGACAAGGCTCTGTTGACGATTTTATTTCTGAGTATCTTCGGCTGCCTCTTTTCAAAAGAGTCGCAAAACTCATATGAGGAGAATTTCCGGACCGGTCACAAAACTTTCATTGTTTTTTGTTTGCAATTCACAGAAAAAAATCCTGCTAAAATTCATGACATAGGGAATTATGTAGGTGTACTAAAGCAGGTGAATTGTCAATCTACCAAACAAATAAAATTAATGTTTTACGAATTCATTGTGAATTATTGTTTTTTCCGGAAAAACAATTTATCTTTCAGCAAGACCTTGTTCCTGCGGATGCATTTAAATCGAAGAAGCAATTTCTTGACACAATTGGCATTTATATTCTTGACTGGCCCGGAAATGCTTGCGATATGAATCAAATTGAAAAACTGTGCGACTCCTTAAAGAAAACAGTAGGCAAAAATATTCCAAAATCGTCAACAGACCTTAGGTCATTTAAAGAAAATTCTTGATATCAGAGCAAAATATCAAATTGTCAATATTTGTATCGCACACTATCTTGTCGTGTTAGAGCTGTTATTCAAGCTTCTACAAAATATTAGCTGCAAATAAACTTGTGTTGATACCAGAAAATGTTAATGATTCGAAGTAAATCACTTCTAAATAAAATACAATTTTATTGTATTTTCATTGTTGTTCCTACTGCAATTGTATAAGGGGCGAGGTTTTTTTTTTTTTTTTTTTTTTTTTTGGAAATTAGGGGGTGACGTTTCTTTGTGGAATAAACTTTACAGAACAAGTCAGGTTCTCTATGACATTATAACTGTTTGTATATAACCTTTTTACCATTACACTACACAAAAAAGAATAATAACATTTATAATGTTGCAAATAGTATTTATTTAACAAAAAGAAGTATAAAGTATACGACAATGACGTCATGAATTTCTCCAACTGCGCAAGTCATTACCATTATCTACAAAATAAAACAAAACAGAATCTAGTGAGATTTATTCATTCGAACCCATGTCGATACATTGATGTGACCACTTCCAATTTTAATTATAATTTCCATGATGGATGAGTACATTTTTGTATAGAATTCACACGAGTAAATGTCGTCTACAAAATGAGAACATTATTCATGTACATTGTGTACATATTATTATAATATGTGGATCCTAACACCACCCATGTAAAAGATAGACCCTTCTACAATAACAGTCCAAAAAAGGTCAATGTTGTTCGCTTTAATAGAAGGATGTTTTAAAAAATTATTTCTGTGAAGATTTTTTAATCTGAAATCTATATAACTATTTTTAAACATAATTATATAAAAAATTTTGGATAGCAATGTTTCACGCAAATAGTCATGTGTTCAAGTCTTAGATTGTCTATTTTATATATCATGGATAACTGGTCTCTTTTAAAGGTGACTTTTAATTTTTAAATGCGGAGTGCTTGATTTGATCAAGGTTGAAACCCACGATCTTCCACACGAGCGAGCACTCTATCAACTGAGCTACGGCAGTATATTAGAGATGCGGTGTTACATATGTAGAAATATATATATATATATATATATATATATATATATATATATATATATATATATATATATATATATAAAGAGAGAGAGAGAGATAGAGAGAGAGAGAGAGCATAGTAATTAATCAATCAAACTGAGATTTCTATATACAAAAAAGTTGAGTAATGGTGTTTAACGTCCCAGTCAAGGATATTTTACTTATAAAGAGACGTCGCCAGCTATAGGCGAAGGTGCGTTGCGCTGATGTCATTATACAGCAGGGTTCTTTAGCGTGCTAATCCCACCGTGACACGGGGCCTCATTTATTTTAAGTTCCTATCCGAAAGAACCACGACTTTCATTTCGCAATGCCGACTGCTTGACCAAAGAACAGTCACTACCCACTTTCAAGTCTTAGGTAGACCCGACTGGGGATCGAAACAAAGACCTCCCACTTACGGAGTAAGCACTCCTCTAACAACTGAGCTACCGCAGTGGTAGTTATATACAAAAAAGAAAATAAATGCTACGATTATTCAATAAAAACTTACTCAGACTACAAAACCCGCATGACAAACGACATCTTCTCCATCCAAAGGGTCGGTTGCAAATTCTGGCTCTACGGCGGCCATTTCGAAATCCACCAGTTGGGCAATTCGGACTGGTATCCCTACACAGTGGTTCGGGATTGAACACAGGGTTGTTCTGACAAGCGCCACACGATTGGCGACAAACATTTCGCATATTGTCAATAAGACATATTGTAGCATTGTTCTGAACCATTGTCCTACAAGATGGGTTGTTATCAATACAACCGTTGTTTATTGGGAAAATTTCTGAAATATATAAATTAAAGTGATTAAATATTTATTGGGCTGTAACATATGTTTAAAAAGACTAAGCAATGGAGCAGCGTGCAATCAAAATCAGGAGTGATGACCAGTTTCATCAGAATTCATGTGTCGTGTCTACTAGGGATATTAAGCATATTTTCTTCACTCATCACATGAATTTTACAAGTGAGTAACAAATAATGGTCGGAAGTTAGATCCTAGTTATCATCCTGTAGGGCAATAAATTTCTATAAATTTTTATTAATAAATGTTTTGAGTGACCTTGGTCACGTGTCCCAAGGTCAAAGTTAACATTGAAGGTCAATACTTTTGAATTTTTAAGCAAATTTCCAAATATTTTTTCACTTCCTGAAAACATCCGTTAGTACTATACAAACCATATAGACAGGTAGTCACAAGAACTGTTTAAATAAATATACGATTTAATTTATCCATCTATTTATAAAACAAAGGGGAATTACTCTACACCACTAACGCCAGATTCTTAGTTATTATAGTTCGTAATGTTTCGTGTCCGTTGCTATTGCCATTGTAAGAAGCCATCTAGCCATAAAAGTTATTTGTATGGTCAATCCTAGAAGAACCGAATACATATGGTATACAGTTAACTGAACAACACCGATAAGATTTATTTCCCGGATTGTCTTCGCCTAATCGACTAGGAGAAAAGTGATATATAGTCCAACCTGCCTTCAAGGCCACCTCTATATAAGGACCATCTGCTTATAAAGACCAGTAGATTTGCATCCCAAACGTTCTTTATTCATATTATTTGAACCTGTATATAAAGGTCACCAGCCCATAAACCATTTTGACTGTTTCCTTTTTGTGTCCTTTATAGACAGGTTTGACTGTACATGACCATCCACATGCAAAAGGGCTTTTAGGTAAAAAAAAAAATTAATTTTGTTATATTTTCGAAGAACCAACATTGGGTTAGGCACAAATAATAATAAAAGTTAAATCAACCCATTAGTTGTGGAGAAATTGTCAAAAAGTCTTCGTAATAGACTATATTTATTTTGCTGGGTTTTTTTTGCATTATGGTTGGATTGTTCTTAAGGACCTTTTTGCTTACGGAACCTCGAATGTACTTGTTACATTAATCAACGGCAATTGCTCTTTGACGCGTGCGATTATTAATTTTTACTGGCATTCTAGTTTTTTTTGGTTTTTCTTTACCTAAAACGGATGTTATAGATGTCGTTTTTCACTTATAACAAATGTTAAGACATCTGGTTTAATGTCAGGTATTAAATTAAATCAAATGTTTAGATTATTTTATTGACATTTTAGGATAGCGATAACCTAGGAAGCAATTCATTGTATATCAGATAAACTTTTTTTTATCAAAATTATCTCATGTTTAAAATTTGGGCCTCCCCATGGATATCTTTAACATATGTAGCAATACATAGTATTTTCTGATAAATACTGTTCATCAAAACTATCTACCTCTTAACGTTTTAATTTAAAAAAACTAAGTTGTACTTATTCCTTCAAAGTCAGAAACTAAAAGACTTTTTTATTATCGATATCGCGTCCATAGCAATCATGGGCAGGATAATATCGCACTGTAAAGTATTGCATAAGGTGCTGTTAATACATTTTGTTCCACAATTCTTTTCATTTTAACATCTTAAAAAATATTTGGATTTCCATCATTTTGGTCTGAGTACTACTAATTAGGAATTCTGTCCTGAATATGTCGCAAATTAAAACAGGTTTAGCAATAATTGCATATTAAATTGAGGCAAATTTGATCATACATACGCAAATCTGGTATACCGAAGCATAGTCCGCAGGTTCGTCGACAATTCCTCTGAACTCGTCTATCAAACTGGCATCTTCCAAAGTTTGATGCACAACGCCCTAATCTAAATTGATCCCATCTATCAAAACACGCGCCATTATCGACTGCTGTAAAGATAAATAATAACTTAATCATAACTCGAATGTTTTCAATATTTCAATTTGGAAGCGAGAAATAGCTGCTTCAGGGGGTGAAATAACTAGACTTGTCTCCTGATGTTTTTTTTTCAGAACACCCGACCTCACTTCCCTGGTGGACGTTTACGTGTCTAACCTGACTTGTTAGTTTCAAAGGTTTTACATTGCTTCTAGATAGTGATTCGGACATGGATAAGTATGTTTGTTTTTGATTATGAATGAAAGCAGTTGCTAGCACCACAATAAAATGTTCTACTAAGCATTGGCTTCTAGAGTCTTCCCAAGAGTGTTACTGTATACAACTCCGCATGACAAAAACTTTCGAAATAAAATCCCGTAAAACCAATATATAAAGGTTAATTGTGAAAAAGAAAATACCATGCAATAAGGCCAAGGACCATGCAATTTGAAATAATAAAGGGTAAAGTTCCACCCCCACCCCCAAGTCGGGGGTGCCTTAATGACAGTACATGTATAATGACAAATTGCGAATGCCAAACCCTGCTGCGGATACACAGATCCAGGAATCATACTTCTACTCCAAAAGTTTCGTTAAGATATTTCAAAATTTTGTTTTATTCACAACTGCATGAATTACTTTTGCAATAATTTTAATGCAGGGAATTTTTCGCAGTGTACATTGAATAACATTATACGTGTTTTGTTATATTGTTCCTTATATACAGGTGACGGCTTTAGCATGTTTTACTGTATATTGAAATAAAAAGATACAATGTTTTCTAAAAGAATATAGCATAACAAACAAGGCTGATCGGCATCTACAAATCTCATGCTTGTATCATACGCTGCAAACATAAGTTTATTTGAATTGCCTTCGTTTCCTAGCTTAATCGCCCCAGTGTTAATTATCAATTGTTAAAATCATATCCTCCGTGTGAGAAACATGACTGTCGTAAATACAACGGTAATTTTTGGAATTAATATAATATTCTTCATACGGAACTTTGGTTTATTGGACCATACTCTCTATTTGAAATGGGTAAAGGAGTGCTACACCTTCCTTTAAACGGATATAATACATATAGTGATACGGAAGTTTGGTAAATTCGGACATAGCCCGCAACTAACATGGGAAAAGAGGAACTTCACTTACCATTATATAAATACAATATCATACGTACGGAAATTTGGTATATTCGGGCATAGCCCACAAGTCTGTTGACAATTGTTTCTTATTCGTTGGTTAAACTGGCACCTTCCTCTTGCTAAATTTCTTCTACAGCGTCCTGGACGCCACATATCAAAACAATTTACATTATCTACTGCAAAAAGTAAAAGAAAACCAAAGTGCATGTTTAATTTTTCTCTTGTATTTTGCTAAAATTTACCTAAGCAACTAAATATATGGTGCTCATTCTTCCGGAGCATTCGACACCATTTGCCTGGTTGGCTAAAGTTTAACATAATTTGACAGTTTTCAAAGATTTATTTAATGGCTTTTTAGGAATGTAATTAAAACATAGATCGATATGTTTGTAGTTAACTTCCAAATGCTAGCGGTGTGTAAAGGTTGTTCTCAATCTTGTTAATGAACACGGGCGGGTTTAAATAACATATATATAGGTATTCGTTGCGTATCATTGCATAAGTATATTTTGTCGAGTTTTATCTAACCGTTTGACCTATTATTTGAATATTAGATTGGACTAGACGTAAGACTGTGTGATTTAAGTAAGACCAAGCGTTTTATAATCATAAACGGTATCCAGTATTACTATCATCTATCCTCATATATCAACCTTATATAGCTCCTAAATTACACAATGGATATTCAAATAAAAGGTCAAACGACCAAGTCAAATTTGACGCACTATATAATCATTCCAATAATCTTCATGTTGCAAAGGTGTCTCATGACCTTTGACTCGGGCCAAGGTCATATCGGAAAGTTCAAGATCGAAGCAAAACATTTAATCCTTGATGTTGGGGCGGGGGGAGGGGTTGCTTTCATGAGAAGTTAAGATCTGGATCACCTTGTAATTTTAAAGTGACCAGTTTGATCAGCCTTTCCAATAATACCAATAGGAACGTCTGAGCGACCGAATAGATATAAAGCAAATGAGTAAATACCTGGGTGACATATAATTTTAGCCAGGGTAATTTGTCTGATATCGAGACATTACCACATGGAGTGAACTTCAAGAATAAGTAGTGAGGATCTTTTCAGAACACATGCCACACATGTATATGGTTGTCACACCTATCACCACTAGGGTAAAAGTGTCATTTTTACCGTGACATGGAAATAAGAGTACCAAATCTACAGACTCGCGGGATATCAGTCACACAGGTAAATAAGTGTTACACCTACTGTAACACCGGTCAAGGAGTGTCAGAACTACTGTCACACGCTTATTATAAGAGTGTTACAGCTACTATGAAACGGGACAAGGGTGACACATCTTCCATCACACTGGTATATAAGTGCCACACATACAATCAAACGGGTAATAAAGCGTCACACCTACCGTCACAAAGATTAAAAAGTGCCAAAACCTTCCGTCATACGGGTTTCAATCCTGCCATGGAACTAATATATGAATGTCACGCCTACTACAACATGGGTATATAAGTGTCACACCTACCGTCGCATGGGTGAAGGGGTAACAAGCATACCACCACACGGGTATAGGAGTGACAGATTTATCGTTAAACAGAAATCAAACTACCACACCTACGAGCATAGCCAACCATTGGCCTAAGCGCACTGCGAAGGTAAAAAAATCTGCCACTTCAGTTATAGCTGGTTATGTATCCATATAAATGAAATGTTCTTGATTTGGGTGTAAAACCTATTTAATGAATCAATCTAGACCTACCATCACTACAGTTGAAAAGTGACACGCCTACCGTCACACAAGTAAAGTCTTTAACTCTACACAGGTTTTGACGATTTACTACATTACAGAACTATCTGTTACCATAGAAACTATAGCTACTCACTGTTGTTGAAACCACATGCTCCACACGCATGGGGGCAGACATGTTGATCATTAGCCTGAGAACAAGTGGTTGTAGCACATGCAACACTGTCTGGTACACCGCAGTTTATTGCGTGTCCTGGAACATAAAACAGCAAACCATTTATCACCGAATTTTCACAAGAAGTTATTTTTGGTTTCTAAAACAAACAGTTGAAAGAACAGACCTGTTGAACGTTTAACACTAAGTCAGTGTTTACGAAAGTTTATGTAGCGAAATGATTCCGAACTGGCAGTTCATCTCGGCTACTTATAACTTATTTTAAGTTTTTTTTCTAGCCGATAGCCATTACTTTGTGACCTTCAAACCATAAAAAAGCAATCGTGCAGTTGAGGTTTGACTCCTTTTCGTTAGTTAAGCGTTAAATTTTCGACAGGTCTGTACAGCTTGTGCACCACGTTACTAGCCATAATTTTTGACTTTCAAGCCACCAGAAAGCAACCCTGCAATCAGGGTGTGACTCCCTTTCGTTAGTAAAGCGTTAAACTTTCGACAGGTTTGTACGGTTTGTGTAACACGTTCGGGTGTAAACCTAACCCTATAGAGTACATTGATCGGATGCAGGTATAGGTAAACAACATTGACCTGTCCGCTTGTCAGTTCATTTATAATGTGTAGGGAACGCAGGCGTTAATATCGTCTACCACATCATGAGTGATGCTCACTTCATAGAGTAGACATGCACTATGTATGTATTAACTTGAATCATAACACTACCCATTAAGTCGGTTGATCATCCTATATGTATTTGCCGAATAAAAGGTCAAGCGGACAGGTCAATGTTGTTTACCTATATAACACATATATATTTACACCATGATGCATACATAACTGAACATCTGTGACCTGTCTACTTGACCTTTAATTTAAATATCTATTACGAGTAAGTGCATTTATGTATAGGAAACTTTGTTTTTATTTTGTCAAAATAACCAGAGAAACCACTGACCTTCTGAAACTTGGTTGTGAGATCTACGACACGCACTTATTTTATTGCAAATACATATAGCTGAGATTGTGAACGTATAAAATTACTTATTGAAATGTAATAAAACTTACCAGACACCAAAAGTAGCTTTTCTGTCCCAAATATACCTAAAAAATAAGAATAAATCCTTGTTATGAAAAAGCTTCTAACCATACAATCTGTGCTTCATGCGGTATATTTTTATAATTTTTTATAATTATTCATGTAATAGGTCTTACTTTTTTTGTTCTGGCTTGGGCCAATTACCTGTTGGAAACTTTTGAGTTATAAACCTGGATTTTTTCGCTTAGTTTTTTGTGACAAGAGATATATATCGGTTTAATAAAAAAAAATACAAGTACTGTAATGCGCGAGTTTTGTTCAACCTCTCATCTACTTATTCATGTGCGCACTTATGGCGACCTTTTTAAGTGCTATCGTACTTTTTTATAATGTTGCAGATCACTCAAATCATTTTACTGGTGTGGCATGTGCTATTTTTGAATTTTTATGAAATCATACATTCAACAGTATAATTGTCATGTGCTGCTTTTGAATGTATTATTTCATAAAAATTCAAAACTAGCACTTGACAGGGTGCCCCAGTAGAGACCCCAAACAAGGAAAATATCCTTTTACATTTGTGGTCTAAATTGGGTCAAACACAGTGTGGTGAATATCTATGGGTTTTACGGCACAGGCTCTAACTACTATACCAGCACGGCAAAAGATTTGTAAAAAACATTTGTATTAATATATTTACAATTGCCATTGTTTCTCTATGAATGACAAGTATTGAGCAAATGTATACGTATGGCTTAAGTGTTATAGATAATAATTGACGCCAACAGGTAAATACCTTTTTTTCAATTATTTAACCATTATACTGTCTCGAAATGGCGTTAATAGTGCTATAACTTCCATTACCGTGCAAAGAAAACTAGAGCGCGTTATTCAGTTTGCTTAAACATTTCTAGACAGTTCAATCATATTTAAATTTTGCAACTTTTGAAAATCTGATTTTTGTTTTCGAATCCTGAAATTAATTTAAAACACTGTCGTGTGCGACATGCAATAGCAATGCCAATTGCTGGAACAGCTAACCAATTACGTCACGGGTATAGGCGTAAGCAAGAGGTGAGTGACGTCACATTAGCAAATGTAATTATAGTCCTATATAACTTCATTTGGTCTTAAACACAGTTAATACAATCGAACAGCATGAATGTAAATATTTGATAAAAAATTATTAAAACATTATTAAAGTTATATATAAAATACACCGTACAGAAACAAATACTTTAACAGATAAAAACCCCCAAACCATATCCGTAATTCTGGAGGTTCAAATTTTAGTGTGTACCCTGATAAATTGAGTTTCATTTTCTCGACGGTGGTTGTCAAGGCAGAATAAAAAATAAATTTTACAAAAAACGTACAAAGTATTGAGTAATTTGCAATTTTTGGAATTAAAGATTGTAAAATAATATAAGCAATGATATTCTTTTGTTTCGTTATCAATGCACGCAGGAATAACAATGGCTAGTCAAAATTATAAATCAGCGGCTTTGTCGTCATGCAATTTGGACTGACCATTGCTATTCCTTTTTGCATCGATAACGAAAAAAAGTCATTTCTCAACTAATGACTTTATGTAGATACCTAATTTTCGGGTACTAAATTTTAGGCAGACTGAACATAACTGAAATGTTTTGAGTACAGTCTTGCCTGCTTTCAAGGACACTTCTATATTTAAAGTCCAATAAAAAGTTACCCCATTTACTCTGTAGCCTATTTCATGATATTTTTATATACAAGGTACAAGACAACTTGCAGGAAAAAGATAACTTTTAATTTTACTGCTTAACTTACATGGCATTTGAAGACAAGTTTAACTGAAATATTGATTAATCCTGAATTATTACAAAAATACTTACCAACTAAAATTAAAATCAATGTAAGAAGATTATAGCAGGCCATGCTGTCTCTAAACCAGTATCACCAGCTGAAGGTATGCCAGACACTTATTACCTGTTATCAATATACATTTTGAAATGTGTCAATAAATACATAATTGCTTAGTTATTTTTGAGGGTTCAGTTTCTTCACTTTTTTTTGTGGGAGGGGGGGGGTCAATAGTTTTTTTCTGGTAAGGGTCGAGACCTGCCCTGAGAAAATTTCCTGCTGAGTGGTTTGAAGTGTCGGCTTATGGATCAAGTGCTTCTTAACGGCTAGGTTTGAATTCAACTCTGAACTCGAAAAGATCGTCGTGTGAGAAAGTTCAACAGTTGACTTCTCGAAGAAAATCGATGGTAAATTGTTGTTGCAACGTTTAAAGTCCTATCAGTAAATTTTGAGCTGTTTGCTACGAGAGCAAATTTATCAATTTCCTATATAGATAAAAATCTGAGATTATTCTAAGAACAAGTTCATGTATGCGTGAGATGTGCGGGTATTTTTATTGTCTGCTGTATACTAGCGCCCATTCAGGGCGACTTTATAGTGCTAGCTCACAGAGTGAGTACGCAATGCAAACAAGCATCACACTCCCTCAGTCACATTTTCCTGTCGACAGGTTAAATAGGCGATACTCTGTCCTCTTGATACTTAATGCTAGGCGATGAAGCAGTACCTCAAATTAAACTAATATGTATGACCCAGCCGGTTTTGACCCCACCTCCCGCACTACCAGGGTAGCTTAGATGAAAGAGTGCTAGCTCCGTTTGTGGGACGTAGTGGGTTCGAACCCCGGTCGGATCTGGCAAAGATTTGCAAAAAGGAAGTGACTGGGGAGCGAGGCCCATTTTAGATAGCAGTTGGTGGATTAAAAATATTCAAACTATATTCTACTTACAATTTCGATTCTATTGAAAAAATCTGGAACCAGTGGAACATTCGAGCCCTCAACACTCTCTTTCACTTATATCGAGACGTTTCAACCAGGATAGTGAGTCCTATTTAAGATAGCAGTTTCGATTCAAAATATTCGAACTATATTCTACTTACAATTTCGATTCTATTGGAAAAATCTGGAACCAGTAAAATATTCGAGTCCTGATCTGTGTCTTTGTAGTATCAAGTTTACCACACAACTAACAGTCCCTGCGACTCCCGACATATTTATACTCTATATCCATGTCCATATATTTCTTAATCATCGGATAATTATTAGTGTTTTAATCAGGTAATTAAAATTTAACCTTTAATTAACATTTAAATTAATAAAGCCATGCACGATAACAAATGAGAGTGTATATGTATTTTCTCGAGAAAACGCCGTTAACTTAGCTAAACAACATTGACCTGTCCGCTTGACCTTTCATTAGAAATACTCATAAAGGACGATCCAATAAATAGATGGGTAGTGTTAGGATTCGCATTTAATACATAAACCTACGTATTATCTATGTTGTAAACGAAATTAATACCTGTGTAACCTATACAAAAATGCCCTTGTCCTTGTCCATTATAAATATTTAAATTAAAGGTCAAGCGGACAGGTCAAAGTTGTGGACCTACAGTATAACATATTTTAAAATGTGATAAAACCACTTCGTCATTTCAGGCAAATTAAGAAAATAAATGACTGGATGTATACATGTATGTATATAAAAAATTAAAGGAAAATATATATTTTCCACGAAATATTAGGGAAAACAATTAAATAAATTACAAAGAATTAAGTAGAGTTATCATTCAAAAATTTGAAAATATTTTTTTTTCCGGATTTTCCAACAAGATTAATCATCACTTCCTAATTCCCGTGACAAGCAGAAATAAATTATAGGGGCATAATGAATAAGCATTGTTGAGAGTTCATAAATTACTTTCATTCTTATATTTTTTCTAAATACTTGAACTGGACTGGACATGTATTGAGAAAAGAACGGACAGATGACAGCGTTGTTGCCCTTGAGTGGAGTCCTGGGGGTAAAAGGAAAAGAGGTTGCCCTAAAACAACTTGGCGGGGAATGGTTAAGTAGAACTTAAGCAACTTGCAGACTGGAATGCGGCACGTCGTGTAGCCTTAGACCGACCGACATGGCACAGAGAGAATGAGTGAATACTTAAACAATTAATAGATCCCAATCAAATTGTTTTATATTTAAAAGGTTTTGATAATTATAGGTTTGCAATATCCCGGAGCCAACAATTTATTTGTAACCAGCTTAATTCGTTGTACAAAGTTGTTAGTGGGACAAGCTCTACCAAAATGATTTAACTGCAAAACGAATACGCTATAAGTAGGAGAAGCAGTTATATTGCTAGATAGAGTGAAGTGGAGAAATGAGTTGAGTTGAGTAATGGTGTATAACATCCCAGTCAAGAATATTTCACTTATATCGAGACGTCGCCAGCTATAGGCGAAGGTGCAGAAATTTTGCCTGTGCGTTGCGCTGATGGCATTATACAGCAGGGTTCTTTAGCGTGCCAAGCCCACCGTGACACGGGACCTCGTTTATTTTAAGCTCCCATCCGAAAGAACCGTGACTTTCATTTTGTAATGCCGAGCGCTTGGCGAAAGAACAGTCACTACCCACTTTCAAGTCTTGGGTAAGACCCGGCCGGGGTTCGAACCCACGACCTCCCACGTACGGAGCGAGCACTCTACCAACTGAGCTACCGCAGTGGTCTAAAGTGGAGATAAGAGTTTTGCGCCTAAGCCCCAATCAACAATCTTTACTAATATCGAGGCGGTACAGTTCAGAAACTGTGGAGGTAACCGGAGTGCCCGGTACCCTCTGAAACGCATTGTCAAACGTTCTTACACTAGGATTAGTCTCGAGTGGGATTCGAACCCAGACGATGAAAGTCGCTGTGATCCATAAGCGTGCAATGTAAATAGACCACTAAGCCACCGTGACCCCTTTTATCAAATTAAACGTTGATTTGACATAGTTTTTAATTTTGAATCAGCAGGTTTTTGAGATGTTGAATATAAGGTGTAAGCAAACTGCATTGACCTGGTCCATTGACCTTTGATTTAAATATTAGTCGTGAATCAGTGTATTTTTGTAAAAGGAAAATTAGTTACTGTTTTTTTCACATCATGGTGAACACAGATCTGTACGTAGAAGCAATGATCGAGGGCTTAAGAAGTTACGAAAAATTGGATTAAAATTAGAAGCTGTATGCGGAAGTTCGTGTATTGGTATGCATTAACTGCGAATCCTAACACTATAGTGCGTCAAGTTTGATCTGGCCGTTTCAAAAAGAAACATCCATTGTGTGATTTAAGGTACATAAGGTTGGTATATAAGGTTAGATGATAGTAATGTCATGTGCTGATTTTGAGATTTAATTAAAATAATGCATTAAAAATAAGAAGCTGTGATGTGCTTATTTTGAATGCATGGTTTTAATAAAAAAAAAATTTTAAAAAATCAGCACATGACAGTAATACTGGACTTTGGGTGTTTATGGTAATAAAACACTACATGTAAATCACATAGTCTATTAGCCACATCTAATATTCAAATTAAAGGTCAAACGGCCAGGTCAAACTTGACGCATTATACCAATGCGCTGCTTGGATCCCTCTATATGAATATTCTTCAGGAAAGGTCAGACAGACAGGTCAATGTTGTTTGTCTCTACTAAAAAATCTCGGGCATTATGATCTTTGTTGGCATGTGTTTTAGTGTTTATGATCCGTTGTATTGGCAAACACCATTGACCTGTCCGCTTGACCTTTAAATAAAATATTATGGATCAGTACATTTCTGTATAGGGAGCAGAGTTGAGTTGAGTAATGGTGTTTAACGTCCCAGTCAAGATTGTTTCACTTTTATCGAGACGTTGCCAGCTATAGGCGAAGGTGCAGAAATTTTGCCTGTGCGTTGCGCTGATGGCATTATACAGCAGGGTTCTTTAGCGTGCCAAGCCCACCGTGACACGGGACCTTGTTTATTTTAAGTTCCCATCCGAAAGAGCCGTGACTTTCATTTCGTAATGCCGAGTGATTGGCGAAAGAACAGTCACTACCCACTTTCAAGTCTTGGGTCAGACCCGGCCGGGGATTGAACCCACGGCCTTCCACTTACTGAGCGAGCACTCTACCAACTGAGCTACCTGTATAGGGAGCAGAGGTGTTTTATTTCGTCTACATCACGGGTGTACATTACAATGTCACGCACTTACTGTAAACGTATTTAATTTCGCGTGTTTTTATTTTCGCGGTATAGGAACTTTAGACATATCCGCGTAGATAAATTCTCGCGTTTTTGAAATATGCACTATAACACAATATTAAAGCAAAATATAATTTTCGCTTGGTTCTTATTTTCGGGCAAAACAAACGACCACGAAATAAGCGAAAATAAGTACAGCGCCAAAAATAAATACGTATACAGTATATCACTTGTCTAAGGTGTACTAGTTAACAGACTTCAGCGCCATTCACCACCTACATGTAAGTTCAAAACCAACAAAAAAGGGTAGATCCTGGTTTTAATGTCAGAAAGCTTGTCAGTGTTTTTTCTCAAGGCATTCCGATTTCCTCCACATTCATAAACTAACCGCCTCGATATAGGTAATATTCTTTACGGGGTCGTCCAAACCCAACTTGGGGCAGATTAAGATGTTTGTCAGTGTTTTTCTCCATGCACTCCGATTTCCTCCACATTCATAAACTAACCGCCTCGATATAGGTAAAATTTTCTAGACGAGGTCGTTCGAACCCAATTTGGGGCAGATCCTGCTTTTTATGTTAAGTTGTCAGTGTTTTTTCTCTAGGCACTCCGATTTCCTCCACATTCATAAACTAACTGCCTCGATATAGGTAAAATATTCTTGATTGGGTCGTTCGAACCCAACTTGGGGCAGATCCTGGTTTTAATGTTAGGAAGTTTGTCAGTGTTTTTTATCTCAGGCATTCCGATTTCCTCCACATTCATAAACTAACCGCCTCGATATAGGTAAAAAATTATTATCGGGGTCGTTCTAATCCAACTTAGGACATACCCTAGTTTTAATTTAATTCAGTTTATCAGTGCATTTCTACAGGTACTCCGATTTCCTCCATATCCATCAACTAACCGCTTCGATACAGGTAAAATTTATATTCTAGAAGGGCGTGTACACAGCTTTTAATGAATGTGTGTTTTACTATGTATCTTTAAGGAGAAATGTCTCAATTGTGATTTTCAACTGAAAAGTACTTTTTTTTATCCTATAGTCAAATGCACCAAACTACTGACAAATGCATATCAAATTAACTCAAAATGCATTATGTTTTATGAAGAAGCAAAATTAGTGATCCCCTGCCAATAGGTACTTCTTTGTGATCTACACTTCTTAAAGGGTCATAACTCCCAGAAAAATGAACAAACTAACTAGATATAATTATATGCGTATCTCCTACCAACGTTGATACTTTGAACCAATTTTCGTAATATAGAGCTGCATAGTTTTTGATAATTACTCCGAAGAAAAATTGACGGATCGCCGGCCATGCCCACAAGACCTGCATGCTTGAAACACACAGAAAATGAAAACTGGCCCTAAATTGTGCCCTTTAATGACGTCACCGACACTAGTACCGTACCAATGCTTTGGTACCGTGATGGCGGCCAGTGTCGGAACATAAGAGCTATGGCCGGCGATACGTTAACTGGCTGGACGGAATGACGGAAGTTCCAATTTATATTCTCCCTCCTTCTTCAAGAGGCGGGAGATAATAATAGAAAAAAACAATAATAATAGAAAAAACAACAGTCAGCAAGGTAAAATATTTATTTCATATAAATTAAACAAACTCAGACAAAACGAAAATGAAAAGTTTGAAGCAAATTCCTTTTTTGGATAAAAAATTAAAATCGGAAAAGTTTAAAAAGAACTCCTTTTTTTGATTAAAAAAATCAAAACCGGAAAAGTACAACAAGAGGCCCATGGGCCTTAACGCTCACCTGAGGCTAAGTACATATCTCATGCAGAGGTTCAATGGTCAATAACATTTATTAAAGAGAACTCCTAATTTTCAGCAGTAAGGCAGAATTAAATGCAAGGATTTTTGCAAATTAATCATGCCTTGTCCCGAGATTGCTACATATATGTATAATATATTAATATATATATTATTATAAACAGCTGAAAAAGTAAAAACATAAGTATGAAACTATGACCTTCATCTATATATCAAAATGATTGTAAGGCCATTACCTACAATATTCGAATATACATGCCTATATAAAAAGTTAATAGTTTTCAAGATAATTAACCATTTCCGTATCCTTTTCCATCTGTGACTTTGACCTTTGAATCCATGACCTTAATCTATATATCAAAATGATCGTTAAATCAATTCCTACAACACTGTATTATATATGTCTATACAAAAAGCTTATAGGTTTTAAGATAATTAACCATTTCAGTATTCTTTCGCATCTGTGACCTTGACCTTTGAACCCATGACATTAAACTATATATCAAAATGATCGTTAAATCAAAACCTACAATATTCAAATATACATGTCTATACAAAAAGGTAATAGTTTTCGAGATAATTAACCATTTTGGTACACTTTCGCATCTGTGACCTTGACCTTTGAACCCATGACCTTAATCTATATATAAAAATGATCGTTAAATCAATTCCTACAATATTGTGATATACATGTCTATACAAAAAACTTTTAGTTTTTTAGATAATTAACCATTTCAGTATTCTTTCGCATCTGTACATGTGACCTTGACCTTTGAACCCATGACATTATTCTATATATCAAAATGATCGTTAAATCAAAACCTACAATGTTCGAATATACATGTCTATACAAAAAGTTAAAAGTTTTCGAGATAATTAACCATTTATGTATTGATTTGCCTCTGTGACCTTGACCTTTGAACCCATGACCTTAATCTACATATCAAAATGATCGTTAAATCAATTCCTACAATATTGTAATATACATGTCTATACAAAAAGCTTATAGGTTTTTAGATAATTAACCATTTCAGTATTCTTTCGCATCTGTGACCTTGACCTTTGAACCCATGACCTTTATCTATATATCAAAATGATCGTTAAATCAATTCCTTCAATATTGTAATATACATGTCTATACAAAAAGTTTATAGTTTTTGAGATAATTAACCATTTTGGTACACTTTCGCATCTGTGAGATTGACCTTTGAACCCATGACCTTAATCTATATATCAAAATGATCGTTAAATCAATTCCTACAATATTGTAATATACATGTCTATACAAAAAGCTTATAGGTTTTTAGATAATTAACCATTTCAGTATTCTTTCGCATCTGTGACCTTGACCTTTGAACCCATGACCTTTATCTATATATCAAAATGATCGTTAAATCAATTCCTTCAATATTGTAATATACATGTCTATACAAAAAGTTTATAGTTTTCAAGATAATTAACCATTTCGGTATTGTTTTGCATCTGTGACCTTGACCTTTGAACCCATTACCTTTATTAATATATCAAAATGACCATTGTGCCATTACCTACAATATTCTAATATATATGCCTGTACAAAAAGTTAATAGTTTTGCAGATAATCAACTATAACGGAAATAGTTGTGCATCCTTGACCTTTGAACTCATGACCTTGATCTATGTATCAAAATGATCGTCATGTCAATACCTACAATTAACTGAAAATCCCATGCCATTATCACCTGAAATGTTTAAAAATAGCATTTTTTATCAAAGGTCAAAAACAGGGACATGACCTTGACCTTTGACCTTGACATCTTTTGGAAGAAAATAGCAAGTCAAGATCAACAGTGAAAACTCTATCCAATTATCTTCAGCCGTTATTGAGTTATAACAATAAATGTCTCATTTTCAAAATTACATAATTTTACGCAAAAAACGCGTAACCTATTTTTCGTTCAATTTTCATGAAAAACATAATTTTAATGTTCCCAGGTATGCTGAATCTAAATATCTAATCAAAATTTGCCTGCACCTTTTGGTTTCAGAAAAGATTTGTTTGTGTTTTTGCTATTTTTAGTAATGGCGGCCATTTTGTTGGGCGTGACCAAACCCTGAACACAATTTTTAAAGGCTGTTACCCAGGCATGATAATCGCCAAGTTCTATCAAATTTGCCCCAGTAGTTTTGGAGAAGAAGATTAAAATGTAAAGTTTACACACGACGGACGACGCACGACGGACGACGGACGGTGATATATTGCAATAGCTCATCTGAGCCTTTGGCCTCTGCCTGTTTCCATTTTCATTATATACAAGGTTTATCCTAATAAATTTTTGACAAAATTTAGATAATCTTTCATATTTTTTTGTAATTTTTATAGTACCAGAATTAAGCTCAGGAAAGTCTAAATGTTTGATTGTAAAACGGATATATAAAATAATATTGAAGAAAAAAAACTCAGAAAATTTATCAAAACTGGAAAGATTATGTTCTAATAAAACATGTGGAGTTTGAAGTATATTAATATTATATGAAGCAAGACATTTTGGTTTGAATCACAACATAAACTCAAAACAGTTTTTACCTCATTGAAAAAATTATCAATTATAAATCATATTACGACACATTAGAGTCACACGACATTAACCAGTCAGTTTGTCCTTTAATTTTAATATAATTTGCCTGTGCGTTGCGCTTGTGCCATTATACAACAGGGTTCTTTATCGCGCCAAGCCTATCGTGACACGGGACCTCGTTTATTTTAATTTTCCATCCGAAAGAATCGTGACTTTCATTTTGTTATACCGAGTTCTTGGCGAAAGAACATACACTACCGTCTTTCAAGTCTTGGGTCAGACCCGGACAGGGTTCGGACAGGGTTCGAACTCACGACATCCCACATACGAAGCGAGAGCTCTACCAACTGTTCTACCGCAGTGGTGTCTTATATTTATTATGAACTATTGTGTTGGTGTTTAGGGAGGACAGTGAAGTGTCTATTTCATTTACATCATGGAAAACTTTTATTTCAAACACACAACGTTATTTCTTTATTGATTTTGAGCGAGGTAGATATGAACATTCAGGGGCGTAGATAGGAACAAATTATAACCGAGGCAAAAATTAAAAGCTTCGAAAGCGCTTCAAACCAAGGAGCTCCCCCGAAAAACAAATAAAACAACTTAGTAACTCAAGTTTCATTCAAGATTTTCATTGCGTCAGTCGTCGAAAAGACAGCAGTTTATTAACAGTGACTAACGTACAAAATGTGGTGGTACCTTTGAAATGAAAAATACGAAATAGTCTGGAAAATTCAAAACTAATTCTTCAATGTGACACCAAAACTCCTTTTACAACAAGCACAGGATGAAATACCATCTATAAGCCACCTATAAGCCATGCTTATAGGAGCTTATAGATTGGCTTATAGGAGCTTATAGGTGGTTTATATGTGGCTTATAGGACCTCCATCTATAAGCCACCTATAAGCCATCTATAAGCCTGGCTTATTGGCACTCAAAATATAAGCCACCTATAAGCCATGCTTATAGGTGGCTTATAGACTGTTTCTATTTCTAAATAAAACATCGCCGTGTACTTACATTATGGAAGTCTTATTTATATTTATTTATTTATTTATTTATTTATTCATTTATTCAGTTTGTATATATGACAAAAAATCATAGGAGAAAATGCGCACTTTAAAATATAATCACCGGCAGTAAATTTTTTATGATTGTTAGTCATCAATTTATTTATTTATTTATTTATTTATTTATTTATTTATTTATTTATTTATTTATTTAGTTTGTATATATGACATAAAGGCACTTTAACATACATTTACCGGCAATAAAATTTCATCATTGTTAGTTTTCAATTTATTTATTTATTTATTTATTTATTTATTTATTTATTTATTTATTTATTTATTTATTTATTTATTTATTTATTTATTTAATCAGTTTGTATATATGAGAAAAAATCATATGAGAAAATACGCATTTTCAAATTAAATGACCGGCAGTAAAATTTTTATGATTGTTAGTTTTCAATTTATTTATTTATTATTTATTTATTTATTTATTTATTTATTTATTTATTTATTTACTTTTATCCAATTTGTATAAATGACAAAAAGGCACTTTAACTTATATTTACTGGCAATAAAATTTCATCATTGTTAGTTTTCAACTTATTTATTTATTTATTTATTTATTTATTATTATATTTTTATTTATAACCTCTAACCTGCTCAACATATTTTTTCAAGCTCCAAATTGACTATTTTTACAGCTTCTTATAAACGTGATAGTTTCGACTATTCATCAGTTACATATTCATGTCCATAGGTAATAAACACATCCCGGTCACTAATTAATGACCATCGGTACACCTTATCAACACCTTACCTACAAAATTGATAACAGAAGCAAATTCAAACTCATTTAACCAGACGATAGCATATTCCACGTGAAAAATTACCTGTATGATGTTAATCTAATTAACTTTAATTAATTTGGATGGACCGGAATCTAATGATGTCATCTTAGTGAATAGTAATGTTAGGGAGTATTAAGTACTATTAACAAATTGTCATTCATGTGTAAATAAACGAATAAATAAATATTTATTATTAAAACTTTAATAAATATCTAAAATATGAGAGAGAGAGAGAGAGAGAGGAGAGAGAGGGGGGGGAGAAAGAGAGAGGATATTAACCTAATAATCTGAGTATTTAAATAAATTAAAAAATAAATAAATAAATAAATAAATAAATAAAAATCACAAATTCATCTGATAAAACTGGTAGATCTTTGAACTATCGTCTCCATGTTAAAATTTCTGGATCCAGTAAAATAATTTGTGTTCCCTGATACTATAAACCTGCATGATTTTATAATCGTAGAAGATATCCATGATCATTATGAAACTTTTAAACGGTGTTTAATATGAAAATGTATTAATGCATTTTACAACTTCGTGATCGGCCGCTCAAAAACAATAATTTTATTTTCATGCCGCATGATATGATAGCAATATGATAACAATATGATATTGTAGTCGGCTCGGTCAGCGATATCTAACACGGTATTATAATTATGTCTCATTTTTATGTGGAGTGATTTTATATTATTTGAATATTTTATCTAGGATCAAGAACGAGGAAAGACAAAATTAATATTTACATTACAGACCTGCCAAAAGTTTAACACTGGGCTGGCGGATTAGTGCCGAATCAGCAGCTCATCTCAGACTCTGTAGTAAGTTATATCTACTGCAGCCACCATATCTCTCGACAGCCTTTTAGTCACTAGCAATCTCTATCTCCGTCACTCGGTAGCCGAGATTTTGACACCTATTCGTTACCTCAGTGTTAAACTTTCGAGAGGTCTGTACTGTAGCTTAGTACAGACTGTCAGCTATGTCACAGTTCTTTTTTTGGTACTGTCTTAAATTTTGGTTATTAATTGAACAGAAGTAGAAAATTCCCATGCTATTTTTATCTTTTTTTTCTTAATTATTAAATTCTATCTAACTTTGCCTTGCCACATCATTCAGTGGCATCTGCTTGCTTTGATAATATACAAAATCACATGAAAGTACAAATGAATTTATTACTTTTTTATACATTACAATCACCTTTACACAAACACATATCATACACTTTGTCAACCCCATTGACTTTCCTCATGATTTTTGTAACTAGTAAAAAATGTTTAATATCTTAAGAAGTGAAGTTTGTATTACTTCACCAGAATGCCTTGTTTGTGTTATAGACAAAAAATAAAAGTTATTGATAAAATCCAATCATGGAAGCACATAATAGTATCACAATACTTACCTCCAACTGTAGAGGTCTAAAGGATTATGAAAAACGTAGGGATGTGTTGAACTTCCTAAGGTCAAAATCATATAACATATACTGTTTACAAGAAACTCATTTGGTAGACAATTTACATTGGGTAATAAGATCAGAATGGGGTGGAGAAATTATTTTAAATTCAGTTACATCAAACTCAAGAGGGGTAGGCATTTTGTTTAATAATAATTTTGAGTATAATATACACCAAATTAAAAAAGATAATAATGGGAATTATATAGCAGTTGACCTGACTATTGAAAAGATGAGAGTAACATTGATAAATATATATGCTCCAAATGAGGATAACCCACAATTTTTTTCAAATATAGCAAAAATTCTCCAAGATTTTGAAAATGAATATTGCATCATAAATGGTGATTTTAATTTAGTTCAGAATCAAGAACTGGATACCTTTGGTTACCTCCATTACAATAATCCAAAAGCAAGAGATGTTGTAATAAATATGAAAGATGAATTTAATCTCATAGACCCTTTTAGAGAACTATATCCAGATGATAGAAAATATACTTGGCGAAAAAAACACCCATTAAAACAAAGTAGACTTGATTTTTTCCTTGTGTCAGAAAATTTTTTGTCCAAGGTTGTAGATGTCAAAATCAATCCTAGTTATAGGTCTGACCATTCTTCTGTTTGTTTATCATTAAAACTAAATGAATTTGTTAAAGGTAGAGGCCTCTGGAAGTTCAACAATTCCCTACTAACAGATAAAAACTATATTGATATAGTGAAAAAGTGTATTAAAGATGTAAAAATACAATATGTAGTGCCTGTTTATAACATAGAAAAAATTAATGAAATAAGCAATGATGATATTCAATTTACCATTACAGATCAACAATTTTTAGAAACTGCTTTGCTTGAAATTAGGGGAAAAACCATATCATACTCCTCTTACCGTAAAAAAATGTCCATTCAAAAAGAGAAACAGATAATTGATGAAATTACTAGACTAGAAAGTAACTGTTTTTCTAACATTAATGAAATTAATAATAAAAAGAAAGATTTAGAGGAATTAAGAAAAGAAAAAATGAAAGGGTCTCTGTTAAGGTCTAAAGCAAGGTGGGTAGAGGAAGGTGAAAAACCAACAAAGTATTTTTGTAGTTTAGAATCCAGAAATTTTGTTAGTAAAATAATCCCAAAAGTTGTAAAAGATGATAACTCTATAATTACTGATCAAAAGGAAATCCTAGCAGAAACTAAACAATATTACTTCAATCTTTATAACAGAGATAATGAGGAGTATGATATGGATCTCAAGAGTAAACTTAAAGATATTAAACACATAAGTATTTTAACTGAAGAACAAAAGCAGAGTTTGGAGGGAGAATTAACAAACACAGAAATTCATACTTTTTTACGAAAAATGAAAAATTTGAAAAGTCCTGGATCAGATGGTTTTACATCTGAATTTTTTAAATTTTTTTATAACGACTTAGTAAGCTTTTTAAGACGTTCGCTAAATGAAGGATTTCATACCGGAAAATTGTCAATTACACAACGTCAGGGTATTATAACTTGTTTACCGAAAGGGGACAAACCAAAGCAGTTTCTAAAAAACTGGCGACCAATATCATTGTTGAATGTTGTATATAAAATAGCATCTGGCTGCATAGCTGAAAGATTGAAAAAGGTATTACCGTTTATTATTTCAGAAGATCAGACAGGATTTATCAGCGGTAGATATATAGGTGAAAACACTAGACTAATTTATGACTTAATGCAATATACAGAGGAAAAAAATATACCAGGACTACTTTTAATGATTGATTTTGAAAAGGCATTTGATTCAGTGTCCTGGGATTATATTGATAAAGTGCTTGATTTTTTCAATTTTGGTGAATCTTTTATAAAATGGATTAAAATATTTCGACAAGATATTAAGTCAGCAGTCCTACAAAATGGAATTGTTTCTGAATTTTTTAGTATAACAAGAGGTTGTCGTCAAGGGGACCCTATTTCACCTTACATATTCTTAATGTGTGCTGAGATTCTGTCTGTTCTTCTGAAAAATAATAAAAATATCAAAGGTATTAAAATTGGTGATGAAGAATTTAAACTGTCACTTTTTGCGGACGACACTACTGTCATACTGGATGGAGCAGAGTCATCATTACAAGAAACTTTACATGTTTTAGATGACTTTGCCTTGCTCTCCGGTCTAAAAATTAATAATAATAAAACTAGAGCAGTGTGGATTGGATGTAATAAATATAATGGCGAAACCTTTAATCATCGTTTTAAATTAGATTGGAACCAAGGTCCATTTACATTGCTTGGAATAAATTTTTCTGTTGATTTGGACAGAATGATAAAAATAAATTATGATAATAAAATACAAGAAATAGAAAAAAGCTTAAAACAGTGGTCAAAAAGAATTTTAACTCCTTTAGGTAGAATAACCATTTTGAAAACACTGATAATTTCCAAACTAAACCATTTATTTATTGCTATTCCAAATCCACCACTGGAAATAATAACAAAACTGAACAAAATGTTTTTTAACTTTATTTGGCAACATAAAAATGATCGCATAAAAAGAGAGTTAATGTCACAGAGCTATGAAAAAGGAGGCTTAAAAATGATAGACATCAAACATTTTATAGCATCACTCAAAATAACATGGATTAGAAGACTACTTCAAATTGAATCCAAATACAGAAAATTATTTGAGATTTCATATTCTAAAATTGATAATTTCTTAAAGTATGGAAATGATTATTTTAATAAAATAAAACAAAATAATCCTAATAATTGTTTTTGGAATAATGTTTTTGATGCCTGGAATTTCTTGTCTATGAGACAAAAACCTGAAAATATAAATGATGTTAAAGATGTAAGTATCTGGTACAATAAAGATATCTGTATAAATAAAAGTCCAGTATTCTACAAGTCTTGGTCTGACTGTGGCATATATTTCATAAAAGATTTACTTAATGAAGATGGAAATATAATTTCATATAGAGAATTTAATAGAAGATATGCTGCTGTCAGGTCAAACTTTGTTGAATATAATGGTATAAAGTCCACCATTGAATCATATATTAAAAGTTTAAATATACAAAACCAACCAGTTAATTTATTACAAATTGATATGCCATATTTTTTCAGAATAGTTTTTAAAAGTAAAAAAGGAAGTAAGGACTTTTACAATGTATTTAATAATAACAACACAATTGTCAAAAGTCAAGAAAAATGGAAATCCATTCTAGACCTTGATATTGACTGGAAATCACTATATAATATCCCCTTTAAAACTTGTAAAAATACCAAATTACAATGGTTTCAATACAGGATAAACCAACGAATAATTTCTACAAATGATTTTTTATTCAAAATTAAACTAAGGGATAATAATCTCTGTACATTCTGTAACAATACAGCTGAAAAAATAGAACATCTGTTTTGGTATTGTGAGATAGTTAATAACTTTTGGATGGAAGTAGAGGATTTTATATATAAAAAAATAAATCGCTACATCAATATCTATAGGGAAAGTGCTATCTTTGGACTTATAGACCAAAAACAGAAATATAAACCTCAAAATTTTCTATTTTTAACTACCAGACTTTACATATATAAGTGTAGAATTGATAAAAAACTGCCAAATTTAAGTACATGGAAAATGAGTCTTAAATATCAGATTAATATTGAAAAAATCATTGCAATAAAAAATAATCTTTATGCCAAATTTCTGGAATTTTGGGACCCATGGATCAATATCTTTGACGAATGATATACTTTCTTCATCTGATGTGACTGTGGTGTTAGTACTGCAGAAGGGGTAGTAGAAATAAATCACCAACATTTATAGTGTATAAAATGTTTCCTGATGCTTAGAACTATACTTTTATCATGAAAATGTATAATATATACTGTTTGTATCTGAATTATATATACTGTTTGTATCTGAATCTCATAGGGGTTGACACACACACACACACACACACACACACACACACACACACACACACACTTGCATATAAACAAAAACCCATACAAAACTGAAAAGAATATACAAGTACAATACCAAAGGAAATATAATAGATAAAATGTTGGAAATATTTGAAACAAAAATATATATTTGTCATTTACTTAGGTGCTTGATGGTGTGGTATATATATATATATATATATAGATGTGTTGTATTTGTAAACTTGTCCTTTTGTTACCCGGCAAGTGAACCCAGTGGCCCCAACCCTGGCACTTGACCATCCCTATTTAATGTCTGGGACAATAAAAACATGAATTACAAAAAAAAAAAAAAAAAAAAAAAAAAAAAAAAAAAAAAAAATATTTACATCTCCATCGCACTCTTAATAAAATAGGACAGTTAGGTACCATATTCGCGCAAAAGGACTGAGAGTTTCTGTTTAAAAACCTTTAATGAAAGAGTGATATCCTTGCGCAAAAATGACACTAAAATGGTGCAAATGGATTTCACTACTACCAATTTACATTTGTTTCCATTGCAGAAACAAGACAAATTTCAAAAGCATAATATCTTTCAATTACATGACCAGAAACTACCTGCATACAAATATTTCCTCACAAATGAAATGAATAATTAACCAACTTAGAGTGAGTTGAGTTGAATAATGATGTTAAACGTACCAGTCAAGAATATTTCACTTATATTGAGACATCGCCAGCTACAGGCGAATGTGCATAAATTTTGCCTGTGCGTTGCGCTGATGGCTGCTATACAGCCAAGCTACCGTGAGACGGGACCTCGTTTTTTTTAGTTCCCATCCGAAAAAGCTGTGACTTTCATTTCGCAATGCCGAGTGCTTGACGAAAGAACAATCATTACCCACTTTCACGTTTTGGGTCAGATCCGGTCGGGGTTCATACCCACGACCTCCCATTTAGGCGAGCAGTCTACAAACTGAGCAACCGCAACGAACTTAGAAGCAATAAAGTTATATGATTGATGTTGTGATTAAAAAAACAAAACAAAAACCCAACTTTTATTTCGATCGGCATTTATTTAAAGTAAATTATTGTTATAAATTTTAACGATTAGTACAAGTTACGGCCGAAGATTATATGTTGCACCTTGCACCCAGTGGACGGTTTACTGACTATACAGGAGTGCGAGATAACCCTCCTAATTTACCGAACGGAAAATTTATAATGTGTTTGCTTGCCGAAAAATGGTTGTTTTCTCCATGTACTCCTGTTTTCTCCACAATCCTAGAATCTGGATCTCACCAGCTTGGTTCGTATTTTGTTCGGGCAAGTCCTAGTGCGAGAAAATTCGTTTGTCGAATGAATGTTGGTTCTTTTCTCAGTGTACTTCCGTTTCCCCCGCCTCTTGTTGAACTTGACGTCTAGATACAAAGACTACACATTTGTTTCAAGTTACAAACTTACAAAAAAAATGAATTAGGCGTAAAGCATCGTTGCTTTAAAGAATTTTATACTATGCAGGTGCGGATCCAGAGTCTTGGTGAATGGGGTGGGGGGGCACAAGAATGCGCCAAAGGCGCGACCTTCTAGGGGGGTCTGGCGTCATGCTCCTCCAGAAAAAAAAATCGCTTTTTTCAGTACAAATAGTGCAATTCCCTGCATCTCGAACACTGTCGAGCGTCCGTTTTACTTCGTATTCAAAGTAGATCTAAACCAGTCTAGCTTTTTTTTAAATTTTACTATTGACGCAGGTGGCTATGAGTGTCGGTGAGTTCATAATACTAGTATCTTTATCGATATATGTCTATCAACTGTACTGTCGAAATTTGCCGCCGTCGGTAACTTGTATTGTCGGTCTTTTTATTTGTCGAGGTGTAGTTGTGCACCGCAGATCCAGACCGACATTTTTTTAAGATATATTAAAGAAGTTCGTTCGACCTTTGGAAATTGTAGATCGATACGTCGATCCTTTTGAGGGATACCAGTGTGTTGATTTAATTTAGTCGATAAATGGATGAACGTGGTCTGGGTGATCCAGTTGAGTTAAGGAAAGTCTTTCTGTTTGAATCCCGGTCCTGAGTTTGATTGATCATTAGGTGATGGGGTTTAACTTCAAAGTCAACAATATTTCACTTATATCAAGGCACCACCAGCTATAGGTGTGGGTGCAGAAATATTTACCTGTGCTTTGCCGTGATGGCATTATGCAGTGAGGGTTCTTTATCGTGCCACGCCTACCGTGACAAAGGGTCTCGGTTTTTAAAGTTTGTCCGAAAGAGCCGCATCCATTTTTTAATGCCGAGCAAAATTTGGGTCAGACCTGACTAGAAACCAAACCCTTGACCTCCTTGACAAGCACTTTACCAACTGACCTGCCTGCTACATATACCGAAGGAGTAGGTCTCCTACTACCACACCCCCCCCCCTTTCCACACTTGTTTAAAATTAACTGTATGATATCCATCTTTTATTATATTACATTTTGTATTAGTTTTAAAATGACTAGTTAGTCGGTTTTATCATTATATAATGCGCATTAAAGGTGCAACAGACAAGAATCTTGTCACTAGAAAAAAACATTGATTATTTCAGACTGATTTGTTTCGTAAAGCCGATAGTCGGACGAATATGTCATGTGCTACTTTTGAATTTTTATGAAATAATATAACTCAAAAGTAGCACATGACAATTAATTGTCATGTGCTACTTTTGAATTATATTATTTCATAAAAATTCAAAAGTAGCACATGACAAATAGAATAAAAAGTCAAATGAGACAGATTTTTCCCCCATTAAAACCAATTTAAAATAAAATGTACAAAAATTTGTACTTTTATATGGAGATAGAACATCGTGCTGTAAAAATATACAAAAAAGATGCTATAAAATTAGTTCTCTCTCTCTCTCTCTCTCTCTCTCTCTCTCTCTCTCTCTCTCTCTCTCTCTCTCTCTCTCTCTCTCTCTCTCTCTCTCTCTGACCATGTCCCTTGGTTTAAAAAGGTAAATTAGATGAATTCACTCTTCGTAGAAGTCTCTTAATTAGTATGACTAATTAACGTTATCTTCTGATACTAACTGGTTTCTTTCGCGACTCAGCGATCAGGTAAATAACATCATCACCTAAGACTGGTCAGTACTACCTGGATTTTTTCATGCTTCAGCGAACTGGTAAAATACATCATCACCTGATTGCAATTTCCTACCTGCGTACACGAATTAATTAATCAGTACCACTCATTAACTGGTCATTACGCTAGTTGATTGGCAATTAGCTGTTAAGAGAGAGGGCAAAAGTCGGGGCAACTGGGGGGGGCGGCACGGGCCCTGTGCCCCCCCCCCCCCCGCTGGATCCGCTACTGCAATAAGTATATGCATAACGTCGATTAAAAAGATTTTTATTTATGATAATAGAATATATACCGTATTTTCAAATATTTATAAAAAAGTAAGATAGAATAAAATATCACATAAACTAAGTGTCATACCATATGCGTTTTCTATACACAGATTTGGGGTAATAAGGCGGGTTCAAGTACCGGGGTGCTAAGTAATTACAAATATGAAATATCGACAAAATAAGAATATAGATGTAATATGCTTAAAGAGATCTTCAGAATGACACCTCAAATTTATGAATATCTTGAAAATTAACTAAATTAATCAGATTTCAAAAATGCCGGACTTAAGTTATAAATACATTCTGTTGTTCGGTATGTTGAAAAAAGTGTTCTCTAGAAACATATCAAACAGTATAAGGTATTTCCGCAGGTACATAGTATAATTAGTATTTATTGGCATAAAGCAACACATTAATGTGTAATACTCTCTCTCTCCCCAGTCTCTCTCTCTCTCTCTCTCTCTCGTTAAGAATTTTATAATTTGTTACATAATGAAATTATTTATATAACTTTCTCTCATGCGGTTTAAAAATACATCACTTCTTCTTTCTCTCATAAAACAATTTCATGTGAAATCTCAAACCTTCGGGTTTTTTTTTTTTATTTTCTATGATATAAGGATAGATTATTACAAAATAATACCGAAACTTGTTTTTTCTATCTTTTAACTTGTACTATATTTAAGTTTCTTTTGAAGATTATCCGTGTATCCATCAATAAAGAAAACAAGTACCGGTATTACAATAAAAAACTATATTATAATGGACAATTTTTAATAAAATTTATTTAAAACTATACAGCTACAGTTTTGATCTTAAGCATTATTGAATTTATAAATAATATATATTAACCAAAAAAAGAAATGTGCCTTAATTAAGATTCTACATCTGATCGATGATTGATCTTCATAATTTATCTCTGCCAGCCAGATAAATAAGTATATTACAGGTGAGATTTGACTTCCTGTCTTCTTTTGGTATCTTGGGTCAGTAACCCTAAAAATTATTTTTCTAATGAAAGACAAACTATAATAATAATAATAATAATAATAATAATAATAACAATAATAATAATAATAATATTTAAATAAATAATAAATATGTAAAAAAATGACTAAAATCAGATATATTTATTATTTATAGTTTATGAACATCTAAAAGTTTTAGAGCTAGTCACGTGATCACATCTTAAATAACTGGGTACTGATATACATTTAAATAAGAGTAATGAGTTCATGTCCTCCGTGGCCTAATGGATAAGGATGTAGATTGAGAATCAGACTGTAGTCAGGAGAACCAAGGATCGCGAGTTCAAGTCCCGCTGGGGCAAAATTGTGTAAGTAGAGTGATAGTAATATATGTGATTTCAGGAAAAATGACATCAAATAAAATAAATATATGAATAAAAAGATAAACAAACAAAATAAAAAGCATAAAAAATTAACAGAATAAAATTTTTAATTTCAATTAAATAATTTTATTATTAAATTAAAAAGTAATAAAATTAATGAAATAAAATAATTTATAACAATAAAATAAATATTTTTTAATTTAAAAGTTAATTAGGAAAATAATATTTATTTTTAATATATTCATATTATTTTAAAGTTAAAAATAATATATATTGAATTTTGTTTTCTGTATTGACCCTTAAAGATCTTAAAACCAAATTAAAGATCCTTAAAATTTACTTCTACTGAAAGAAGGCTTATAGGTGGTTTATAGATGGCTTATAGATGGCTTATATTTTGAGTGCCAATAAGCCATCTATAAGCCGGCTTATAGATGGCTTATAGGTCATCTATAAGCGGCTTATAGATGGCTTATAGGTGGCTTATAGCCTTCTATAAGCCCTCTATAAGCCCCCTATAAGCCACCTATAAGCTGGCTTATAGACAGTTTTTCATCTTGTGAAGTGAGTAACTCTTTGGTACCTTTAACATAATAATTTCATATTTTAAGTATAAATTATTTTTATCCTTTTCTATTTTTTTCGTGTTTCTGTGAAAAAAATATCATACGACTGATTTTTACCGAGGCAGTTGCCTCATAGTAAGCTACGTCCCTGACATTTGTTCACCCGCAATAAGTTATTTTCCCGAGGTCGAAACTATATGGATATGTGACTTGTTATTTGTTAAGGGTGAAAAAAATGTTCATATCCCCCTCGCTCAAAAGCAATAAATTGTTTATTATACCGAAATGAAAGTAACCGTGATAATAAAAAATTGTTTTTATCAACGTTCATCTCTCTCTCTCTCTCTTCTCCTAGTGATCTCTCTCTTTTTTCTCTTAGTGATTCTGACATGGATTAGTAAGTTTGTTTTAAATTAAAATATATCATTTATATTGAAATTTTTATATTTAAAAAAAAACTAGTTTATTTGGTTTACTTAAAAAATCATTGAAAATATGTTATATTTCTAGCCTTTATGTTTTAAAATCGAAAAATGCATGATAGTCTGGTGGAAAAAAATGAAATTTTACAATAGGGGGACATGAGTGTTCAAAGCTGGCAACATAGCTGTCTTATATCATCATAGGTTAGGGGTCAAGAATCAACCTGTTGCCAAGCTGATCGACCCTTGGTTTAGTAGATAAAAGGTCAAAGGTCAGATAGTGGTTTTTTTCCCCAAAAATTAATCTTTATTAGTTTATAGCTGTCCAAATATATACTTTCTAAGATTTAAATAAATCAAATAAATCTCTTCTCATGCAATCATAGCATTTCGTGTATTTTAACATTGACTTGGAAGCTAATTGAGACTGTTTAGGCTAAAATTTAAATATTTCAATGTTATTTTTCAAAATTCTGACACAAGCTTCAAGATAGAATAAAATAAAAGTATACATTCAACATCAAAGCATGAATCAAAATGCTAAAATATAATTCTTTTGCAAATACATGACTGTGATTAAAACAAATATATTGTTTAAATCCAGCTAATAATTTGAAATTGATTAAAAGTTTGAAATCAAAGTACTGCAAGTACTGTAATCGGCAAGGCATAGTCACGAGAATCTCTGAAATCTATCAGTCACATCTAACGATTTCTTTTCATTCATCAATATCACTATCTGTGGCATTATCATTCAAAGGGTTCAACCAATCAACGGTTCAACGGTCCCATTGCAAGTGCATGCAGCCACCCACTTTAAATTGTATGCCCTACATGTACATTTTGTAGTGCAACATGATTTATATTTACATTTCAGCAATGCATGACATGATTTTGGTAATGGTTATTTTCTCATTAAATACCCCTACTGTAGCTCGATTGGTATAGCGCTCACTCCCCGTATGTGGTGAGTCCTGGGTTCGAGCCCTAGTTGGGTCTGACCAAGACTTAAAATAAGGTAGTGACTGTTCTTGTGCTAAACACTCGGTATTTAGTAACGAAAGTCACGAAATCCTTTGAGAGAGATATTAAAATCCGATACCCCGTGCCAAGGCGGGTGTAACATGTTAAGGAACTTTTCCTGCACATTTCCCTAAGTTCACTGCAAAGGTCAAAATTTCTGCCACTGGTGACGTCTTGATATGACTGAAATACGTAAAAGCCCGTAAAACCCCATGCAATCAATCAATTTATAATTTTCTCATTTAAACTGTTTTTAAGTCACATTCAGACTCGCACTAACTTAACTGTCCGAGAATAATCGTGAACATCAGGAAAATACTTAAGTCCAAAAAGTTAAGTTTTTTGTTCATGGTCCTTTGACCTGTAATTGTCTTAGGAAAGTTAAAGTTCAAAGTAACATTTAAGCAAAAAAATAATGAGTTTAATTTGTGAAAAAACCTCAGATTTAAGTATAAAAACTAGTATTGTTCGTGGTCTTGTTGCCAGATGACAAGACAAAATTAGTAACGAAAAGTTTATGGTGGATCACAAAACAAGGACGTTTTGAAACATAAACACAAAAGCGACATTGGGAATGGATAGGTCACACCATCAAGACACCTGCCAACAACATCACAAGACTTTGAAATGGAACAAACAAGAATAAAATACACCTTGAGACAAGTTACTGGAATTAAAACAGAGGGGGTAAAATTGTGCAGAACAGAGCCAGTTTGAGGGATTTTGTCGATGGACTAACCTCCACTGGGAGTGAAAGGCATACAGTACGCAAGTTAGTGAGACTAGCACCATCCGTGTGATGGGAGATCTGGAACAAATACCAGGTATAACTAAATGCAGCCCGGCAAACAGCAGTTTAATAGTGTGCACGTTGAATATGTAGGTCGGTTGCATATGATGTTGGAAGCAAATTTTCAATTGTACTTTTCCCCTGAGAGGAACAGTTTACATCGTAGATAAGAAATCCTCGCTAGGCACATTCAATGAAGGGATCTGCACTCACAAGTTCAGAAAAAAATCTCTCTTGCAAGAGTGGGAAGAAGACCTGTGTTTTCCCTGGAAACACGGAATACTGTATTTAGAATGTCCAGAAAGTTAATTGACAGCCTTGCAGTCTGTAATTGCATGAAATACTGGGAGCTTATTCCTCTCCAGAGGTGATAATTTTATGCTATGAACAAGGACGAACTTTAGATGTCCCCGTCTGGAATCATACTTCCTCATTTAAAAGCAACAGAAGAATAAGGTCATCAGTATCACGACAGACAACAACTGTTCTTTTATAGCCTTGCATGTAAGCATCAACACCATGGGGAACAATTTTAGTATCGGCTTCCTTGTGTAAAGCTTTAAAAACGGTTACACTCCTTCCTCTTTATGAATTAAACATGCTGTCTGTTGGACCTCCTGATACCCTCAGCTAAGCTAAGAAGTGTCTTGGATTACTACGAGATCCTATTTGTTTTCTTGGTGACTTATAAAATCTTACCAATTTGATGGCAGAGGGACATTTTAGTTATCAATAATTCTTCTAACAGAACGGGGACCTGATCCTCTTATATCTCTAGATGGTTTTACCTTTTATGGGTTAGTTGTCATATCTATCATAATGACATCATTTTTCATACATTTATCTTTCGCGTGGATAAACAGTTTGTGCGTTTCCTAATTCGCCGAATGTATTGATGTCTTTCCGTGTTCCCAGTAATACAACTAAAGTTTGACCATTAATTATGTTGGTAGTAATGTCTCCATGCAAACTTCTTCCTTAGGGATATTTAAATATCTGACTCGTCGGCTGCAGATAACAAGGGTCCTGATGTATCAGGTATAGAAAGCGACACTGGAAATAGTTCGTGTTTCAACAGTTCACTAATATTTCCACCAGAAAAAGAGAACACACTTGATAGTATTATACAGATACAGTCATTATAGCTAATCAAATCTTTCAGTACCACCAGTACTTTGATTTCTTTTTTTTTTAAAAGTGGATACTTATATAAATACGGGCAATATGATTCAGTAAAATTATTTTAACAGAAGTCTAAAGTTTTGTTAAACAATTTCAAATGCACAAATGTGTTTATACTAGTATTTATTTGCCACAATTAATCATATTTGTAAAGGTCAAATTTGTGCACACGTCTAATCTTATTTTTTTATGGTAAACTTTGAAAATAAGTGACTGAATTAGTTGGATATGACTTTCTTTTAATTTGAAGATACCACTTACATATTTAGAAGACAAAATGTATGATGAAAAACTTATGTAAGCCACCTTGAATTTGTGTATAGGTCAATATTGGCATTTTCACTTGAACTTTGCACCCATTGACCTTTAGCTGCCCCCACAATGGCCCCTGGGTGAAATCTTGCTTGGCAACAAGCCGATTCTACCAAAGTAAAAGTCAAAGAAGGTTATGACATAACTTGCCACCTTTGAACACGTTGTCCTCCCTACATCGAAAAATAAGCGGTTTTTTCAAAATCCTCTACCAGACTATGAAACAACAACATGATACAAATTTATTTTAAATTCTAAAATATTGCAGTATTCAATTATATATATATTAGCCGTTCCATGTTCCTTTAACACAATTTTAATTACAAACGCGTGGCTGGTGTAGCTATAGCTAGCTAAACAGGAGGTGCTTACCTTTCCGGAGCACTCGGTTTCAGTATGGTGGAAGTTCACGGTTTTACCTAACATGCCAGTTTCATAGTTTTTACTTAGCTTCCGGATAGTGATTCTGACATGGATTAGTATGTTTGTTATTTATTTAAAAATATCATGTATATTGAAATTTAGATTTTTTTTAAAACTAGTTTTTTGGGTATACTAAATAAAATCATCTAAATTAAATGTTATATTTTACAAGCCTTAATGTTAACTTTCAAATCGAAAAATGCAAGAAAGGAGAAAATGATACAAAGTTATTTTAAAATTCTACAACATTGCAGTATAAATTTAAGCTACTTTAATTTCTGCCTCTATTATTATTGTAAGGTTATCGTTATCACAATCATTTGATAATTCTATGATAATTCATCTAAAAAAAGCATAAAAACATTTCAAATTTGTAATAATATCTTATATCCACTCAAAATGAATTCTTTAGCCCCAATGTGATATCATGTTGGTAGTTTTTTTTGTTATATATTTCAAAGAACTTTTGATTATGTAAAATTGGAGAGCATGTGTGTTATAGCCTATGAAATGGACCTTGGTGATCCGTAACACATGTTTCATTTGCACCTCTGTTCAGAAACAATGGGTCAACTTCAAATATCTCTCAAAAACGAAGAGTCTTAACTTTAAACTATTTTGCACTTTGGTAGTAAATATTTATTTTAACAGACATATTTTTGATGAATATTTTTACTTTTTATTTCTCGGCTTTTTCTGCAGTGAAATGTGTCAAATACCTAAGCAATGGCGATAAAAACAATTGGTTGATTTCCAACTTACAGTACCCTGCAACGGTATGGTATGTCTTTTAAGGATGCAAGAACCTCGGAACCCAAAAGGTCAAAGTCGACTAGTATTGACAGTCACGATTTCGATTATCGATTGAAATTTTCAATAATCTGTTGTCGCTAGTAAAAGATCGTTCTGTATGGTACGCGTAACCGCCGGAAGAAAATACAAGGATAAGAAGACAACAATGGCAACGGCCGTAGAAGCTGTTCATCATAACCATGAGGCGGCGGGCGATCTATTTATGGAATGCCTCAGCCACATTAAATACATAATTCGCCGTAATGGCAAGCTTTCACCACTTTTATTCTCATAAATGCATTATGTACATAATTTATGTATTATGTACATAATTTACGGCGGGCGATCTATTTATGGAATGCCTCAGCCACATTAAATACATAATTCGCCGTAATGGCAAGCTTTCACCACTTTTATTCTCATAAATGCATTATGTACATAATTTATGTATTATGTACATAATTTACATAATTTATGCATTATGTACATAATGCATAAATTTACCGGTTAATGAGGTACGGTTTAGCCAATCAGAAGCCTTGTAATAAAAGGGTCTTTGACATTGGGGTGTACTTTCGATTTGTACCTAGACATTATATATATTTATTTTAATATTTATTTGAAAAAAAACAGCACCGATTATCATCTTCAATTTTAAATTTGCGTTAATTTTCTACTCGGATTATTTAGGGCCACTCGGAATCCGTGCCGACGACTAGTATTTTCCCAGAGGACGAACGGACATTATCAACTGCCATCACTGAACCCATGTGTATATGCTTAGCTTAAATAATAATTGATATAGAGGCATGTATTATTTTTTAGCCGATAAACAAATGAAGTATGTTTATTTTTCTTATGAGAACATACAATTTTTTATTTGGCCCTTCAGGCTGATGAGGCATCTTTAGGTCAATGTCTTTCCTAGAAAATTTCAGTGCCACACAGGGTGTGAAGGACTGGAAGGTGAGACTTCCCACACAACCTGCTGAAAGGAATTCCAGACAAGGTTGAAAAATTGGATAGATCTAGACAATGACAAATTGTTATTAGATCATGGCTGCTCTACCAAATATTTTAGACAAACCACTACACTTCTTCTGTTCCTCTCATTTCCCATAGTTAGCCCCACAAGGGTATAATTTTACCATTGCCAACACTGGTCATGAAATGGCCGGAGTACAGGCCTGCCAAAATTTAACACTAAGCCAAGGAAATGGTGCCGACTCGACAGCTGTACTGCAACCCATATCTACCTGTAATTCAGAAACTGTTTGACAGTCGATATCTTTTTACCACCCTGCTTCTCCTTATCTTTTTCAGGTTCTTGACCCCTTGTTAGTACCACTATGGTAGCTCAGTTGGTAGAGTGTTTGCTCCATAAGTGGAGGTCATGGGTTGGAACTAGGAACCCCAACAGGGTGTGACCCAAGACTTGAAAGTTGATAGTGACTGTTCTGACGCCAAGCACTCAGCATTACGAAATGAAAGTCACAGTTATTTTAGATGGTAACTTAAAATAAATTGGGTCCTATGTCATGGTAGGTGTGGCTTGTTAAAGAACCATGCTGTATAATGCCATCAGCACAACACATAGGCAAAGTTTCTGTACCTTCACTTCGATATAAGTGAAATAGTCTTACTGGGACTTTAAACACCATTACTCAATTGCAACTTGACCCCTTGTTAGCTTTTCAGCACCTTGCCACTGGTTTTTCAAGGACCAGCCCTGTTTCCTTCACCATCCCAGAGGACCTTATGACTAAGTGGTCTGTTTTCTCGTGGAACTTGTTTTCCACAATTTCTAACATTCATGGAAATGACTCTTGACAAGTTCTTTTGTGGAAAAGTCTTGACAGGTGTTAAAACAACATTACTATTACTCTACACCACCATCTAAGAATTGGCTAATTAGTGATATAAGTAAAATAATTTTATTTTGACTTAGTTGTAAAACACCGTTACATTACATTACTCCCCCAACCCAGAAATGACAATGCAAGTGAAATTTGACCAGATTGTAAAACACCATTACTCCACTACTGATCATGGATATAAGTTAAAGAAACTTGACTTGGAAGTAAACATCATTACCCTACTACCCCAACCCAGAACTGACGATCTAGATACATTTGAAATAATTTGAATGAGGCATAAGACACAATTTCTTGACTCCACCATCCAAAACCGACCTTGTCAATATAAATGATAGAATCATAGTTTAGGCATATACCAATATTACTCCACTCCATCATTCAATAACTGATTGTCTCATAAGTAAAAAAAGTTTGTTCTGGGGCTCAAAACACAATTTCTCTGCTCAATCATCCCAGAATTGAACTTCTAAATATAAATGAATAATTTCTTGACTGGGGTGTCAAACACCATTACTCCACTCCACCATCCCTGAACCTGATACAAGTGAAAGAGTTTTGAATTGGGCACAAATTGCCATTACTTCACTTCACCATCCAAGAGCTGACTGTCCAGAAATATATTAAAAGTATAGGACTATTAAATTATTTTCTAAGGAGTGAAACACCACTATACCATCCCAGAGCGTATCATCTTGATATAAGTGAAAGAATCATGATTGTATTAAAACACCATTACCCCACTGTATCATCCAAGAGCTGACTGTCCAGATATAAATGAGAAAATTGTTGACTATTAAATTATTTTCTGTGGAAACGCCATTACTCAACTAAACTACACCACATCTAACCATTTCAATATGAGTGAAAGAATCTTAACTGGACCATGAACCATATTTAAACACACTCCACCATTTCAAAACTGACTGCCTTTAATAAATAAATAAATAAATAAATAACTTGACTTTTAAATTAAAATATCAGATGTTCATGTAGGAGTTTTCTTTTTTGACTTTAATGGACTTTTGTAAAATTCGAGATAAAAGCAGAAAAATAACAGAATAAAAGATGGCAGACAAACACACTATGACATCATTGTGTTCCCATCTATGTCATAGGACCTAATCATGCTAATGGTAGATACCAAATATACACAATATGGCATCATAGCACTACCCTCCATGACATCATACTTATTTGTAGATGACAGATTGACACTATAATATCATAGAATTCCCCTTTATGGCATGATACCTATTTGTAGATGACAGATTGACACTATGATATCATAGAACTCCCCTCTTTGACATGATACCTATTTGAGATGGCAGATTGATACTATGATATCATAGAATATCCCTCTATGGCATGATACCCATTTGATGATGACAGATTGACACTATGATGTTATAGAATTCCCTTCTATGACATGATACCTATTTGTAGATGACAGATTGACACTATGATATCATAGAATTCCCCTCTATGACATGATACCTACTTCACAGCGTCATCATAGCACTCCCTTCAATATGGAAGATGCCAGATTAACAATATGACATTATAGCACTCCCCTCTTTCACATGATAGCTGCTAAAAGATGACAATGGCACTATGTCATCATGACACTACCCTCTATGACATAAAACCTGCAGTTATTTGACAAATTGACACTATTGCATTACCTTCTATGACATAATACCTGCAATTATGTGACAGATTAACACTATTGCACTACCCTGTATGACATGATACCTGTTGTTATGTGACAGATTGACAATATTACACTGCCTTCTATGACATGGTACTTGATGTGATGTGAGATATTGACACTATTTCATTACCTTCTGTGACATGACACCTGCAGTTATGTGACAGATTGACACTATTGCACTACCCTCTATGACATGATACCTGTTGTTATGTGACATAGTGACACTTACACTACCCTAAATAACATGATACCTGCTGTTATGTGACAGATTGACACTATACCCTGTATGACATAATACCTGTTGTTATGTGACATAGTGACACTATTCACTACCTTCTATGACATGTGACCTGCTGTTATCTGACATTTTAACACTATATCCTGTATGCCATGATACCTGTTGTTATGTGACAGATTGACACCATTGCATTACCTTTAATGACATGAAACCTGCTATATGACAGATTAACACTATTGCATTACCCTCAATGACATGATACTTGATGTTATGTGACAAATTGACACTATTGCATTACCCTCTATGACATGATACCTGGTGTTATGTGACAGATTGACACTATACCCTCTATGACATGATACCTGCTGTTATGTGACAGATTGACACTATACCCTGTACGACATGATACCTGTTATGTGACAGATTGACACTATTGCACTACCCTGCATGACATGATACCTGCTGTTATGTTACAGATTGACACTATTGTACTACCCTAAATGACATGATACCTACTGATATGTGACATAGTGACACTATTTATTACCTTCTATGACATGTGACCTGCTGTTATCTGACAGATTGACACTACACCCTGTATGACATGATACCTGATGTTATGTGACAGATTGACACCATTGCAATACCTTCTATGACATAAAACCTGCTATATGACAGATTGATCCTATTGTACTACCCTAAATGACATGATACCTGATGTTTTGTGACATATTGACACTATTGCATTACCTTCTATGGCATGATACCTGCAGTTATGTGACAGATTGACAGTATTGCTTTACCCTCTATGACATGATACCTGCTGTTATGTGACAGATTGACACTATATCTTCTATGACATATCTGCTGTTATGTGACAGATTGACACTATAGCCTGTATGACATGATACCTGGTATGTGACATATTGACACTATTGCATTACCATGTAATTGTATGTAATTGACAGACTGCGTTTACTTCTATTCTATGGACAATCACTCTGTCTATAAAGACCATCCAAGGGAACCAGTAAAAGTGGCCTTTTCAGGCAGGTGGTCTTTATAAACAACTTCAAATAATATGAATAAAAACAATTAGGATATAATTATACTGGCCTGTATAAACATGTGGCCCTTATATAGAGGTGACCTGTACAATTAAAATCCAGAATGCAAAATTAGCACTGGGAGATAGCGGTAATACTTATGTTATGGACACAATGTACAATTAACGTCTAGTACGCACAATTAAAAGATATACAGATGTTTAGTTGCCGAGTGCCGCCCTTGTAAGCGTCTGTCTGAAGGTATCCAGATCCAGACCTTAACTAAACAGTATAGACGTAATTTCAAATTTTCATAATTTTCATGAAGAATGTACTTCAGTACAAACCTAATATTCATTATATTGTAAATATATGTCTTATATCTGTATTACCACTTAGATAATGTATACATATACAGTCGACCCTGCCTTAAAGATCACATCTATAAAAAGAACGCATGGTTATACGAGCCAGTAGAATTGTATCCAAATTGTTCTTTATTCATAATATTTGAACCTGTGTATAAAGGCCACCTGTCAGTAAAGGTCACTTTTACTGGTTTCCTTGGGTGACCTTTATAGACAGGCTTGAATGTACATAAGTTTACGAAATTGTTTAAATGGAAACGATGTTCAAAGGTAAACAAATATAAACTTTCATGTGATTGACATGCTTCTGAATGTACCACAAAAACTGAGATATTCTTTTTTAAATGTAAAGATAAAAAATAGCAAGTTGAATGAATGGGAATTAAAACAGCTACAGAACTTTTAAATGTATTCAATGAAATGATATTCTTGCATCTTGTACAAAGACCATATATACCAAAAGCTATTGACAGTCAATTTTGTTTATGTGAAGTTACTATAACAAGAGCTGTAAAAAGAGCAACATTGACTTTTGAGTTTGCCTGCACATCTATTTAATACTTTCAAAACACTTGGAAATATCTTTTAGTATTTATGACATTCATCTAGATAGGCTCATAAAATGCAAAATTTTAAAAAAAGTTAGTAAAGCACTGTATCCAGACCAGCTTGATACAGTGTAAACAAAAGAATAACTTAGCTAGCTGTTTGCAATAATAACTAAATCAGCACCTGAAGTTAAAGATCGTAAGATCGTGTTCAAAGAATCTCTCTCTCTCTCTCTCTCTCTCTCTCTCTCTCTCTCTCTCTCTCTCTCTCTGTATGCATGTGTTGAGGTAATGACTAACTTACTAGTTTAGCAAATACAGCTACAAAGATACAAATAATTCTGATCTCTATGTAATTTAATAATAATAACAATAATGCTTCATTCATTGGCTTTTGGCATAAATAATAATACCTACCGAATCATTCAGCTTAACAATAAGTCAACGCGAAGGCTAAGAGTGGTAACAGTGTGCTGAACTATGATGAACATGTCCCTTAAACACTCTTGAAGGTGCTAGTCCATGCAGTCCAGAAAAATACAAACGCTAAATTTGATTGTTAATAATTGTATTTATCTCTTTCAATTATATCGAGACTGTCAGTTCAGGAATGTTGGAGAACAACCGAGTGCTCAAAGGTGAATAATCAGAATTTTTCAAACTAGGATCTGTCCCAGTTTGGATTCAATCATAGATACAGAGAGTGCTGTGACTCGTAAGCACATTGTTTTTATCACTTTGTCTAACAGGCCATTCAGACAAGCACATCGCTGACATATATATTTCGTCCGTACAAAAATCATCCAAAAACTAAGCTTGCAGCGAATAATTATAATATATATTATATTGGATTCATAATATGGTTGAAATATAAGAGACTATATAGACCAGTGATGGTAAATCGGGCCTGTATAAGTTTTCGCGACAAGTAGGACGAACTGTGCTGATATATACCTTGACTGTACACCGCCTGGCATTGCTTGGGTGGTAACAACATAAATTTACTAAATTAAAAACCGAACCTTTCAAATTAAATATCCGAAGCGAGTTAGTTTCCATTATAAAACATATTAATTTCATTCAAAATCTACATTTTCTGCAAATTCGAAGCACAGTTTTACATTCTAAAACTAAAGATCTTTCTCGATTTGTTGATGGCTCCGGTGACTACGGAAATTCTTCCACGAGAATATAATATCCTTCTTTTTTGAAGACTTGACAATTTTCAGCCCGGGCAAGTTGAAAAATGGATAACTTGCGTTACCGGCATCACGTTTGAATGATGGCGCGTTCAAAACTTTGCTAATAAACATGAATGGTTCACGGTCATGTGATTGTTAGCTCATGAATAAATTGATCACCATTGTGCCATATGCACTAGAATACCCATTGTAAGAATAGTTCCATTATAAATTGTAGTGTAAGACTATATATCACTGTTTGATCAGTTATTACAAGTTTGTAATAAGATATTATACATTTTACTTTATTATATCAGTCCTGATCTAAAATAGTGACGTTTTATATAAAGAATTACGCTAGATTACAAATAGGCCGTCGTACTCGTAGTAAACAGTCAGTGCAGCGTAGACTTTGACTATGTGACCGTGTTTACGACACGTTTTACGATCTAATTACAATGTCGTAGTGTACCGGTATTAATTGACCCATTTCTTCCAATCCCTTGCATCTGTAGATACTTTGACAAGTTTGCACGTACCGTATGGTTCCTAGTTCGATGTAGACATCCCGATCGCAAAACAGTTAACTATTTTTGTCCTTCTGGTGATTTTTCGGAAGTTGAAAACCGACTTCAGATGCTATTAGGTATTTTCTATTATTTTTGTTGTTGATGATTGGATAATATATGAGACTGGGTGAGTCATGAAGCCCGTCAATTAACTCATACCCATTTAATGAATGATTTGTTCTGCTCAATGACTGCCGACGACAATTCTGACAATCATTTTCATTATCATTATTATCATTTGTTCTGTCAGCATTTAATTTTTGAAGGGACTCAAGCCGTTTATTTTTCAATCTATATATGGTGTATGCCTAATCAAAAACAAACATAATATTCCATGTCCGAATCACAATCCAGAAGCAAAGTAAAAACTTTGGATCTGACAAGTTAGGTTAGACAGGTGAACTTCAATCAGGGAAGTGAGGCCGGGTGCTCCGGAGTGGTAAGTTCCTCCTGTTTAGCTAGCTACACACGTGTGTAATCAAAATTGTGTGAAAGGAACCTGAGAACTTTGAGACGTCAAATATATCCAAGGCAATCCTGGACACAGAAACATCAAACGTATCTACAATACTGTGATGGCGGCCATTAAACTTTTTCAGAGCCTTGATAAGCCTAGGCTTGCAATACCCCTGAGTCCACAACTTATTTTCAAGCAGCCTACTTCGTTGTACAAAGTCCCCGTAGTGGGAACAAGCTCTACCATAGCGTATTAATATTGGGAAACAAATACACCATAAGCAGGAGAAGCAGGTTAATTGCTGCATAGAAAAGGAAAGTTGACAATAGAAAAATTCAAGTCATCACGTTTGTCATAATGTTCCAAATGAAGCCTTTTATGTGCGTCATAATTCAGGTATAAGTCTAAATATGAAGCAGAACTTGGGAAAACAGTCGTGTCTAATATCTCAAGCTCACTAGGATAGATGACATTTACATAGTCTCCAAATTTAGGATTGTTAAGACACAGAACGTCATCTATATATCCGTATGTTGAGTTGAATGATTTGGCGACAGTTTTCTCTAAATATGATATTTTAAAAAAGTAATACTACAATGAAGATTAAATGTTTTAACATATTTAATCACAATCATTACAAACTGGTGGCTACAATAAATTTTATTTATATATCATATTAAATGATTATAATAATAGAATTGGATCAATATAAAAATTATAATGTAATATTTAATGTGTACTATTTGTTAAAAAATTATTGTAAATTTTAATTTGCTCAATGTTCCTTTATCAAGCATCTGTTATTAGGTATGATGTATAAAAATATTAATAATAGAATTAATTATACGTTTGCTTTTGGAATTTCCAATTTGAGCATAGATCGGTATGTTTGTGGTTGATAATATCTAATTTCATAATTTCATTTTATTGCACATTCGAATTCTCAAAATTACCATTTGAAGAGGACGGGATATCTTTTGGTTATCCGTGTTGATTTAGTGGTTTTGGCTTTTGCTGCGAATTGAACAACAATAGTTGGGCGGGAGGTTACAACAAAATGACTAAATTAAAGGGACAGAAACGCATACATACTACTAGTCTATATCAAAATTAAAATAAAACATCCAAAGCAAAGAGTTTAAAAACTGGCAAATTAAGTTAAACGCGCAAACTTACACTTCGAAGTGAGGCCATGTGCTCTTGAAGAGATACCTCATCTTGTGTAGCTAGCTATATTAGACAGTTGATGCAATTTTCGGGAAAAAACTGAAAATGAAACGTAAGATAGATGACAGATGATAGATTTATCACTATTAAACGATATTAATATTGATAACTATATTATATATTTCAAACATTTATAAAAAAATAGAACACTGTTTAACGATCAATCATTTCAAAATTGATGAAATCACATTGCCATCTAATATCTTGTATATAGTCTAGCCAAAGTTCTATTAATAAAAAGGTACATGTATTGTTATTCATCCGACAAGTCAAAAGTAGAAATTTTCAAAAGTTCTATAATTAAAGATGTCCCAATATTATGATTCATCTATCAAAAAGGGTACAATGTCACTATATAATCAAACCAAAAAGTCAAAAGTGGAAATATACGGGGCTCTACTGCTGTCTGTCTCATCAATAACTTTAACACTGAACTCTGTATTTCCAAAGTACATTATTACCAAAAATCTATTTTCTTCTGGCCAACCTTCCTCTGGTGGTTTCACTACAATCTCACCAAGGTATTTACATCTCTCGTTTGTGGTATAAGTTGGTATATCGCCTCTTACAGCAAACACTGGTATATGAAGATTAATGTTGCGTCTACTTTCATCCTCGTGTGCTGATCCAAATTCGTCACTTCTTTCTTCAAACATGGCTACAGATTCGCCTTCTCTGACAAACACATCAAAAATATTATGGCATACCTTCTTTCCGTCGATAAAGTCGCTGTATTCTTCTAAATGTTCGCCTTCAATGAATGATGTATAAACTTCAATACCATAAGTCCAGCGACAAATTCTTTCCATAACTTGAAATGGGTGATTGGTCGCCATATTTTGGTTATCTTGTCTAGACAATTCGTTGAATCCGATAATAACAGCCCCTTTTAAAACCGCTATTCTCGCGTTAAAAGGAACGATGATTGTCAGTTTTTTTAATTTGTCACGCATATATTCCTGGACGTATTTGGATTCGGAAAACCCACCCACCATGAAAATAATCTTTAATTTGGGGAAACTTGCTAAAATATTCCTAATATGGCATTCAATCTTTTCTACTGGAGACAGGAAAAATTTTTTCAAATTTTCATCGCTGATGTTTAGATTGGTTTTATATGTAGAGAGATCAGAAACCATTTTATTGCTGATCTTGACCATTTTAGGCGGAATTTCAATTTTGACATTGCGTTTTGGCGTAAATGTGACTTGTTGTTTCATCTCTTCGAATCGCTTCACAAGTTTCAACCATTCAGATGGGCATGTGTTCTGCAACTCTGGAAGAACGTTGTCACCAAATAGACTTTTGACATGCTCAAGGAATTCTTCGTCTACTTTGGTTCCACCCCAAGCACCACCGCAAGCTTTGTGGATTTCTTTGATACTACAGTCGTCTCGTACTCCATGTACAGCGGTATCAACAGTCCCCCCTACAATATCAAATTTTGCAAGTAAACGCAAGAAATAAATCATATTTTCGTAGACAGAGAAAAAAAACTAGATATATGAGTAGGAAATATTGGGAGCACATGTTTTCTACCTTCCGGCAAAGAACTTGAAAGGTATACAAAATATGTCTATGATAAGAAGGTTATGTATCTTTATAATGGTGTAACAGTAGGAATGTGAAGTTTCATAATAAAGTCTGTATTCTGATTCTGAACGAAACAAGTATTGTAAATATCCCATGGAAAAATCTTGTCCACCTCTGTCAAGTTATTAATGAATTTTATCGCCTTTCATGATAAACTTGATAACACTTTGTGTATAAATGTATATTGTCAGTTCATATATATATATATCTATTACCTCCAAGATCTAGAACCATGTACATTCCACCAGGACTAAAGCAATCTACAATTTCTTGAACCGAAGTCCCTTGAAGAGACCTATAAGGCAATGTTTTACAGTAAATGGCTGCTGATTCCGGCTCTAAAGCCAATATCATGTTGTCCACTATACCAGCCTGCAAAAATATGTATATATATGGTATGGGAATAAAAACCTAAGTTCGGAATAAATGTGGTTACCATGTTATGCTGCTTTAAAGGCGTATTTAAAAAAGCACAAAACAAGGCGTATAAGTAGTAATAAAATAATTTCTTGTATTACACAACATTTGCAAACAGCAGTCATCAGGCTGTCATATAAGGACACACAACCATATGTGATTCACACAAACTTTTCTCGCATTTCTTCAGAAACAGTGCAAAAATTATTGGTTTTTGTCTACAATAAAAAAATCGCGCATAGCACCTTAATTTTTACAGTTTACATTATTATACTCAGGTCAGGTTAGATTGATCTGGATTTTTGTCTGTAAATTCCATGCCGACAATTAGCAATTTTATAACGCTTTTATGATTTCGGAGTTCGCATTTTATACACATGCAAAAGTTTCTCTTAACTACTCTATATTAATATTCATCGCATAATTATGTTTGTACATTTTGGAGACACTTGACCAATCCGCGAATAAAGTAATTCCTATAGCATATAGATTGATGGTCATCATCAAATTGCTTTGCATTTGCATAATTAGCCTTTTATTAATTACCTCTTCAGCAGATTCACGCATAAACTGTTTGGCAGGTTCATCCCATATAGCCGGTACAGTAAGTACCCACAAATTTGGACCGTCAAACCCAGGATTTCTATCATTTATAACTTTCATCAAATCATCCTTCAGAAATTTTATACTTGCAGAAAAAATCTTTTTAGCAGGCATAATATGTCCGTTTTCATCTTCAAGTTCAAATTCACGCTTCAATTTCTGTAATTACAAGTTAGTTCAACTAAACTTTTTGTATCGTTTAAACCCCATTTATCCGTGTCATAAATATCAAGAAATAATTTGAATAAAATTGAGATTCTTCTAAATCTATTACAAAATGTTTGCATTTTTGTGTTTTCTTTTTACCACAAAAAGTTATTAATAAGTGAGGTAGAGACAGTTTGTTATTCGGATGTAACGAAGTTTCTTCTAAAAGGATCTGCCATAATACGATTTGAATCTAAACAATGAAAGTCTTTAATACCAAAATCAAACTTCAAGACACAATTGTCTCTGTTGAAACACAAGAAACCAAACAGACAAATAAATTTGTACAATATAAACCCGCCATCCAGTAATGAATATTGCTCTTCTGAGCAATTGCCTTCAGTACACGCTGAAGTCTTAATCGAAAACAAAAGATCTTCATTCAAAAAATCGGTGGATAATTGGAAAAATAAAACTTCTGTCCCGATTGATAAACAAATAACTGATTTTATTCTGGATTGATTGGATTGATTGCAAGTTCAAATACAAAGCAACATCCAGCTTAAAATACGAGTACATACATTTTTCAGTACCCAAAGAAACAGAAGATCAGATAACCAGAGAAAATCACCAACCTTGAGTTATGGGAGAAGACCAATCAACAACCTATAGAGATTGAGCTATCAAATGAAATGGCGATGGTTAGGATACACACTGCGAAAGCCAACAAATGTAATTACAAGACAAGCACTGCAGTGGAATCCTCAAGGAAAAAGAAAAGTTGGAAGGACAAGAAACACCTGGCGGAGAAACCTGCAATCAGAAATGGATAGAGAGGGATACAAATGGGAAGATCTGGGCAGATTAGCACAGATTAGAACCAGATAAATGGGTGTTGTCAGTGGCCTATGTACCTCCGTGGTACCACAGGCATAAGCAAGTAATTAAAGAAACATGTGAATATGACGAGAACAAATAAAATACCTATATTTGCTTACCCTTTTGGAGCCCCTTGGTGGAAGTTCGAATGTTTATCTTAATTTACCAATTGTCTAAATTACTTTTTTTTTTTGGTGGGGGGGGGGTTACATAGACCCATATACATGTAGTTCTTTTTGATTGATACTTTTTATAACACACAAAGACTTTGATTGTCTCCGAATCTCCCAACAAATTCATACTCAGTAGTGCCCCATTTACCGTATAACTGGAAATTTTTGCGGTGTTAATTTTTCGCGATTTTATGAAAATATACCTATGTAAAAATTTTCGCGTTTTAAATTTTCGAGATTGAATGACTGTAAATATAATATAACCGATATGATTCGTCGATGAGTACGAGTCTTTTTTAAGTTTTCACGTGTAACAGAATAGCCGTTGGCAAAGAAATATTCCTATGTTAATGGTCATACGGCGCTTTCGTATCTGTCGGTTTTGAGTAAAAAGTGCCAGGATTTGACAATCGTTTGTCGGGATAATGATAAAATTATTTAAATTTAATTTGCAATTCAAATATGTTCAGATTTCAAACGTAACAAAATAATGAATAATGAATAGTCTTTCACAAAAGTTCAAACAACCGGAGGCCGTTCTAGTTATTGACCAATACTATCGAATGCAAAACCCAATTATTTTTCGCGATTTTATTTCCATAGCGAAAAATAGCGAAAATTAGATTACCGCGAAAATTTTCAGTTATACGGTAATCACTATATAACAAAGTTTATGGTGGTGAGATTACAGAAATATTGATAATGTAATATAACACATCATACCATTTGGTCATGAAGTTTCATTTTGAATCTTTTGAAGCAAAACCATTTTGTGTGGTCTTTCTCCTCATCTTCAACTAATTCTGCGTAATTGTTTTCAGCGTCATATCCAAATGAGTGAAAATTTCCATCGGGATCAAATAATGCGGTAGTTGGAGCTTTGTTCACTGTTGATACCCCAGTACTTGATGTCCATTCATTGATGTGAACACTCTGTATAAGACTTTCCAAATCCGTTGATTCATTCTCAAAAGCGTATGCATAACCAGAATACGTTGTACCAAAGTCAATTGCTGCAACCAGTCGATTCTGTTGTCCTCGCGATGAAATTTTGTATTTTTCACCTGAATTTGACTCGGTAATTTCAGAGAGCGATTCGTATTTCTCTTGTGTTAAAGCCGATTTTGTGTCTGTCATCTCTAATGAAAAAGAAACAAATACTTTAAGAATACCAGATCTAGTATCACCATTGAGCTACTGTCAAACCTGTCTATAATAAAAAACAAACATACTAATTCATGTCCGAATCATAATCTAGAAGCAAAGTAAAAACTTTGGAACTGACAAGTTAGGTTAGACACGTGAACTTCCACCAGGAAAGTGAGGCCATCCAAAGGAACCAGTAAAAATTGCCTTAATGCGCAGGTGGCCTTTATATACAGGTTTAAATAATATGAAAAAGAACATTTTACAATTTTACTGGCCTTTATAAGCAGGTGACCCTTATAAAGAGGTGGCTTTTAGGGCAGGTTGGACTTACTTTGAAAAGTTATAAACAGGTAATGGGTAGATAAATGTTAATTTATATTTCTTGCTAAACTTTTCATTTGCTCTTATATAGAACATGAATTCAAGATACTAGGCTCGTCTGTATAAAGAAAAAGATGATGAAGTAGTAATCTCTAAGCATATTTAACTTATTAATGATTATAGAAACATTTTGGAAAATTTGCGTCTCCCTTTCGGTTTTATAACTGAATGATAATAATAAAAAAAACAGTACCATGTCCAAATCACAATTTCAAAACAAAGTAAAAAAAAATTGAAACTAAGTTTTGATCACGTGAACTTCCTACAGACAGGTGTCTGGACTGAACGGTATATAGATAAATTACATATTATATCAGTTTTAATGTTACATAACTAGATATATCATATATATCATAGCCGCCGTACAAAGCTATCAGTAGACTACAGTTGACTACTGTATGTAGATCTAGCCGGCCACAACCCGCTGTGTATAGGTAAACAACATTCACCTGTCTGTTTGACCTTCCATTACGAATATTCATATAGGAGGGTCCACCCAATATATGGGTAATGTTAAGATCCAAGTAAATACATATACAGTACACAGATATACTCTATGAGGTGAGTATATCTCATGACTGATGTATACAGAATAATCACCTGTTTTACCTATACACTAACGTACTTTGTCCCTTATAAATATTTAAATGAAAGGTCAAGCGGACAGGTCAAAGTTGTTTACCTATATTGTAGTGTTAAAATAATAAATCCATGTCCGAATCACAATCCAGAAGCAAAGTAAAAACTTTGGAACTGACAAGTTAGGTTAGACACGTGGACTTCTACCAGGGAAGAGAGCTCCAGAATGGTAAATACCTCCTGTCTATCTAGCTACACACGCCAGGTGTGTAATCAAACGTGAAAATGAAAGAAACACGGAACTATGGGATGTCAAATATGTCCAGTATTAATATCAGTATATTAGCTTTATCAGAGCATATGTATATGTAGCTTAAACCTAGTATCCAACAATAAACAATAAATGAAGTAGTTTACTTGACACAGCATTACAAATATTTATACCATTCAGTATAACACACCCTCCGACGTTATTGCATTTTTTATGTTTTTGTAACCTGAATATATTTGACGTCATAGATACATGTCCATTTATTATTAATTTGGATTTCAAACATAACGAGTGAAATTAGCTGGAGAAGACGTGCTTACCCGTCTAAAGCACCCGTCAGTTTTTTAAAGTGTTTTCTTTACTTTTGGAATTTTGATTTCAAAATAGATCGGTTTGTTTATAATTGGCTAATGGAAATGTTTTGAACATGGATCGGTGTTCTAGCAGCTGACAATTTGCCATATCAATTATTGTTCTTTCTAAAGTAGTCACAAATATTTTAGGGAAACGTATCTAAAGTATATTTCTCACTTCCGTTATAAGTAGTATGGGTTATGTAAATTTTGTCTTCTTAGGAAACATTTAGAGAGTTTTAATCAATTTTCTGAATTTATTTTTCCTGATCAGTGCTCATGTTGATCACAAAACCGATATCAAATACATCACAACCCAAAAAGCAAAAAAGAATTTTAATAATTGGCAAACTAATTTACGCGAATTTCAATCAGTAAAGCAAGGCGGTGCTCTGGAAGGGAAAAGCTAATGCCATCATTTTGACCATTGTAAAATAAACGGTAACATGTGTTCTATCACGTACATTACTATGAAGAAAGATTATAACCAGGAAGTTAGAGAGAGGGGTGGAAGAAACGGAGATAGAGACGTTATTGATTTATTTATGTTTATGTTTAGAATACAACAGTGTGTGTGTGTGTGTGTATGTGTGTTTGTGTGTTTGTGTGTGTGTGTGTGTGTGTGAATACTTACCGATTTTAGGAGCTTAAATGACTTGACGAATTCGACAAATATCCCATACCTCAATAAAAAGGATAATGGGTCACAAGATATATTATCTATATCGACAGTTTAATAACTGATATGTGCATTACTACACATATAAATAATAAACTATTTATAACACAATCAGTAATGTTATCATATATTAAAATGAGTGATATAATATTTAAAACGCACCTTTAGAAAGAAAATCAAGCTAACTGGTAATTACTAAAAACAACATGTAAATGGTAAACAAAATAAACAATAGACAAAACAAACAAACCAAGACACAACGAATATAATTCTGGTATAAATCATAATACAACAAATAAAGTCAAACACTGAAAACTGGTAAATTACGAAACACACGTGAACTTCCTTCAGGGAATTCAGGCTGGATGCTTTAGAGTTGAGAGTAGAGTAATGGTGTTTAACGTCCCAGTCAAGAATAAGGTGCAGAAATTTTGTCTGTGCGTTGCGCTGATGGCATTATACAGCAGGGTTCTTTAGCGTGCCAAGCCCACCGTGATACGGGATCTCGTTTATTTTAAGTTTCCATTTAAAAGAACCGTGACTTTCATTTCGTAGTGCCGAGTGCTTGGCGAAAGAACAGTCACTACCCACTTTCAAGTCTTTGGGTCAGACCCGGCCGGGGATCGAACCCACAACCTCCCACTTACGGAGCGAGCACTCTACCAACTGAGCTACCACAGTGGTTTTGGATGCTTTAGAAGGGGTAAGCAGGTCCTGTCTAGCTAGCTGCACCTGTTTAATGTCAAAGGACCTTGTTACTATGCGATGTCAAACATAGTCATGATAATTTGGGATACGAAGACATCAATGATGTAATGACGTCCATAAAACTTTTGCAATGCTTAATCGTTACAGGCATTGCCTTAGATGTATTCGGAAAAAAATACATTTTGTTACCGATATATTTTTTTATTTAAAACATTTGAATAACTACATGCAAATTTTTTGTTTGAGCACTACTTATTAGAAATTTATTCGGAAGCGGCCATCTAATGCTGCAAATTTAAAACGGTTTTAGTAATAAATTTTACACGGATATCGCCAGGTTGGAGTATCATGACACAAAGTACGTACCAAAGAGACCTAGACTGCGTTATCAAAGGTAGCCCAACAAGATATACGAGCTGTATTTATCATATGTGTCTGTATAATATTTTGTTTTCGTTGGTTCAGGAGTGTGCACACTGTGTTTCTCTAATAATGCTTTTGCAGTGACATTAATTTAAAAAATAGAAAAGATGACATTAAGCTTGACGTAATTTGGAACATGCCATGTTGCGATTTATATTTACAAGACTGGTTTGACAGAACGCTCCAATAGACATCAACGTTACCAGTATCCAAACGCCCACCCGTCCTCAGTTGGTGTTCTATTATCCGTTGTCACTATACATTTACATAGTACATGTTCACGTTTCATTTTTGTCTTTCTTCATTTTGTTTCCTTTTCCTATTTCTAGTTGCATTTGATATCAACAAATCAGAAACATACATGACTGACCATGTTCAAATCATAACCCAAACACAAAAGAAAGCGAAAACTAGAAAAGATAAACAGGTGAACTTCCACCAGGGAAGTGAGGCCGGGTGCTCCTGAAGAGTGAGCACCTCCTGATTATCTCAAGCTTCAACGCCAGACACATGTATTAAAAATGAAATGAACGTGGAACGAATGGACGTCAAAGATATCCAGAACGACCCTGGACATAGAAACACCATATATATAAACAATTGTCAACAATACTGTGATGACGGTCATAAATTCTACTGAGGTTCCTGTCAAGCCTTGACGTATTAAACACGATACATTTAACGTCTTTTAGTTCCATGCTCATGTCACTCAATTTTGATTACGGACGTGGCGTGTGTATCTTCATTAACAAGATGTGTTTTTCATTTGGAGTACACGGCCTCACTTCCAGTTCACGTGTTTCACCTAATTTGTCAGTTTCAAAGTTTTTACTTTTTTCGAATTTTGGTTTGATTATTGATTGGTATGTTTGTAGAATATAGGTAAACTCCCTCATGCCAAGTATTTCCTTAGCATAATTTGGTAAAATATATTTTGTCCATTGGGCATCTTTTCAACATCTTTAAAATAATTTTGGTTTCATAATTTTGGTCCAAGCACTACTGGTGAGGGATTGTATTCCGAAACGGCCGTCTAGTGCTGTAAAATTAAAACTGGTATAATACTGTAAATCGCTTTATATTGGCGCATACTTATTTTAGCGATTGATGACTGGTAAACATATTAGCGCAGTTTAATTTTAGCGTAATCAATTCCAGTCTAAACTGTTTAATACCTCTTTATATTACCGTATTTTCTCGCTTAAAAGAAGGGAATACTAGGTTACAAGAAAAAAATAAAAATAACTATGTAATTGTGCTTTAATTTGTTTGACTTTTACTGAGAGAAAATCTCCGTAACTGACCCAGGAAGTCACTAGACAGACGGATGTCTGCAGGAAGCTTTCATCATAATTTGGCTCTCTCGTCGATTAGACTTTTTATTGAATAAATATTTAAATCAATAATAACCTATTTTGTTTTTATTCATTTAAATACCAATTGTTTTTTTTAAATTATACAAATGTTTCGACACATTGTCGATGTAGCCCCGATAACAGCCGCTTAGATCATTATAGAGGTCAATAATTAGGATTTATATTATGTTGCCGACATCACAGAAAAAATAAACAGTTTTCACATAACGGGTCTAATTTTTTTATATAATTGTTAATATTTGAATGATTGAAGCCAACTACTGGTAAATTAAAATTAATTACCTGAGACTTGTCAGATTGTACGTATCACATACAATGGCCAGTAATTAACAGCTATGCCAGTGTTCCCTAATTTATCCGTTTGTCGGTGGTCAGTCTACTGGGTCTGGGTAATTAATCCCTAATTACTTATCATATGCGGGTATTTTGATGGAAGCCATACCAGTGTCATTCATAGCTGTTATTATTTTAACACTGACTATATAAGCATTTAACATGCCTCTATACACATTCAGATGTACAGTACTGACTTTTTTTGTAATTTTAACGGCAGTTTTATTTTAGCGCTGACACTCTTATCGCCAATTGCGCTAAAATAAAACTGCCGCTAAAAAAACACGGTTTACAGTATGTAAAAGACAAAAGTCCTGTATTATCTGAACAATTAACTAGGTATTTTAGGTATTATAATCTAAAGACATGTATGTAAATCAAACACAGACATACTTTTCAAAATCCAAATTACAATCGCAAAACAACATGAATATCCATTAGGGTAGGACGACCGCTTCTCCAGAGGGCAAACATTGTCTGTCTTCTAGCCAACTTTACCCAACACGTGTGAAATTGAAAAATAAGTTTTGATCTTTTTTTAACACGACTTTAAGTCCTGAAGTGGTCTGCTAGTATATTTTCCACAGTTTAGGTATATTATATATTTTACTATATATCATATTCTACAAAGAAACGTCATCCCGTAATTTCCTAAAAGAAACGTAAACCCTAGTACAATTAAAGTAAGAACAAAAATACAAATGCAACAAACTGCATTTCATTAAGAAGTGATTTCCTTAGAATCAGTGGCAAAGTTTGGTATCTACATTTAGTATTTCATAGAAGCGTCTTTTGCTTGAATAACACGTTGCGGGAGTGTGCGATACAAATTTTGACACTGATTTCTTGATCTGATACCAGTGCTTTTCGAAAGACTGACAAGGCTCTGTTGACGATTTCATTTCTGAGTATCTTCGGCTGCCTCTTTTCAAAAGAGTCGTAAAAGTGTTCAACCGGACTCATATGAGGACAATTTCCGGACCGGTCACAAAACTTTCATTGTTTTTTGTTTGCAATTCACAGAAAAAAAATCCTGCTAAAATTCATGACATAGGGAATTATGTAGGTGTACTAAAGCAGGTGAATTGTCAATCTACCAAACAAATAAAATTAATGTTTTACGAATTCATTGTGAATTTTGTTTTTTCCGAAAAACAATTTATCTTTCAGCAAGACCTTGTTTCTGCTGATGCATCTAAATCGAAGAAGCAATTTCTTGACACAATTGGCATTTATATTCTTGACTGGCCCGGAATGCTTGCGGTATGAATCAAATTGAAAAACTGTGCGACTCCTTAAAGAAAACAGTAGGCAAAAATATTCCAAAATCGTCAACAGACCTTAGGTCATTTAAAGAAAATTCTGATATCAGAGCAAAAATCAAATTGTCAATATTTGTATCGCACACTATCTTGTCGTGTTAGAGATGTTATTCAAGCTTCTACAAAATATTAGCTGCAAATAAACTTGTGTTGATACCAGAAAATGTTAATGATTCGAAGTAAATCACTTCTAAATGAAATACAATTTTATTGTATTTTCATTTTTGTTCCTACTTTAATCGTGTGAGGGATGACGTTTTTTTTGGAAATAAGGGGGTAACTTTTTTGTGGAATAAGTTGTACAGAACAAGTCAGGTTCTCTATGACATTATAACTGTTTTATATAACCTTTTACCATTACTACACAAAAAAGAATAATAACATTTACATTGTTGCAAATAGTATTTATTTAACAAAAAGAAGTATAAATTTTACGACAATGACGTCATGAATTTCTCCAACTGCGCAAGTCATTACCATTATCTACAAAATAAAACAAAACAGAATCCAGTGAGATTTATTCATTCGAACCCATGTCGATGTGACCACTTTCAATTTTAATTATAATTTCCATGATGGATGAGTACATTTTTGTATAGGATTCACACGAGTAAATGTCGTCTACAAAAGGAGAACATTATTCATGTACATTGTGTACATATTATTATAATATGTGGATCTTCACACCACCAATGTATAAGATAGACCCTTCTACAATAATAGTCCAAGAAAAAGGTCAATGTTGTTCGCTTTAATAGAAGGATGTTTTCAAAAAATTATTTCTGTGAAGATTTTTTAATCTGAAATCTATATAACTATTGTTAAACATAATTATATAAAAAATTTTGGATAGCAATGTTTCACGCAAATAGTCATGTGTTCAAGTCTTAGATTGTCTATTTGATATATCATGGATAACTGGTGTCTTTTAAAGGTGGCTTTTAATTTTTAAATGCGGAGTGCTTGATTTGATCAAGGTTGAAACCCACGATCTTTCACACGAGCGAGCACTCTATCAACTGAGCTACCGCAGTATATTAGAGATGCGGTGTTACATATGTAGAAATTATATATATATATATATATATATATATATATATATATATATAGAGAGAGAGAGAGAGAGAGAGAGAGAGAGAGAGAGCATAGTAATTAATCAATCAAACTGAGATTTCTATATACAAAAAAGTTGAGTAATGGTGTTTAACGTCCCAGTCAAGGATATTTTACTTATAACGAGACGTCGCCAGCTATAGGCGAAGGTGCGTTGCGCTGATGTCATTATACAGCAGGGTTCTTTAGCGTGCCAATCCCACCGTGACACGGGGCCTCATTTATTTTATGTTCCTATCCGAAAAAAACACGACTTTCATTTCGCAATGCCGACTGCTTGACCAAAGAACAGTCACTACCCACTTTCAAGTCTTAGGTAGACCCGATTGGGGATCGAAACAAAGACCTCCCACTTACGGAGTGAGCACTCCTCTAACAACTGAGCTACCGCAGTGGTAGTTATATACAAAAAAGAAAATAATTGCTACGATTATCCAATAAAAACTTACTCAGACTACAAAACCCGCATGACAAACGACATCTTCTCCATCCAAAGGGTCGGTTGCAAATTCTGGCTCTACGGCGGCCATTTCGAAATCCACCAGTTGGGCAATTCGGACTTGTATCTCTACACAGTGGTTCGGGATTGAACACAGGGTTGTTTTGACAAGCGCCACAAGATTGGCGACAAACATTTCGCATATTGTCAATAAGACATATTGTAGCATTGTTCTGAACCATTGTCCTACAAGAGGGGTTGTTATCAATACAACCGTTGTTTATTGGGAAAATTTCTGAAATATATAAATTAAAGTGAATAAATATTTATTGGGCTGTAACATATGTCTAAAAAGACTAAGCAATAGAGCAGCGTGCAATCAAAATCAGGAGTGATGACCAGTTTCATCAGAATTCATGTGTCGTGTCTACAAGGGATATTAAGCATATTTTCTTCACTCATCACATGAATTTTACAAGTGAGTAACAAATAATGGTCGGAAGTTATATCCTAGTTATCATCCTGTAGGGCAATAAATTTCTATAAATCTTTATTAATAAATGTTTTGAGTGACCTTGGCCACGTGTCCCAAGGTCAAAGTTAACATTGAAGGTCAATACTTTTGAATTTTTAAGCAAATTTCCAAATATTTTTTCACTTCCTGAAAACATCGTTAGTACTATATAAACCATATAGACAGGTAGTCACAAGAACTGTTTAAATAAATATACGATTTAATTTATCCATCTACATGTATTTATAAAACAAAGGGAAATTACTCTACACCACTAACGCCAGATTCTTAGTTATTATAGTTCGTAATGTTTCGTGTCCGTTGCTATTGCCATTGTAAGAAGCCATCTAGCCATAAGAAGTTATTTGTATGGTCTATCCTAGAAGAACCGAATACATATGGTATACAGTTAACTGAACAAGACCGATAAGATTTATTTCCCGGATTGTCTTCGCCTAATCGACTAGGAGAAAAGTAATATATAGTCCAACCTGTCTTCAAGGCCACCTCTATATAAGGACCATCTGCTTATAAAGATCAGTAGATTTACATCCCAAACGTTCTTTATTCATATTATTTGAACCTGTATATAAAGGTCACCTGCCCATAAAGCCATTTTGACTGTTTCCTTTTGTTTGCCTATATAGACAGGGTTGACTGTACATGACCATCCACATGCAAAAAGGGCTCTTATATTAAAACTTTGAGAATTCAATTTTGTTATATTTTCGAAGAACCAACATTGGGTTAGGCAAAAATAATAAAAGTTAAACCAACCCATTAGTTGTGGAGAAATTGTCAAAAAGTCTTCGTAATAGACTATATTTATTTTGCTGTTTTTTTTGCATTATGGTTGGATTGTTCTCAAGGACCTTTTTGCTTACGGAACCTCGCATGTATTTGTTACATTAATCAACGGCAATTGCTATTTGACGCGTATGGTTATTAATTTTTACTGGCATTCTAGTTTTTTTTTTTTTTTCTTTACCTAAAACGGATGTTATAGATGTCGTTTTTTACTTATAACAAATGTTAAGACATCTGGTTTAATGTCGGGTATTAAATTAAATCAAATGTTTTTATTGACATTTTAGGATAGCGATAACCTAGGAAGCAATGCATTGTATATCAGATAAACTTTTTTTATCAAAATTATCTCATGTTTAAAATTTGGGCCTCCCCATGGATATCTTTAACATATGTAGCAATACATAGTATTTTCTGATAAATACTGTTCATCAAAACTATCTACCTCTTACACGTTTTAATTTAAAAAAAATAAGTTGTACTTATTCCTTCAAAGTCAGAAACTAAAAGACTCTTTTATTATCGATATCACGTCCATAGCAATCATGACAGGTAAATACCGCATTGTAAAGTATTGCATAAGGTGGTGTTAATATTTTGTTCACAATTCTTTTATTTTAACATCTTAAAAAATATTTGGATTTCCATCATTTTGGTCTGAGTACTACTATTAGGAATTTTGTCCTGAATATGTCGCAAATTAAAACAGGTTTAGCAATAATTTCATATTAAATTGAGGCAAATTTGATCATACATACGCAAATCTGGTATACCGAAGCATAGCCGCAGGTTCGTCGACAATTCCTCTGAACTCGTCTATCAAACTGGCATCTTCCAAAGTTTGATGCACAACGCCCTGATCTAAATTGATCCCATCTATCAAAACACGCACCATTGTCGACTGCTGTAAAGATAAATAATAACTTAATCATAACTCGAATGTTTTCATTATTTCAAATTGGAAGCGAGAAATAGCTGCTTCAAGGGGTGAAATAACTAGACTGGTCTCCTGATGTTTTTCAGAAAACCCGATCTCACTTCCCTGATGGCCGTTCACTTCTCTAACCTGACTTGTTAGTTCCAAAGTTTTTACTTGGCTTCTGGATAGTGATTCGGACATATGCATGTTTTTGATCATGAATGAAAGCAGTTGCTAGCACCACAATAAAATGTTCTCCTAAGCAATGGCTCTTAGAGTCATCCCAAGAGTGTTACTGTATACAACTCCGCATGACAAAAACTTTTGGAATAAAATCCCGTAAAACCAATATAAAGGTCAATTGTGAAAAAAAAATACCATGCAATAAGGCCAAAAACCATGCAATTTGAAATAATAAAGAGTAAATCACTAAGTCCCGACCCCCATCCCAAGTTAGGGGTGACTTAATGACAATATAATGACAAATTGCGAATGCCAAACCCTGCTGCGGATACACAGATCTAGTATTCATACTTCTACTCCAAAAGTTTCGTTAAGATATTTCAAAGTTTTGTTTTATTCGCAACTGCATGGATTAATTTTGCAATAATTTAAATGCAGGGAATTTTTTCCAGTCTACATTGAATAACATTATACGTGTTTTGCTGTATTGGTCCTTATATACAGGTGACGGCTTTAGCATGCTTAATTGTACATTAAAATAAAAAGATACAATGTTTTCTAAAAGAATATAGCATAACAAACAAGGCTGATCGGCATCTACAAACCTCATGCTTGTTTCAAACGCTGCAAACATAAGTTTATTTGACTTGCCATCGTTTCCTAGCTTAACCGCCCCAGTGTCAATTATTATTTGTTAAAATCATATCCTCCGTGTGAGAAACATGACTGTCGTAAATACAACGGTAATGTTTGGAATTAATATAATATTCTTCATACGGAAATTTGGTTTATTGGACCATACCCTCTATTTGACATGGATAAAGGAGTGCTACACCTTCCTTCAAACGGATATAATATCATACATATAGTGATACGAAAGTTTGGTAATTCGGACATAGCCCGCAACTAAACATGGGAAAAGTGGAGCTTCACCTACCATTAAATAAATACAATATCATACGTACGGAAATTTGGTATATTCGCGCATAGCCCACAAGTCTGTTATTCGTTGGTTAAGCTGGCACCTTCCTCTTGCCAAATTTCTTCTACAGCGTCCTGGACGCCACATATCAAAACAATTTCCATTATCTACTGCAAAAAGTAAAATAAAAATTAAAGTGCATAAATAAACCCTCACGTTTAATTTTTCTCTTGTATTTGGCTAAATTTTACCTAAGCAGCTAGATAGACGGTGCTCATTCTTCCGGAGCATCCGACACCATTTCCCTAGTTGGCTAAAGTTTAACTTAATTTGCCAGTTTTCAAAGCTTTTAAGAATGTAGTTCAAACATAGATCGATATGTTTGTAGTTAACTTCCAAATGCTAGCGATGTCTATAGGTTGTTTTCAATCTTGTTTATGAACACGGACGGGTTTAAATAACGTATATATAGGTATTCGTTGCGTATCATTGTATAAGTATATTTTGTCGAGTTTTACCTGACCGTTTGACCTATTATTTGAATATTAGATTGGACTAGTAACGTTAGACTGTGTGATTTAAGGGTAATGTAACGAGGAAAATTCAAGTGAAAACCGTTTGGTTGAAATGCGTGAAAAAGGGATATAATTAAGAAATTACCTACACAAGAGTGAAGATTTATAAATAAACATAAAGTAAGAGTTTATAAAATATTTGTTGCATTTTTTAAAGAAAATTGTGCAAAAATACACGTGTTAGGGAAAAAAGCTTACACCTTGTACAACGAATTAATTTAAAAAAATAAAAGATATTAAGATAGTCAACATCATTGATCAGTGCAAAGAGGACAGAGTTTGTTAAAGAAATACGAGGTTTTTGAAAACTCGATTTGAATGTTCCTACTTATATTACCCTTAAGTAAAAGAAAGCGTTTTATTACCATAAACACCCGATATCCAGTATTACTATCAACTATCCTTATACTCGTATATCAACTTTATATCGCTACTATATTACGCAATGGATATATCTGTTTGAAGGTCAAGTGGTCAGGTCAAACTTGGCACACTTTATAATCATGCCGGCTTACGCTTTATTCGTTGCTTCATATGGATAATCTCCATGATGCAAATGTGTGTCATCACCTTGAACCAAGGTCATATCGGAAAGTTCAAGATTGCGGCAAAACATTTAATCATTGTAGATGTTGGGATGCAGGGGTCTTCTGCTCTCATGAGAATTTCTAATTAGATCTGGATGACATTGTAATTTTAAAAGTGACCAGTTCGACCAATCTCTCCAAGAATACCAATAGGAACGTCTGAGCGACCGAATAGATATAAAGTAAATGAGTAAATACCTGGATGACATATATTTTAGTAAGGGAATTTTAATTGATATCGAGATGCTACCACATATAGTGAACCTACATGAATCAATGTCAAGGATTTTGTATAACACGTAACGTCACACAGGTATATGGTTGTCACATCTATCAACACTAGGGTAAAAGTGTCATTTCTACCGTGACACGGAAATAAGAGTACCAAATCTACCGACTCACGGGATATCAGTCACACAGGTAAATGAGTGTTACGCCTACTGTAACACCGGTCAAGGAGTGTCATAACTACTGCCACACTCTTATAGTGTGTCACAGCTACTATAAAAAGTAAAGGCGTGACACACCTTCCATCACTGGTATATAAGTGTCACGCATACCATCGAATGGGTTATTAAGTCTCACACCTACCGTCACAAGATTAAGAAGTGCCAAACCTTCCTCATACGGGTTTCAATCCTGCCATTGAACGAAAATATGAATACACGCCTACTATAACATGGGTATATATGTCACATACCGGTCGCATGGGTGAAGGGGTAACAAGCATACCACCACACGGGTATAGGAGTGACAGATTTACCGTTAAACGGAAATAAAACTACCACACCTACGAGCATAGCCAACCATTGGCCTAAGCGCACTGCGAAGGTAAAAAAAATCTGCCACTTCAGTTGTAGCTGGTGATGTCTCGATATAAATGAAATGTTCTTGACTTGGGTGGAAAACCTATTTAATCAATAAATCTAGACCTACCATCACTACAGTTGAAAAGTGACACGCCTACCATCACACAAGTAAAGTCTTTAACTCTACACGGGTTTTGACGATTTACTGTATTACATAACTATCTGTTACCATAGAAACTATAGCTACTCACTGTTGTTGAAACCACATGCTCCACACGCATGGGGGCAGACATGTTGATCATTAGGCTGAGAACAAGTGGTTGTAGCACATGCAACACTGTCTGGTACACCACAGTTTATTGCGTGTCCTGGAAAATAAGACAGCAAAACGTTTATCAGAAAATTTTCACTCCAAGTTATTTTTGGTATTAAAACATTCTACAGATTCTCAAATAAACAGTTCAAAGATAAGACCTGTCGAAAATTTAGCACTAAGCTAACAAAATAGTGCCGAACTGGCAGTTAATCTCGGCTACCTATAACTCATTTTATTTTTTTTTTTTATTTATTATTATTGTTATTTTTTTTTTGCTACCTGCTATCCATCTCTTTGTGACCTTCAAGCCATGAGAGAGCAACCCTGCAATCAAGGTGTGACTCCTTTTCGTTAGTTAAGCGTTAAACTTTCAACAGGTCTGTCAGTTTGTGTAACACGTTCGGGTGTAAACCTAACCCTAGAGTACATTGATCAGATGCAGATATAGGTAAGCAACATTGACCTGTCCGTTTGTCAGAGTTGATTTATGTGTACGGAACGCAGGCGTTAATATCGTCTACCGCATTATGAGTGGTTCTCGATGAACTCTGAGTGGATCATCCTATATGTATTTGTCGAGTAAAAGATATATTACACATATATATTTACACCATGATACATATATAACCGAACATCTGTGACCTGTCCGCTTGACCTTTAATTTAAATATCTATTACGGGTAAGTGCATAGGAAATTTTGTTTTTATTTTGTCAAAATAACCAGAGAAACCACCCAGCTTCAGAACTTGGATGTGAGATCTACGAAACGCATTTATTTCGATGTCATTGCATGTAGCTGTGATGATTAACAAATTAAATTACTTATGGAAATAAAATAAAACTTACCAGACACCAAAAGTAGCTTTTCTGTCCCAAATATACCTAAAAATAAGAATAAATCCTTGTTATCAAAAAGCTAACGAGACAATCTGTGCTTTATGTGTTATAATGTTATAAATTCATGTAATACGTTATACTTTTTTTGCTCTGGCTTAGGCCAATTACATGTTGGAAACTTTTGAGTATAAACCTGGATTTTTTCGATTAGCTTTTTTGTGACAAGAGATATACATGTATTTCGGTTTAATAAAACAAGAAGTCCTGTGATGCGTGAGTTTAGTGTTACTACCTACTTTGTTCTAGTGCACACTCATGGCGATATTTATGAGTGCTATTGTTCTTCTTTATAATGTCACAGATAACTCTAATTATTTTACTTAAAACATCAAACAAGGAAAAATATCGCTTTTTACTTGTCTATCTTTAATCGAACATATCGTGGTATGCATCTACGGGTCTTGCGGCTTGTGCTCTACCTACTATACGAATACGGCAAGGGATTTGTATAGAGACAATTATGCATGCCACTGTTTTCGTATAGAGCAAATGTAGACCATGGCGTTACGTCAACATATGCACGAAGTATTGCGCATTTTGCTTTTTTTTTTAATCTAAGATTGTAAATATAAGAAAATTAACGACAATCTTTTTTCGCTATTGAATGCAGTATGAATAACAATGGAAAGTCAAAATTATAAATGATTCATACTTACCAACTAAAACTAACATCAATGTAAGATTGTAGCAGGCCATGCTGTCTGTTAACCAGTATCACCAGCTGAAGGTATGCCAAACACGTGTTACCTGTTAACAAAATACGTTTTAAAATGTGTGAATAAATATATAATTGGTGTATGTGTGTGTTGAGAGTTGAGTAATGGTGTTTAACGTCCCAGTCAAGAATATTTCATTTATATCGAGACGTCGCCAGCTATAGGCGAAGGTGCAGAAATTTTACCTGTGCGTTGCGCTGATGGCATTATACAGCAGGATTCTTTAGCATGCCAAGCCCACAGTGACACGGGACCTCATTTATTTTAAGATCCCATCCGAAAGAACCGTGACTTTCATTTCGTAGTGTCATGCGCTTGGCGAAAGAACAGTAGCTACCCATTTAAAGTCTTGATCAGACCCGGCCGCGGTTCGAAACCAGTGTGTGTGTGTGTGTGTGTGTGTGTGTGTGGTCTTGAATTAATTATCTTCCCTGTTCCATTATTTTAAATATTGCATGTCAAAAATCAACTTCAAAAAATTTTTATTGAATAAAACTAACTTTTGAATTAATTCGGGTCTGAACAAGATTTTAAAAGAAGAAAGTTAATGTTCTTTTGTCACTTCACCTATAGCTGGTAACATCTCGATATGAGTAAAATATTATTGAATGACGGGCATAAAACCTCTACCACTGAGCTACCGAATATTTTAATGTCATTGCAGAAGTAGAGAATTTTAGAGTCCGTTCAAAAAGTTATTTGGCCTTTCCTTGCCTTGTTTATATGTTTATTTTTAAACCTTTTTGCTCTTGGTTGCTTCGGCTATGGCAATACAAATAAGCTTCTCCTATCAAAATCAAGCATACCAATTCATGTCAAAATCACAATTCCAGAGCAAAATAAAAACTTTGAAACTTGCAAATTTGGCTAAAAACGAGAATTTCCACCAAGGAAGTCCATTGATTGGTTAAATGAACTGGGCCATACGTCCCAGTCAAGATTACATGTATTTTACTTATATCGAGATCTATCGATCAGGAAAAATGAGGTCTATTTAAGATAAACAATTGTTAAATTCAAAATATTCGAACTTCTACTTACAATTTCCATTCTATTGAAAAATCTGGAACCAGTGGAACATTCGAGTCCTGTACACTTTCTTTCACTTATATCGAGACGTATCAACCAGGGGGGCGAGTCCTATTTTAGATAGCAGTTTCGATTTAAAATATTCGAACTATATTCTACTTACAATTTCGATTCTATTGGAAAAATCTGGAACCAGTAAATATTCGAGTCCTGATCGGTGTCTTTGTAGTATCAAGTTTACCACACAACTAACAGTCCCTGGGACTCACGACATATTTATACTCTATATCCATGTCCATATATTTCTTAATCATCGGATAATTATTAGCGTTTTAATCAGGTAATTAAAATTGTAACCTTTAATTAACATTTCAATTAATAAAGCCACGCACGTTAACAAATGAGAGTGTATATGTTTTTTCTCGAGAAAACGTCGTTAACTTAGGCAAACAACATTGACCTGTTCGGTTGACCTTTCATAAGGAATATTCATATAGGACGATCTATTAAATAGATGGGTAGTGTTAGGATTCGCATTAAATAATAAACTATGCATATTATCAATGATGTAGACGAAATTAACAGCTGTGTACCCTATACAAAAAATGCCATTGTCCTTGTCCATTATAAATATTTAAATTAAAGGTCAAGCGGACAGGTCAAAGTTGTGGACCTACAGTATAACATATTTTAAAACGTGATAAAACCTCTTCGTCATTTCAGGCAAATTAAGAAAATGAATGACTGGATGTATACATGTATGTATATAAAAATTAAAGGAAAATATATATTTTCCACGAAATATTAAGGAAAACAATTAAATAAATTACAAAGAATTAAGTAGAGTAATCATTCAAAAATTTGAAAATATTTTTTTCCGGATTTTCCACCAAGATAAATCATCACTTCCTAATTCCCATGACAAGCAGAAATAAATTATAGGGGTTTAATAAATAAGCATTGTTGAGAGTTGATGAATTACTTTCATGTACATTTGTATATATTCACCCTAAATACTTGAACTGAATCGACCATGAATTGAGAAAAAACAGACAGATGCCAGCGCTGTTGCCCTTGAGTGGAGTCCTGAGGGTAGAAGGAAAATAGGTCGCCCTAAAACAATTTGGAGGCATGGGTGAAGTAGAACGTAACGATGCAGGCTGGAACATCTGGAATGAGACACGACGTGTAGCCCTTGACCGACCAACATAGAGGAATGACGTCCAGGCCTTGTATGAGACAATTAAGATTAAAGCAAGGCGCATACTTGAACAATAAATAAATTCAAATCGATATTTTACTCCCTATTGTTTCATATTTAAAAGGCTTTGATAATTCTAGGCTTGCAGTATCCCAGAGTCAACAAATTATGTCTAAGCAGTTTGATTCGTTGTTTTTCTTCAGTTTCTCAGTGAAACGAGCTCTACCAAAACGTTTCAACTGTGAAACAAATACACTATAAGCAGGGGAACCACTTATATGGGTAGAGACACGAGTTTCAGTTCAGTTCAGAAATTGTCGAGGAAACCGGAGTGCCCGGAGAAAAAACACCAACCCTCTGAAACGCATTGTCAAACGTTCTTACACTAGGATTAGTCTCGAGTGGGATTCGAACCAAGGCGATGAGAGGCGCTGTGATCCATAAGCGTGCAATGTTAATAGACCACTAAGCCACCGTTACACCCCTTTGTATCAAATTCAACGTTGATTTGACATAGTTTTTAATTTTGAATCAGCAGGTTTTAGGTGTTCAATATATAGCGTAGGCAAACTGCATTGACCTGTTCCGTTGACCTTTGATTTAAATATTAGTCAGGAATATGTGTATGTTTGTATAGGGAACATAAGTTCATGTTTGTCTACATCATGGTGAACACAGATCTGTACGTAGAAGCAATATTCGAGGGGTTAAGAAAGTAAGAGGCTAATTATCATCTTTGTTGGCATGTATTTTTTGTTTATGATCCGTTGTATTTGCAAACACCATTGAACTGTCCGCTTGACCTTTAAATAAAATATTTATTATAGATCAGTACATTTCTGTATAGGGAGCAGAGGTATTTTATTTCATCTACATCACGGGTGTACATTACAATGTCACGCACTTACTGTAAACGCATTTAATTTCGTGTGTATTTATTTTCGCCGTATAGGAACTTTAGACATATCCGCCTAGTTAAATTTTCGCGTTTTTTGAAATATGCACTATAAAACAATATTAAAGCAAAATATAATTTTCGCTTGGTACTAATTTTCGGGCAAAAACACGACCACGATATCAGCGAAAATAAGTACAGCGCCAAAAATAAATACGTATACAGTATATCACTTGACTAAGGTGCACTAACAGACTACAGCGCTAACCACCTACATGTAAGTTCGAACCCAACTTGGGGTAGATCCTGGTTTTAATGTTAGGAAGCTTGTCAGTGTTTTTTTCTCCAGGCACTCCGATTTCCTCCACATTCATAAACTAACCGCCTCGATATAAGTAAAACATTCTTGACGGGATCGTTCGAACCCAACTTGGGGCAGATTAGGAAGTTTGTCAGTGTTTTTTCTCCAGGCACTCCGATTTCCTCCACATTCATAAACTAACCGCCTCGATATAAGTAAAACATTCTTGACGGGATCGTTCGAACCCAACTTGGGGCAGATTAGGAAGTTTGTCAGTGTTTTTTCTCCAGGCACTCCGATTTCCTCCACATTCATAACTAACCGCCTCGATATAGGTAAAATATTCTTGACGGGCTCGTTCGAACCTAACTTGGGGCAGATCCTGGTTTTTATGATAGGATGTTTGTCAGTGTTTTTTTCTCCAGTCACTTCGATTTCCTCCACATCCATGAGCTAGCCGCCTTGATATAGGTAAAATATTCTCTGACGGGATCGTTCAAACCCAACTTGGGACAGATCCTAGTTGAATTTGACGAAGTTTGTCAGTGCTTTTCTTCAGGCACTCCGATTTTCTCCACATTCATAAACTAACCGCCTCGATAACGATAAAAAATATTGTCGAGGTCGTTCTAATCCAAATTAGGACATATCCTAGTTTTAATTTGAATACGTTTATTAGTGCTTTTCTACAGGCACTCCGATTTCCTCCACATACATCAACTAACCGCTTCGATACAGGTAAAATTAATATTCTAGAAGGGAGCGTACACAGCTTTAAATGAATGTGTGTTTTACTATGTATCTTTAAGGAGTCCAATGTGTTTTTTCAACTGAAAAGTACTTTTATTTTTATCCTATAATCAAATGCACTGACAAATGCATATCAAATTAACTCAAAATGCATAATGTTTTATGAACAATCAAAATCAGTAATCCCCTGCCAATAGGTACTTCTTTGTGATCTACACTTCTTAAAGGGTCACAACTTCCAGAAAATGAACAAACTAACTAGATATAATTATATGCGTATCTCCTACCAACATTGATACTTTGGACCGATTTTCGTAAAATAGAGCTGCATAGTTTTTGATAATTACTCCGATGAAGAATTGACGGATCGCCGGCCACGCCCACAATGTTTCGACAAAGACCTGCAACACAAAAAGAATGAAATCGTGGCATACATTGTGCAATTAATGACGTCACTGACACTAGTACGATGCCATACATTGTGCAATTTAATGACGTCACTGACACTAGTATCATGCCAATGCTTTGGTACCGTAATGGTGGCCAGTGTCGGAACATAAAAGCCATGGCCGGCGATACGTCAACTGGCTAGACGGAATGGCGGAAGTTTGAATTTATATTCTCCCTCCTTCTTCGGAAAGCGGGAGATAATATTTAAAAATTTGTGGATGTAAAATAATAGAAAAAAAACAATAATTATAGAAAAAAACCAATAGTCAGCCAGGTATAATATTTATTTCATTTCGAATTAGACAAACTCAGACAAAACGAAAATAAAAAGTTTTAAAAGAATTTCTTTTTTGGATAAAAAATTAAAATCGGAAAAGTTTAAAAAAAATTCCTTTTGTAGGTTAAATAATCAAAACCGGAAAAGTACAAAAAAGTAGGCTCTGCCTGTTTCAATTTTCATAATTATACAAGGTTTATCCTAGTTAATTTTTGCAAAAATTAAGATAATCTTTCATATTTTTTTTTTTGGTAATTTTTCAATACAATACCAGGCTTCCCCTGGATATATTTGACGCCTTATAGTTCAATGTTCCTTTCACACACGTGGCGAGTGTAGCTAGCTAAACAGGAGGTGTTTATCCCTCCGGGGCACCCGGCCTCACTTCCTTGATAGAAGTTCACGTGTCTTACCTGACTTGTCAGTTCCAAAGTTTTTACTTTGCTTCTTGATTGTGATTTGGACATGGATTAGTATGTTTATTTTTTATTCTGAAGGCGGATATGTTAAAATTTCTGGATGTAAAATAATAGTAAAAAACACTAGTCAGCCACGTATTATATTTCTTTAATATAAAATTACAAACGAATTCAGTCAAATAACAAAACGAAAACGTAAAGCTTGAAAATTCTCTTTTTTGGGATAAATTTTTGACAAAATTTAGATCATCTTTCATATGGTTTTGCAATTTCCAATACTTTAAAATAGACGTTATAAGCTAAATCAGATCTTCAAAGCTACTCATTTGATTTCCAAGTTCTTTTTATAGTACCAGAATTAAGCTCAAGAAAGTCTCAATGTTTGATCGTAAAACGGAAATATTAAATAATATTAAAAAAAACCTCAGAAAATTCCGAAAATTATTCAAAACTGGAAAGATTATGTTCTAATAAAACATGTGGAGTTTGAAGTCTATTAATATTATATGACGCAAGACATCTTGGCATAAATCACAACATAAACTCAAAACAGTTTTTACCTCATTGAAAAAAATTATCAACTATAAATAATATTATGAAAAATTAGAGTCACATGACATTAACCAGTTCGCTTGTCCTTGAATTTGATATAATTTTGCCTGTGCGTTGCGCTGATGACATTATAGATCGGAGTTCTTTATCGTGCCAAACCCATCGTGACACGGGACCTCGTTTATTTTAATTTCCCATTCGAAAGAACCGTGACATTCATTTCGTAATATCGGGCTCTTGGCGTAAGAACAGACACTACCCTATTTCAAGTCTTGGGTCAGACCCGGCCAGGGTTCGAACTCACGACCTCCCACATATGAAGCGAGAACTCTACCAACTGAGCTACCGCAGTGGTGTCTTATATTTATTATTAACAAGTGCATTAGTGTTTAGGAAACAAAGCAAAATGTTTATTTCGTCTACAGCATTTATTTCAAACCTTTATTGATTTTGAGCGAGGGAGATATGAACATTTGTTCATTCGCAATAAGTTATTTTCTCGAAGTCGAAGCAGCAATACGGATATGTGACTTGTTAAGGGTGAAAAATGTTCACACCCCCCTCACTCAAAAGCAATAAATTGTTTATTATACCGAAATGAAAGTAACTGTGATAATAAAAAAAGTTGTTTTATCAACGTTCATCTCTTTCTTGTTTTTTCTCCTATCGGAATTCATCGAAGGTGCACTCTAGAACGTCGAGTTGAGTTGAGTAATGCAATTATGGTGTTTAACGTCCCAGTCAAGAATATTTCACTTATATCGAGACGTCGCCAGCTATAGGGGAAGGTGCAGAAATTTTGCTTGTGCGTTGCGCTTATGGCATAATACAGCAGGGTTCAATAGCGGGTTATTTATCGTGCAACGCCCAACTGGATACAGGACCTCGTATATTTTAATTTCCCATCCGAAAGAACAGTGACTTTCATTTCGTAATGCCGGGTTCTTGACGTAGGAACAGACACTACACACTTTCAAGTCTTGGGTCAGACCCGGCCTGGGTTCGAGCTCACGACCCCACTTACGGAACAAGAACTCTATCCACTGAGCTACCGCAGTGGTGTCTTATATTTATTATGAACTATTGTGTTGGTGTTTAGGAAACACAGCGAAGTGTCTATTTCATTTACATCATGGAAAACTTTTATTTCAAACACACAACGTTATACCTTTATTGATTTTCAGCGAGAGAGATATGAACATTTGTGTACCCGCAATAAGTTATTTTCTCGAGGTCGAAGCAGCTATACAGATATGTGACTTGTAAAGGGTGATCAATGTACATATCCCCCTCACTCAAAAGCAATACATTGTTTATTATACCGAAATGAAAGTAACCGGAATAATAATAAAAGTTGCTTTTATCAACGTTCATCTCTTTCTTGTTGTTTCTCCTATCGGAATTCATCGAAGGTGCACTCCAGAACGTCGAGTTGAGTTGAGTAATGGTGTTTAACGTCCCAGTCAAGAATATTTCACTTATATCGAGACGTCGCCAGCTATAGGCGAAGGTGCAAAAATTTTGCATGTGCGTTGCGCTGATGGCATAATACAGCAGGGTTCTATAATCTCCTAGTGATTCTGGCATGGATTAGTATGTTTGATTTTATTTAAAATACTAGTATATCATGTATATTGAAATTTTGATATTTAAAAAAACTAGTTTATTTGGTTTACTTAAATGAAATAATTGAAAAATGTTATATTTGTAGCCTTAATGTTAATTTTCAAATCGAAAAATGCATGAAACAACAAAATGACACAAATTTATTTTAAATTCTAAAATACTGCAGTATACAATTAAGCTACTTTAATTTCTGCCTCTATTATTATTGTAAGGTTATTGTTATCACAGAAGCAGCAAAAGGAAAGAGAAGAAGAGGGCGGCCAAAGAGACCTGGCGCAGGACTGTTGAAAGGGAAAGATCGGATTTTGGACTTGGGACATGGAGTGAAGCTGCTAAAATAGCTGCCAACAGATATTCTTGGAGGAGAAAGATATCTGGCCCAATTCTCCACAAGGAGAGATGGACTTAAGTCAAGTAAGTCATCGTTATCACAATCACTTGATAATTCTATGATCATATTTGATCTAAACAAAGCATAAAAACATTTCAAATTTGTAATAATATTTTATATCCACTCAAAATGAATTATTTAGCACTAATGTTAACATGTTGATAGTTTTTTATTTGTTATATATTTATAAGAACTCTTGATTAGGTAAAATTGGAGAGCATGTGTGTTATAGCAAGAGAAATGGACCTTGGTGATCCGGAACTCGTGTTTCATTTGCACCTCTTTCCAGAAACAATGGGTCAACTTCAAATATCTCTCAAAAACGAAGAGTCTTAACTTTAAACTATTTTGCACTTTGGTAGTAAATATTAAATTTAACACACATTTTTGATGAATATTTCTACTTTTTATTTCTCACCTTTTTCTGCAGTGAAATGTGTCAAATACCTAAGCAATGGCGATAAAAACAATTGGTTGATTTCCAACTTACAGTACCCTGCAACGGTATGGTATGTCTTTTAAGGATGCAAGAACCTCGGAACCCAAAAGGTCAAAGTCGACTAGTATTGACAGTCACGATTTCGATTATCGATTGAAATTTTCAATAATCTGTTGTCGCTAGTAAAAGATCGTTCTGTATGGTACGCGTAACCGCCGGAAAAAAATACAAGGATAAGAAGACAACAATGGCAACGGCCGTAGAAGCTGTTCATCATAACCATGAGGCGGCGGGCGATCTATTTATGGAATGCCTCAGCCACATTAAATACATAATTCGCCGTAATGGCAAGCTTTCACCACTTTTATTCTCATAAATGCATTATGTACATAATTTATGTATTATGTACATAATTTACATAATTTATGCATTATGTACATAATGCATAAATTTACCGGTTAATGAGGTACGGTTTAGCTAATCAGAAGCCTTGTAATAAAAGGGTCTTTGACATTGGGGTGTACTTTCGATTTGTACCTAGACATTATTATATATATTTATTAAATATTTATTTGAAAAAAACAGCACCGATTATCATCTTCAATTTTAAATTGCGTAAATTTTCTACTCGGATTATTTAGGGCCCACTCGGAATCCGTGCCGACGACTAGTATTTTCCCAGACGACGAACGGACATTATCAACTGCCATCACTGAACCCATGTGCATATGCTTAGCTTAAATAATAATTGATATAGAGGCATGTATTATTTTTAGCCGAATAAACAGATAAAGTATATTTATTTTCTTATGAGAACATACAATTTTGTATTTGGCCCTTCATTGGCGTATCTTGTATTACTGAAAGTGACCAAGTGAATCTCGCACCCCCCCCCCAATTATCTTAACCAGCTCTGTTATTTCATATCATAATATTGCACATACAGCATTGCAGGCTGATGAGGCATCTTTAGGTCAATGTCTTTCCTAGAAAATTTCAGTGCCACACAGGGTGTAAAGGACTGGAAGGTGAGACTTCCCACACAACCTGCTGAAAGGAATTCCAGACAATGTTGAAAAATTGGATAGATCTAGACAATGACAAATTGTTATTAGATCATGGCTGCTCTACCAAATATTTTAGACAAACCACTACACTTCTTCTGCTCCTCTCATTTCCCATAGTTAGCCCCACAAGGGTATAATTTTACCATTGCCAACACTGGTCATGAAATGGCCGGAGTACAGGCCTGCCAAAATTTAACACTAAGCCAAGGAAATGGTGCCGACTCGACAGCTGTACTGCAACCCATATCTACCTGTAATTCAGAAACTGTTTGACAGCTTCTGTCGATATCTTTTTACCACCCTGCTTCTCCTTATCTTTTTCAGGTTCTTGACCCCTTGTTAGTACCACTATGGTAGCTCAGTTGGTAGAGTGTTTGCTCCATAAGTGGAGGTCATGGGTTGGAACTTGGAACCCCAACAGGGTGTGACCCAAGACTTGAAAGTTGATAGTGACTGTTCTGACGCCAAGCACTCAGCATTACGAAATGAAAGTCACAGTTATTTTAGATGGTAACTTAAAATAGATTGGGTCCTATGTCATGGTAGGTGTGGCTTGTTAAAGAACCATGCTGTATAATGCCATCAGCACAACACATAGGCAACGTTTCTGTACTTTCACTTCGATATAAGTGAAATAGTCTTACTGGGACTTTAAACACCATTACTCAATTGCAACTTGACCCCTTGTTAGCTTTTCAGCACCTTGCCACTGGTTTTTCAAGGACCAGTCCTGTTTCCTTCACCATCCCAGAGGACCTTATGACTAAGTGGTCTGTTTTCTCGTGGAACTTGTTTTCCACAATTTCTAACATTCATGGAAATGACTCTTGACAAGTTCTTTTGTGGAAAAGTCTTGACAGGTGTTAAAACACCATTACTATTACTCTACACCACCATCTAAGAATTGGCTAATTAGTGGTATAAGTAAAATAATTTTATTTTGACTTAGTTGTAAAACACCGTTACATTACATTACTCCCCCAACCCAGAAATGACAATGCAAGTGAAATTTGACCAGATTGTAAAACACCATTACTCCACTACTGATCATGGATATAAGTTAAAGAAACTTGACTTGGAAGTAAACATCATTACCCTACTACCCCAACCCAGAACTGACGATCTAGATACATTTGAAATAATTTGAATGAGGCATAAGACACAATTTCTTGACTCCACCATCCAAAACCGACCTTGTCAATATAAATGATAGAATCATAGTTTAGGCATATACCAATATTACTCCACTCTATCATTCAATAACTGATTGTCTTATAAGTAAAAAAAAGTTTGTTCTGGGGCTCAAAACACAATTTCTCTGCTCAATCATCCCAGAATTGAACTTCTAAATATAAATGAATAATTTCTTGACTGGGGTGTCAAACACCATTACTCCACTCCACCATCCCTGAACCTGATACAAGTGAAAGAGTTTTGAATTGGGCACAAATTGCCATTACTTCACTTCACCATCCAAGAGCTGACTGTCCAGAAATATATTAAAAGTATAGGACTATTAAATTATTTTCTAAGGAGTGAAACACCACTATACCATCCCAGAGCGTATCATCTTGATATAAGTGAAAGAATCATGATTGTATTAAAACACCATTACCCCACTGTATCATCCAAGAGCTGACTGTCCAGATATAAATGAGAAAATTGTTGACTATTAAATTATTTTCTGTGGAAACGCCATTACTCAACTAAACTACACCACATCTAACCATTTCAATATGAGTGAAAGAATCTTAACTGGACCATGAACCATATTTAAACACACTCCACCATTTCAAAACTGACTGCCTTTAATAAATAAATAAATAAATAAATAAATAACTTGAATTTTAAATTAAAATATCAGATGTTCATGTAGGAGTTTTCTTTTTTGACTTTAATGGACTTTTGTAAAATTCGAGATAAAAGCAGAAAAATAACAGAATAAAAGATGGCAGACAAACGCACTATGACATCATTGTGTTCCCATCTATGTCATAGGACCTAATCATGCTAATGGTAGATACCAAATATACACAATATGGCATCATAGCACTACCCTCCATGACATCATACTTATTTGTAGATGACAGATTGACACTATAATATCATAGAATTCCCCTTTATGGCATGATACCTATTTGTAGATGACAGATTGACACTATGATATCATAGAACTCCCCTCTTTGACATGATACCTATTTGAGATGGCAGATTGACACTATGATATCATAGAATATCCCTCTATGGCATGATACCCATTTGATGATGACAGATTGACACTATGATGTTATAGAATTCCCTTCTATGACATGATACCTATTTGTAGATGACAGATTGACACTATATCATAGAATTCCCCTCTATGACATGATACCTACTTCACAGCGTCATCATAGCACTCCCTTCAATATGGAAGATGCCAGATTAACAATATGACATTATAGCACTCCCCTCTTTCACATGATAGCTGCTAAAAGATGACAATGGCACTATGTCATCATGACACTACCCTCTATGACATAAAACCTGCAGTTATTTGACAAATTGACACTATTGCATTACCTTCTATGACATAATACCTGCAATTATGTGACAAATTAACACTATTGCACTACCCTGTATGACATGATACCTGTTGTTATGTGACAGATTGACAATATTACACTGCCTTCTATGACATGGTACTTGATGTGATGTGAGATATTTACACTATTTCATTACCTTCTGTGACATGACACCTGCAGTTATGTGACAGATTGACACTATTGCACTACCCTCTATGACATGATACCTGTTGTTATGTGACATAGTGACACTTACACTACCCTAAATAACATGATACCTGCTGTTATGTGACAGATTGACACTATACCCTGTATGACATAATACCTGTTGTTATGTGACATAGTGACACTATTCACTACCTTCTATGACATGTGACCTGCTGTTATCTGACATTTTAACACTATATCCTGTATGCCATGATACCTGTTGTTATGTGACAGATTGACACCATTGCATTACCTTTTATGACATGAAACCTGATATATGACAGATTGACACTATTGCATTACCCTCAATGACATGATACTTGATGTTATGTGACAAATTGACACTATTGCATTACCCTCTATGACATGATACCTGGTGTTATGTGACAGATTGACACTATACCCTCTATGACATGATACCTGCTGTTATGTGACAGATTGACACTATACCCTGTACGACATGATACCTGTTATGTGACAGATTGACACTATTGCACTACCCTGCATGACATGATACCTGCTGTTATGTTACAGATTGACACTATTGTACTACCCTAAATGACATGATACCTACTGATATGTGACATAGTGACACTATTTATTACCTTCTATGACATGTGACCTGCTGTTATCTGACAGATTGACACTACACCCTGTATGACATGATACCTGATGTTATGTGACAGATTGACACCATTGCAATACCTTCTATGACATAAAACCTGCTATATGACAGATTGATCCTATTGTACTACCCTAAATGACATGATACCTGATGTTTTGTGACATATTGACACTATTGCATTACCTTCTATGACATGATACCTGCAGTTATGTGACAGATTGACAGTATTGCTCTACCCTCTATGACATGATACCTGCTGTTATGTGACAGATTGACACTATATCCTCTATGACATATCTGCTGTTATGTGACAGATTGACACTATAGCCTGTATGACATGATATCTGGTATGTGACATATTGACACTATTGCATTACCATGTAATTGTATGTAATTGACAGACTGCGTTTACTTCTATTCTATGGACAATCACTCTGTCTATAAAGACCATCCAAGGGAACCAGTAAAAGTGGCCTTTTCAGGCAGGTGGTCTTTATAAACAACTTCAAATAATATGAATAAAAACAATTAGGATATAATTATACTGGCCTGTATAAACATGTGGCCCTTATATAGAGGTGACCTGTACAATTAAAATCCAGAATGCAAAATTAGCACTGGGAGATAGCGGTAATACTTATTCTATGGACACAATGTACAATTAACGTCTAGTACGCACAATTAAAAGATATACAAATGTTTAGTTGCCGAGTGCCGCCCTTGTAAGCGTCTGTCTGAAGGTATCCAGATCCAGATCTTAACTAAACAGTATAGACGTAATTTCAAATTTTCATAATTTTCATGAAGAATGTACTTCAGTGCAAACCTAATATTCATTATATTGTAAATATATGTCTTATATCTGTATTACCACTTAGATTATGTATACATATACAGTCGACCCTGCCTTAAAGATCACCTCTATATAAGGAACGCATGGTTATAAAGGCAAATAGAATTGTATCTTTATTAGTCTTTATTCATATTATTTGAACCTGTATATAAAGGTCATCTGCCCATAAAGGCCACATTGATTGGTTCCATAAGTTGGCCTTGATAGACAGGCTTGACTGTATATAAGTTTGAGAAATTGTTTAAAGTTTTAATATTCACATGAAAACTGTGTTCAAACGTAAACAAATATAAACTATGATTTTATGTGGTTTTATTTTTCATGTGATTGACTTGAAGCATATTTAAAGAAACAAGAATTTCCAGCAAGAACTAATCAAAACTAAAGCAACCATACTTCTGATTTTGTTTACTTCCATTCAATAAGGGTGTCTGCTTCTGAATGTACAACAAAAAACTGAGATATTCTTTTTTAACTGAAAAGATTAGGAAAAATGGTAAGTTCAATGAATGGTGAGTTACTAAAGAAACTGCATCTTGTACAAAGACTATACATACCCATAACTATTAACAGTCAATTTTGTTTAGGCGAAGTAACTAAAACAAGACCTGTAAAAAGAGCAACATTGACTTACAGTGTGCTGACCTATGATGAACATGTACCTAAAACGCTCTTGAAGGTGCTAGTCCATGCAATCCAGAAAAATACAAACGCTGCATTTGATTTTTAATAATTGTATTTAACTCTTTCAATTATATCGAGACTGTCAGTTCAGGAATGTCGGGGAACAACCAAAGGGCTCAAAGGTGAATAATCAAAATTTGTTTAGGCGAAGTTACTAAAACAAGACCTGTAAAAAGAGCAACATTGACTTACAGTGTGCTGACCTATGATGAACATGTACCTAAAACGCTCTTGAAGGTGCTAGTCCATGCAATCCAGAAAAATACAAACGCTGCATTTGATTGTTAATAATTGTATTTAACTTTTTCAATTATATCGAGACTGTCAGTTCAGGAATGTCGGGGAACAACCAAAGGGCTTAAAGGTGAATAATCAAAATTTTTCAAACTAGGATCTGTCCCAGTTTGGATTCATTTAAAGACACAGAGAGGTGCTGTGACTCGTGAGCACATGATTTTTATCACTTTGTCTAACAGGCCATTCAGACAAGCACATCGCTGGCATATATATTTTGTTCGTACAAAATTCATCCAAAAATAAGCTTGTAGCGAATAATTATAAAATTGTTGATGCGACATAAAACAGAACATGTAAAGGTTCTTAACTACACTGTGAAGAAATGGGAACTAGCCATATAGTAAAATCATGGTCAGTTTGTTCATTTGCATAGCGGCCATATTGGATTCATTATATGGTTGAAATATAAAAAAAATTACATAGACCAGTGATGATAAATTGGTCCTGTATAAGTTTTCCCGACAAGTAGGATAAAATTTGCTGATATACCTTGACTGTACACCGCCTGGCATTGTTTGGGTGGTAACAACATAAATTTACTAAATTAAAAAACCGAACCTTTCAAATTAAATATCCAAAGCGAGTTAGTTTCCATTATAAAATATATTAATTTCATTCAAAATCTACATTTTCTGCAAATTCGAAGCACAATTTTACATTCTAAAACTAAAGATCTTTTTCGATTTGTTGATGGCTCCGGTGACTACGGGAATTCTTCCACGAGAATATAATATCCTTCTTTTTTGAAGACTTGACAATTTTCGGCCCGGGCAAGTTGAAAAATGGATAACTTGCGTTACCGGCATCACGTTTGAATGATGGCGCGTTCAAAATTTTGCTAATAAACATGAATGGTTCACGGTCATGTGATTGTTAGGTCATGAATAAATTGATCACCATTGTGCCATATGCACTAGAATACCCATTGTAAGAATAGTTCCATTATAAATTGTAGTGTAAGACTATATGTCACTGTATAATCAGTTATTACAAGTTTGTAATAAGATATCATAAATTTTACTTTATTATATCAGTCCTGATCTAAAATAGAGTGACGTTTTATATCAAGAAGTACGCTAGATTACAAATAGGCCGTCGTACTCGTAATAAACAGTCAGTGCAGCGTAGACTATGACTATGTGACCGTGTTTACGACACGTTTTACGATCTAATTACAATATCGTAGTGTACCGGCATTAATTGACCCATTTCTTCCGCTCCTTTGCATCTGTAGATACTTTGACAAGTTTGCATGTATGGTCCCTAGTTCGATGTAGACATCCCGATCGCAAAACAATTAACTATTTTTGTCCTTCTGGTGATGTTTCGGAAGTTGAAAACCGGAAGTAGCTTGATACGACTTTTAGATGCTATTAGGTGTTTTCTATTATTTTTGTTGTTATAAATGATTGGATAATATATGAGACTGGATGAGTCATGTAGCCCGTCAATTAACTCATACCCATTTAATGAATGATTTGTTCTGCTCAATGACTGCCGATGACAATTCTGACAATCATTTTCATCATCATCATTATCATCATCATCATCATTTGTTCTGTCAGCATTTAATTTTTTTATCGTTGAAAGGACTCAAGCCGTTTATTGGTTCAATCTATATATAGTCTATGCTTAATCAAAAACAATCATACTAATCCATGTCCGAATCACAATCCAGAAGCAAAGTAAAAACTTTGGATCTGACAAGTTAGGTTAGACACGTGAATTTTCGCCAGGGGATTGAGGCCGGGTGCTCCGGAAGGGTAAGCATCTCCTGTTTAGCTGGCTACACTCGCCACGTGTGTGATTAAAATTGTGTGAAAGGAACAAGGAACTATGAGACGTCAAATATATCCAGGGCAATCCTGGACACAGAGACATCAAACGTATCTACAATACTGTGATGGCGGCCATAAATCTTTTTGAGAGCCTTGATAAGCCTAGGCTTGCAATATCCCTGAGTCAACAAATTATTTGCAAGCAGCCTACTTCGTTGTACAAAGTCCCCGTAGTGGGAACAAGCTCTACCATAGCGTATTAATATTGGGAAACAAATACACCATAAGCAGGAGAAGCAAGTATATTGCTGCATAGAAAGGAAAGTTAACAATAGAAAAATTGAAGTCATTACGTTTGTCATAAAGTTTCAAATGTAGCCTTTCGTGTGCGTCATAATTCAGGTATAAGTCTAAATATGAAGCAGAACTTGAGGAATCAGTTGTGTCTTTTATTTTAAGCTCACTAGGATAGATGACATTTACATAGTCTCAAAATTTAGGATTGTTAAGAGACAGAACGTCATCTATATAATTATCAGTATGTTGAGTTGAATGATTTGGCGACAGTTTTCTCTAAATATGATATTTTAAAAAAGTAATACTACAATGAAGAATAAATATTTTAACATATTTAATCACATTCATTAAAAACTGGTGGCTACAAAAAATTTTATTTAGATATCGTAAGTGATTATAATATTTGAATTGGATCAATATGAAATTTATAATGTAATATGTAATGTGTACTATTTGTTATAAAATTATGTGAATTTTTATTTTCTCAATGTTCCTTTATCAAGCATCTATTAATAGGTATGATGGATAAAAATTTTAATACTAGAATCATTTATACGTTGATTTTAGAATTTCCAATTTTAGCATAGATCGGTATGTTTGTGGTTGATAATATCTAATTTCAGTGAATGCAATTATTATTTGTTTTATTGCACATTCGAGTTCTCAAAATTACCATTTGAAGAGGACGGGATATCTTTTGGTTATCCGCGTTGATTTAGTGGTTTTGGCTTTTGCTACGAATTGAACAATAAAAGTAAGGGGGAAGGTTACAACACGATGACTAAAATAAAGTGACAGAAACGCATACTACTAGTCTATATCCAAATCAAAATAAAAAATCCAAAGCAAAGAGTTTGTGGCAAATTAGGTTAATCGCGCAAACTTACACTTCGAAGTGAGGCTTGATGCTCTTGAAGAGAAACCTCATCCTGTGTTGCTAGCTATACCAGTTGATGAAATTTTGGGAAAAAATTGTAAATGAAAAGTAAATAAGTTAGATGACAGATAATGAATATAATCCTTTAAACAATATGAATATTGATAACTATATTATATATTTCAAACATTTATTTAAAAAATCGATCACTGTTTTGCTAAACAGCATCCGTAGTACTTAATACTTCTAAACGATCAATTGTTTCCAAATCGATGAAATCAAATTGCTTTTCAATTTAATGAAGAGGTATATGTATTGTTATTTATCAAACAATAAGGGTACATTGTCACTTTGTACTAATATTAAAAAGTCAAAAGTACAAATTTTCAAAGGTCCTATAATAAAAGATGTCCCAATATTATGATTCATCTATCAAAAAGGGTTCAGTGCAATTTTGTAATTAAACCAAAAAGTCAAAAGTGGAAATATACGGGGCTCTGTTGCTGTCTGTCTCATCAATGACTTTAACACTGAACTCCGTATTTCCAAAGTACATTATTACTAAAAAGCTATTGTCTTCAGGCCAACCCCCTCCTGGAGGTTTAACTACAATCTCCCCAAGGTATTTACATCTCTCGTTTGTGGTATAGGTTGGTATGTCGCCTCTTACCGCAAACACTGGTATATGAAGATTAATGTTGCGTCGACTCTCATCTTCGTGTGTTGATCCAAATTTGCCACTTCTCTCTTCAAACATGGCTACAGATTCCCCTTCTCTGACAAAGACATGGAAAATATTTGCGCATTTCTTTTTTCCATCAACAAAAACACTGTAGTCTTCTAAATGTTTACCTTCAATGAAAGACGTATTTACACGTATCCCATATGTCCATCGACATATTCTCTCCTTAACTTGAAATGGAACATTGACTCCATTTGTTTGGTTTTCCAATCTTGTTAATTCGTTGAATCCGATAATAACAGCACCTTTCAAAACAGCAATTCTCGCGTTTAAAGGAACGATGATTCGCAATTCCTGGAATTTTTCACGCATATATTCTTGGATGTACTCGGATTCTGAAAATCCACCAACCATGAAAATGATCTTCAGTTTAGGAAAACTTGCTAGAATATTTCTAATATGGCGTTCAATGTCTTCTGCTGGAGACAAGAAAAATTTTTTCAAATTCCCGTCCCTTATGTTAAGATTAGTTCCGTATTCAGATATATCATTAACCTTTTTTTCGCTGATTATGAGCATTTTAGGCGGAATTTCAAGCTTGACATTGCGTTTCGGTTTATATGTGACTTCTTGTTTCATCACCTCGAATCGCTTCACAAGTTTCAACCAATCAGATGGGAATGTGTTCTGCAACTTTGGAACAACGTTGTCACCAAATAGACTTCTAATATGCTTAAGAAATTCTTCGTCTACTTTGGTTCCACCCCATGCACCACCGCAAGCTTTGTGGATTTCTTTGATACTACGGTCGTCTCTTACTCCATGCACAGCGGTATCAACCGTACCACCTACAATATAGAATTTTGCAGCTTACCTCAAGAAATCAATTAACATGTTTACGATTCAAAGAAATAAATCACTCGATTTATTATATGGCTGAGGTTTTTCTCTGATTGGTTAATTTCAGTAGAACCTACAGCAATTTCCAACGTAAAATGTCTAAAAAGTCCATAAATAGTTGGCAGACCATTATAAATAGTTACAAAACGTTAGGCGACCAGTTTCGATCAAAAATAGAACAGTTACTTTCTGGAAATTATAACGTCATAATTATAAGACGTCTAAAGATAGCATGCACTGATGTCATTGACACGATTTGGCAAAACACAAAAATGAAATGTCAGAAGACGATCAACGTAAACGTTTTCATCTGTAGAAACCTCATAATTGAAAGTAGTTTTGGTATAAAAATCACAGATAAAATTAAGCTATTAAACAGTTAATAGAAATAAGTAAAACGAGCTTGTGAAACCAGTTTTACGGACTTGACAAACATCTCAATTATTCCGATCATTTTGTTGATTACCTAAAATCGGATTTTGAAATGCCATTTTGAAGTGTCAAACAATAAAACAATAACTTTCTTTTCGTATCGATGGATATAGATTATAGATCTGACTCGACTTAACGACAAATATTGTATATTATATACGACTGAAAAATTCATACAATCTGATTGGCCTAGAAGCAATTTGATTCGCACGATGAAATAATATTCACCTGGATATCACATTTTCATCCCAGACAGTGCCCATAAAAGATTAGAGAATTTCCAAATTCAATCGACAATCCTCTTACTTTTGGTTTGTCTGATTGGACAAGGTTTGAGCATATGCCTTCTTTCATGTAACTTCATGGGACTTCCCGTAAATTATGACGTCATAATTAAAAGGCGTCAAAACATAACATGTGCTGATGTCATTCACACGGTTTTGGCAATTCACAAAAATGAAATGTCAGATAATGAGCAGCGTAAACGTTTGCGTCTGTGGAAATCTTAGAATATTGGAGGCAATGGGGTTCGCCGCTGTACCACGTGATCAATACCTCTAAACGTTTGTACGGAACGTTTTGGAACGCATCAACGTTACAGATTCCTAGAATGACGTCGTTTTCATGGGAAAACGTCAACTCATGCGATTCCACATCCATTGGAAATAAGTGTCCCGCATAAATGTTAGCGGATATCACGTCGTACAGCGTTTGACATGAAAAGATGCCATGGACACAAAAATTAACAAATAGTGCTTTTAAACTAACACCAAATTATTTGAAAGAGCTTTTTTTAAACTGGCTTTACCGACTCGATTAATATCCCTAGTAATTTCGATAATTTTGCTAAGTACACTAAAATCTGATTTTTTAAAATGTCATTTTGAAGTGTCATATAATAAAACAATTACTGTCTTTTGATATTGGTGTATATGGGATTATACGGACCTGACAAAAAAAATCACCGTTTAATCCCATATCCACCCCATCAAAAGACAGTAATTGTATAATATAGACGCTTAACGAGAGGATATCAATTTGGTGTTGTATATGTCCTATGAAAAGCAAAGGATAATAGTTATATAAAATACCTAATGAATTTGATTTTTATTAGGAAATTAAACTAACATTGGAACTAGATTTTTCTGAAAATATTTTATGCTTTAACTACATACATACAATAGTTATCATAATCATAATAATTTATCTTGTCGACCTCTGACTAACGTAATCGCCTTTTATGATAAACTTGATAAACCTTGTATAAAGTATCAAGGTATATTGTCTGTTTATATATATATATATATATATATATATATATATATATATATATATATATTACCTCCTAGATCGAGAACCATGTACATTCCACCAGGACTAAAGCAATCTACAAGTTCTTGAACCGAAGTCCCTTCAAGAGTTGTGTAAGGAAGCGTTTTACAATAAATAGCTGCTGATTCCGGCTCTAAAGCCAATATCATATTCTCCACTATACCAGCCTGCAATTAATTAATATGGTCTAAGAATTGGCAAAGTGAACACAAATGTTCAGAATAAGTTTAGTTACTATTTGATACTGTTCTAAGGGTTCATTTAAAAATATGACGACACGAGTTGTATCAAATCAAAAACAAACACACTAATCCATGTCCGAATCACAATCCAGAAGCGAAGTAAAAAAGTTTGGAACTGACAATTAAGTTAGACATGCGAACTTCCACTAGGGAAGTGTGACCGCTGCTCGGAAGGGTAAGCATCTCCTGTTTAGCTAGCTACATCCGCCACGTGCGTAATCAAAATTGTGTAAGAGGAAAATGGAACTATGGGACGTCAAATATATCCAGGGCAATTCTGGACACAGAGACATCAAACTTATCAACATGACTGTGATTACAGCAATAAAACTTTTTGTGGACTTTGATAAACCTAGGCTTGCAATATCCCTCAGTCAACAATTTATTTCCAAGCAAACAGCTTCGTTGTACACAGTCCCCGTAGAGGAAACAAGCTTAACCACATCGTATTAATTGGGAAACAAATACACCATAAGCAGGAGAACAGGTATATTGCTGCATAGAAAAGGAAAGTTGACAATAGAAAAATTAAAGTCATCACGTTTCTCATTTAGTTTCAGATGCAGCTTTTTGTAGGCGTCAAAATGTAGGTTAAGTCTAAATATTAAGCAGAACTTGAGGAATCATTCGTGTCTTTTGTTTCAACCTCATTAGGATCTATTATACAGAAATTTGTCGGTTACAAATATACTGAAGATACCATCAACAAAATGTTGGAGTTTTTGATAGATAACATATTTGTTGTGTTTGGTAATATAGTTTTTCAGCAAACAATCGGTATACCAATGGGTACAAACTGTGCAGCATTGCTTGCTGATTTTTCTTTATTCCTACGAAGCAGAATTTATGCAGAACCTTGTTAAATCTGGAGAGAAAACTGTCGCCAAATCATTCAACTCAACATACAGATATATAGATGACGTTCTCTTAACAATCTAAATTTGGAGACTATGTAAATGTCATCTATCCTAGTGAGCTTGAAATAAAAGACACGACTGATTCCTCAAGTTCTGCTTCATATTTAGACTTATACCTGATTATGACGCACAGGAAAGGCTACATTTGAAACTTTATGACAAACGTGATGACTTCAATTTTTCTATTGTCAACTTTCCTTTTTTATGCAGCAATATACCTGCTTCCCCTGCTTATGGTGTATTTGTTTCCCAATTAATACGCTATGGTAGAGCTTGTTCTCACTACGGGGACTTTGTACAACTAAGTAGGCTGCTTGCAAATAAATTGTTGACTCAGGGATATTGCAAGCCTAGGCTTATCAAGGCCCTCAAAATGTTTTATGGCCGTCATCACAGTATTGTTGATAGGTTTGATGTTTCCAGGATTGCCTTGGATATGTTTGACGTCTCATAGTTACATGTTCCTTTCACACAATTTTGATTGCACACCTGTTGGGTGTAGCTGGCTAAACAGGAGGTGCTTACCCTTCCGGAGCACCCGGCCTCGCTTCCCTGGTGGAGGTTCACGTGTCTAACCTGACTTGTCAGTTCCAAAGTTTTTGCTTCGCTTCTGGATTGTGATTCGGAAATGGATAAGTATGTTTGTTTTTGATTACAAACATTTGACATACAGTTGTTATACATGTATTAGATCACATTGTTTTATCTCATTTCTTCAAAACAAGGAAAATATTATAAAATTTTGTTTATAAAAAAAACATTGGGCAAAAAATATTTAAGCGTAGAGTTATTTTTCAGGTCAGATTAGGTTGATCTGGATTTATGTCTGTAAATTCCATGCCGACATTCATCAACTCTTTTATGCAGTGTTTTGGAGTTTGCATTTTATACACAGGCAAAAGTTTCTCTTAACGACTGTAGATTATATTCATCGCATAATCATGTAAAATCATTTTAGAGACTATTGACTAATCAGCGAATAAAGTAGTTCCGATCGCATATACAGTCCAACCTGTCCTAAAATCCACCCCTGTACAAGGGACACCTGCCTATAAAGGCCAGTATAATTGTATCCTAATTGTTCTTTATTTATATTATTCGAACCTATATATAACGGCCACCTACCAATTAAAGCCACTTTACTGGTACCTTTCAGTGGCCTTTATGGACAGGTTTAAATGGAGATCGATGGTCATTTTCAAGTAGCTTTGCATTGTTCATAATTAGCCTTTTATTATTTACCTCTTTAGCAGATTCACGCATAAACTGTTTGGCAGGTTCATCCCATATAGCCGGTACAGTAAGTACCCACAAATTTGGACAAAACCCAGGATTTCTTTTATTTATAACTCTCATCAAATCATCCTTTAGAAATTTTATACTTGCAGCAAAAATCTTTTTAGCTGGCATAATATGTCCGTTTTCATCTTCAAGTTCAAATTCACGCTTTAATTTCTGTAATTACAAATTAGTTCAACTGAGCGTTTAATATAGTTTAAACCCCCCTTTATCCGTGTCTTAAATATTAAGAAATAATATCGATAAAATTCAGATTCAGATTTCTATTATTACATGTAAGATTTTTGTGGGAGGTTTTTTTGCAATAGAAAGTTATTCATAAGTGAAGTGAAGAGGATGGGCAAATTTTTTTACTAAAGTATTTTTCTTAATAGGCAATGAATGTCTTTAATACCAACCTCAGACCCAATTCTTTCTATTAAAACACAAAAAAAACAAACAGATAAGTAATTTTGTAAAATATGAACACCCTCCATCGTCATGATCATTGCTCATCTGAGCAATTACCTTCAGTACGCATGCACGTCTTAATCGAAAACAACAGATCTTCATTCACAAAATCGATGGATAATGGAAAATAAAAGTTCTGTCCTGATTGATAAAAAATAACTGCTTTTATTCTGGGTTGATATGATTCTTTAGATTTATTCCAAGTTCAAATACAAAGCAGCATTCAGCTTAAATGATTTGATTGTTTCCGAATCTCCCAACAAAATCATACCCAGTAGTGGCCAATTTAATCATTACATAACAAAGTTTAGGGTGGTGAGATACAGTAATAATGATAATGTTATAAAACACATCATACCATTTGGTTATGAAGTTTCATTTTGAATCTTT